>CAMAPF010000121.1:0-405000 GCA_945859915.1 Cuscuta epithymum
CAGTTTTTTTAGCATGTTCTTCATCAAGTATAGTTTATCCATACCAAAGTTTAGCTCAAAATTCAATCGGGAAGACAGTCAAATAAATTCTTGAAATATATGGTGCATCTTGCGCACATATAATGTGCAGTATATTTCAAGAATTTATTTGACTGTCTTCCCAATCGAATTTTGAGTTGAAATTTGTTATGGATAAACTAGACTTGATGAAGAACATTCTCTAAAAATTTCATCAAAAAATTCCATCAGGAAGGGCCTCTAATGGCTTTGTCCGTACGAAGCTTCATGTACATCATATGTACAGGAACAGCCCTCGTCTTAAATGTAATCTAACATGGTATGATTTGAAGGTAAAATCAACTTAATCACAAACTAATACTCGGTTGCAAAGACTCCGTATTAACAATGTAAAATAATATACTTTACGTTTTTTTCTCTCTAGGGTTCGGCGGTTTTCCGCCGTTGCCTTAGTGTAGCCCGATATTTCCCTCTTCGCCTGTCAACCTTGGTTCGAATTGTATCGATACTAAGGAAGGCGAGAAGGTGGCTTTGGTTTGTTGCTATCGGCAGGTTTTGGAAGAGTGCAGACGAAGACATCAAATTCGCCTGCTGTGGCTGTGGGTTTGGGACGAGCAAGCTTTTCTCTCGAAGGGGCATATCGGCGGCTGTGGTTTGGGATTTTTCAACTATGGAGGATGTGGTAGAGCAGTATAGACGACTGGCTTTGGAGAAAGAAAATAGTACACTGAATTTTGATGATGAGGAAGAAGAAGAAGCAACCGTTCCAAAGGCAAATGTGGCGGAGTTTCGGTGGTGGAGTCATCCTCACCGACCGGAAAGTCAGATCTCAGTCAGTACAGGAACTGTTTGTATCGCTCTGGGGGCCAGGAAGAGGAATGGTGTTTCAAGAAATTGATGAAAAGATGTATCTTTTCACTTTTAATCATAAAATTGATATGAATCGTGTTATAGAAGATGGTCCTGGCTATTTGAGTGGAATCTGTTACTGCTAAAGGCAATTGGCCCTAATGATATACCGCATAAAATGGACTTGTTTGAAGCAGAGTTCTGGGTGCAAGTGCACAATGTGCCGTACAAGTTTATGAATGTAGATACTGCTAGGAGGGTGGGTAACTATATTGGGGAATTTATTAGTTTTTTTATGAAAGCCATTTTAAGGGAAAATGGAGTTCTTACTTGAGGGTTAGGATAAAGATGGATGTCAGAAGACCCCTAAAAAAGGGTTCCACTTTGACTAAGGGAGGGGAAGACACTGGGTAGATTTTAAATATGAAAAACTACTAAGCTTCTGCTTCATTTGTGGGATTATGGGGCACTCTGAGAAGTTTTGTCCATTAAAATATGTGGAGGGTCTAGTTTTGGAGAAAAATTTTAGTGCTGATCTCAGAGCAGGTGGTGGGGGTAAGATTAGCCCCACGAGGGGCGGTAAGTGGTTGGGGGATAAACAGGGAGGTTCGAGACAGCACTGGAGGCTCAACATAATGGAGATGGCACTATGGGACAGGAACGTAGGGAAATACAGCTGAGTCTGATAGCAGTGGCACAAAGGAAGAGACTAGAAGCGGTGCAGGGGAGGTCGCGGTGGATCAAAAGCGTAGGAGAGTCTGGAAGGAACCGTCAGAGGAAAACAACTCAAGGGAGGAGATGGCACTGGACAACACAAAAATGGGAGGAGGCGGGTCCCAGCTCCTAGGCCCGCCTGATGTGTTCATGAAGCTGCAGGTGCAGAGTTTCCACGGTGGTGCTTATTTTATTATTGCTTGTTTTGTTTCTTTGATGGTCAGGCTGTTGTTTTGGTTATTTGTTTTGGTTATTTATGTAAGACTCTTGCATTAGGCTCGGGTGATGAGTTTGCTGCAGTAACCATTATTGGCTCAGTTATGCCCAGTTTAGGATCAGCGAGTTATACTGCTTTTTTGAAGGTGGTTAACTCAGAGTCTGGCCCAAGGGCAGATGGTTATCGGTGGTACTCTTGTTATTTTAGATCCTTGCTGAATGCTTTTATTCTAATATAAGCCCCTTTCATTAAAAAAAAAACAATGTAAAATAGTTAAATCAAATATAACTATCAATTTAAAGTGTATGGCTAATTTTCAAGAGGTATCTGGGCTATCAATTAATATAGCTAAATCAAATATTTTCTTAGCTGGGGTTCATGGACAGGAGCAGGAGCTGATTCTAAATTTGGTGGGCATTCCGACTGGACAGTTTCCAGTGAGATACCTGGGAGTGCCTTTGGCCCCAGCAGGTGTCAGTAGCCCAATACTCCCCTCTTATTGAAAAACTAGTTTTTGTGTCGCGCGTTGCGTGATTGAGTTAGTGCCGCCTGCCCAATACATTCATGAAAAACTGTTTTTATTAGTACTAAAATGGTAGCAGTGGATTTCCTTTTTATTTAGAATTAAAATGGTAGTGGTGGATTTCATTATATGTATGTATGAAATATGAACATTTATTTATTAATTTTTTGAGATAGGAAACTACTAATATGTCTCGTATAAAAATGGGTTAATTACTTAATTATCATCTTTGATTCAAATCACAAAATCAAAGAGTTGACAGCTAAACTTGGGCACCAAAATTTGTGTTTAAGAGGATGTAGGCCTGCAAGAGTATAATAGCCTTCAAATTTTAGTAGAATAGGACCCTGCTAGGAAGTAGATACAACTTTTCAATTTAATGATACTGGGGTACGGTGTTATCATTTTCACTTAAACAATCTCTTATGAAAAAAAAGAGGTGAAGCTTTTAAAGCAATAGAAATAATACTATCGTACAAAGTTTTTAAAAATGTGGGTAAATAAATTATAATCCAACACTTTACAAAAATTAAAAGGTTACATATATGAACATATATACGGGTTTTTATTTGAGTATTACTAATTTTGAACCAATTTCCAAAAAAGTGATCACCTTTAAAAAGGGGCAAAAAAGTGATCAAGAAGGGCATATATGTGGAATTAAAAAACATGATGTCACTGCAAAAAATTTATGTCACTGTGTTCGTTTTTTTGTAACTAAGAGTCGTCATCGTCAAATTTTTTCACACCAATTACACCGTCACCACCACAGTGACGTCGCCATAGTGACGCCGCCACAATTCGTATGTCACTTTTAAATGTCACTGATTCAATGTCAACGGAAAACATGTCACTATAATCATTTTCGATCCATGAAATCACAACCGCCAGCACTGCCGCCGTTCAGCCGCTGTCCCAACCCCTGTTCAGCTTGTTCCAACACCCCAATCCCACACAGAAACTCAGCATGTCCCCACACCCAACTCCCCAGTCCCCTGTTCCCACTGCTTTTATACCTCCACCTGACCTCCCACCTCCACCCATTTCCGGTTACCAACGTAGGTAACCTGCCGCCGCCCCTCTCCGGCGGCTGGCATCACGAGCCCCGCCCACTATCCCACCCCCAAACCACTCCTCTAGTTCCAGCCCCGATCAACCCCTCCCCAGCCCCACTTCCATGATTCCCTGTTCGCTGTCCCAGCCCCATCCCACTCCCCCAGATCTAGCTTCAACTTCGAGCGACACAATCCCGTTCCACCCTTTCCCAGCCCACCTTCAACATCTTAGCCCCGAGAACTCGTTATTGAACCCCAGCCGCCGCCATCCCCAAATCTGATGCGAGGCAATGCAAGATAACACTGAGCCGCAGCGATGCGATGCGAAGGAATGGCCGGCGAGGCGATTCAAGCGGCCTGCAAGGTGATGCGAAGTAGTGGCTGGCGAGGCGTTGCAGGTCGGCGATTCGATGGGAAGCGCGGTGCGGCGGAGGTGGCGGCCATTGTTGTGGCACAGTGGAGGGGGAAGCAGAAGATCGCGGAGGAGAAGAAACTGTGCGTAGGTGAGACGCGGGGACTGGAGAAGAAAAGACGAGAGATGTTTTTAACGGATTAGGTTACAATTTTGGGAAATTTTAAAATGCTCATTTTTTTGTCTTGTGAAATGTTGTGGGTAATTGTTGTGCCATTATTATTTCACATATATACGAGGTGAAGTTTTTATTTATGAGTTATGATTCAAAGCAGCACATTCGTGTTTTATTTAAAATATATTACGTAGTATGTGATATCGAGTCCATGTCTTCTATTAAAGGTTAATTTTGTACTTTTACATGGGATTGGAGAAGAAAAGCATGCATCTACAATGGATTTTAACTATTTGTATCACCTAATAGCAACAATGTCCATGGAATAAATCAGACTAATATTAACATTTGACATAACCTCATAACCAAATAAAAAGCTAAGTGGGTAGCCACTAAATTGACGCCCATTGGCATATCAATAACATAAGAGCATCTTTAATGCTAAAACGTTAACGGTTCATATGTGGCATAAAAGTTAGCCAATCAAAAAATAATAAATAAAATAACTCTCTCCTTATTTGAAGGATTTTATATCTTTTTGGTAAGTTTCCCTTCACAATGTCAAGCACAATGTCTAGATGTAGACATTGTGATTGACATTGCAGGGAAAAACTTACCAAAAACACATAAGACCGTGGAAAGACGGAGAGAGACATGTCATAAAATCAATCTTTTGTGTCTATCCCTCTCATGCCACATGTGCACCGTGCACATTGTAGCATTGAAGATGCTCTAAGAACCTTTTCCAATCACATGGTTCCATTAATAGCGCATGCAATTTTTCTACAAATAAAAATATAAAATGCAAATTAGCAAAGCTGTAAAATCAATAAGTGTTTGAGGACCAAACTAATAAATAGTGACATGAAAATCTGTAACTAATTAATTAGACAAGCGTGCATTCCCAACTTTTAAATGTAGTTCTTAAGAGTCATTCCTCCAACAGGGGATTCATTAGTTCCTTAAGTTAACCATGTTATAGTCACATTATTTAGAGCCTGTTTGGTAACACTTTATTCAGTTTATCAGCCTTATCAGCCAACTTTTTCATCAAATACGTAACTTTTGATTTCACGCGCTGAAATGTGTAATAATAAGAAAAAGTAAGGTTGAAGTTACTTTTCTGGCTTTTTAGGCTGAAGTTACTGTAGAAGACCATTTTAACTATTTTCACATATAATTTTTTCTTTATCTTATTAATAAAACATATTTTAAATTTATTTTTTTCATAAATCAACATAATCAGCCAATACAGCCACTGAAACCAGAACTTAATAAATTTCAGCAGAATCAGCCGATTTCGGCGTTACTAAACGGGCTCTAGCTTAGTCACTTTTACCTAAGATGAACAAGCATAGTAAGTTCAGGGGGAAATTATGAAATTCTAAAATGGTATAGAGGTCGTTTGGTAACCTTGTTTTTTAGCTTATCAACCTTATCAATCAACCTATCTTTTCACCAAACACATAATTTTTTATTTCGCGCGTTAAATGTGTGATAGTCAAAATAAGTAGCGTTGAAGTATAAATGGGGTTGAAGTTATTTTTCTAGCTGCATTGTTTGAAGTTATTGTAGAGGATCATTTTAACTATTTTTTCATATAATTTTTTCTTTGTGTTATTATTAACATATTTTAAACATACTTTTTCATTAATCAACAGAACCAGTTCATCCAGTCATTTCAGCCAAAACTTTAAAAATTTCAGTAGAATCAGTCGATTTAGCCGATTTTAGTGTTACCAAATGGATTCTTAGTCAAACTCTTAAGTGAGTTCAATCTATATGTGCAGTTATTATGAACATCGGGCCAAATAAATTAAGACCAACCAGCATAACACATAGAGCACAATCGATTCGAACACAACATAGTAAGGAAAGCAAAAGATAAGATTCAAAAGTTTTTGAGGTCTAGAATTAATTTTGGTGTTGGTAAAGTGAACAAAAACATACCTTACAGTATTTCCATTCTCCGTTAGAACTCTCCGCCCATGTGTTCACTTTCCATTGCAATTAAGGTTTAATAAGCGGCCGTTTGGCAACATTGTTTTTCGGTTTATCAGGCTTATCAGCCAACTTTTTTACTAAAAGTGATAAGCAGGAAAAAGTAAGGCTGACGTTACTTTTCTGATTGTATTGGCTGAAGTTAATGTAGATGACCATTTTAGCTGTTTTTACATATAACTTTTTCTTTATTTTATTAATAAAATATACTCTCTCCGTCCCATAAAATTCTTCCCACTTTCCTTTTTGGGACGTCCCAGAAAAGGTTGAGAAGGTTATTTCACATTGCAGACAGTTTTTGTGGGGTGGCCCTTACGCTAAGGTGGCTTGGGAAAATGTGTGTAGACCTAAAGAGGAAGGAGGGTTAGGCCTTAAAGACTATAAAATATGGAATTCTGCACTACTCTCTAAAACACTCTGGAACATCCACCTAAAGAAGGATACTTTATGGGTTCAGTGGGTGCATTCTGTATATCTCCGAAACTGCTCCATTTGGGACAGGATACCTCCCGATGGGGTGTCCCCCCTTTTTAGCAAGTTAATAAAGATTAGGGAGGCATTGAGTTCACTGTTGGAAGGGAAGCCAGTTATTATTTCTACTCTCAACAGGATCTATACCAATGGTAAGCTTCAATCAAGCAAAGTTTATGACATTTTGAGGGTTAAAGGTCATAGCAAACCCTAAATGAACCTTATTTGGAAAAATTACATACCCCCAAAATTCTCTTTTATTCTTTGGCTTGGACTGAGAAACAGACAACCAACGTGTGATAACTTGCTATACATGGATATGGATAGAGCATGTTGCTTTTGTAACTTACATGGACTCTTCTGATCATCTTTTTTTCAAATGTGTATTTACGGGAGCAATCTGGGAAGGAGTTAGGCAGTGGCTTAACATCAAGAAGAATTCTTCTACACTCTTGAGCACAGTCAAGTTATGTTTGAAGCAGTATGGAGGAGCAAGATTGACTAGCAAGGCCATCAGGCTAGCCTTGTGTTGCACTGTCTATTCAATTTGGAAGGCTAGGAATGAGCAAATCTTTGCACATAAAGAGGCTACTATCGAGGGAGTACTCATTCAGATTAAATTACATGTTTATCGTGTTCTTTTTAGACTTTACCCTATTAGTATGGAGAGTTTTGATTCTCTTTTTGTCTATTTCTCAGTTGCTATGAAATTTGAGTGGCTTGGTGTTAGTGATGTATTACTCTGAGAGGATTGTTTTATGTTGTTGTCTCTTTGAAACTTTAGTCTGGTTCCTTTTTTATTGGGGAATGCCCCTCTAAGGCTATCCACAATGCAAGGGGGGTGGAAACTCAAATTTGAGATTTTCACCCCAAATTGAGCTCCAACCCAAACTAAAAAAAAGTATAGCAAGGTCTTGTAGTGGGTTGAGAAACCCTTGGGGTGGGGATATAGACGTCGGATTGCTCCTGGAGAGAGAAAAAAATACTACGTTCCCTTGGTGTGCGCAACAAAGAAAAAATGAGCTACATGGAAGATAAAAATCCCAATTTTTTAAAAAATGGTATAACTTTTTTATTAATGATTCAATTTTTATAAATAATATATCAACACTTATAACTTTTTACGATCTTTCATATGACATCATTATCATATATATAAAGTTAAAAAAATATGATGTTTTTATCTGATGGAGATATTTAGACTCAAAATTATTCTTAAGTAGATCCAAATTTTAAAAGCAATATCTCATGCATAATTTTTGTACATCTTTTGGTTATATTTTTAAAATATAGGCCTGAAATAATAAAAAAAATTAAATTCTAAATTTATTTATTTTTACATTGAAATGTTTGACTTTTTAAATTATAATTATTGGTAAAAATAAAATTGTCACATAAATGATGTAAAATAAAAAAATGTAAGGATTTATGCATTTAATTTTTAAAAAATATGTGCCGAGTGAATATATTGACGATGCTGGGTTGCAGAAAAAAACTGAATTGACTGAGTGAATACATATAAACTGATGTTAGATTAGATTTATTGACGGGTTGGACTGGGGTTAGCCTAAAGGTTGTACTTAAATTTTGGCATTTAATATATATATTTACCTTTTTACCAAAAAATGTAAAATAGTTCTATTCTCATATTGAGCGTTTTAAATTACGAATCAGGTTTTGCAAGAGGGGATATGATTACTTTTAGTTCTGCACAAAGGTACAACATTTATATATCATACGTAGTACGGAGTAGAAATTATATACACACCTACCAGCCTTCTGCCATTCTGAACGTCTGCTTGCTTTTCTGTGCCCGCGACCCCTGGCCTCATTATCATCTCACCCACCAGTGTGACTCCTTTTTTTTTCCTTTTAGCTTCCTCCATAGACAATGTAATGCACAATGTACGTAGTATTGATTATATTGACGGAAATTTATAAAGTTGTTATTTAAGTAGTTGTATTGGCTGATTCTGTTAATTTATGTCAAAAAAATTAAAATATATTATATTAATAAAATAAAGAAAAAATTATATATAAAAATAGTTAAAATCATCTTCTACACTAACTTCAGCTGAAACAGCGGAAAAATAATTTCAATCTTACTTTTTCTTATTATTACACATTTCAGCGCGCAAAATCAAAAGTTACGTGTTTGATGGAAAAGTTGGTCAATAAGTCTGATAAGTCGAAAAACAGCGTTACCAAACGGGCTCTGTTTGATTGGTAAATAGTGTGTACAATAAGGGTGGGTTTAGAAATTATACTCCATATTATACTAGTAGCATGTTTGGTGATCATGTTTTTCGACTTATCAACCAACTTTTTAATCAAGTATGTAACTTTTGATTTTGCTCGCTGAATTTTATAATAATAAAAATGTAAGATTCAGTTTACTTGTCTATCTATATTGGCTGAAGCTATAGAGCACCATTTTAACTATTTTTTCATCTATTTTTTTATTAATAAAATACAGAGTATATTTTAAATATAAGTTATTCATAAATCAGCAGAATCAGGCAATCCAGCCACTTCATCCAGAATTTCATAAATTTCATTAGAATCAGTCAATAAAACCAATTTGGATAGTACCAAATGGGCTCTAGATTATAGGGTAATTATACAACTAAAAAATTTAAAATATGGCGGGTGAGCTAAATTAAATGAGATAATTCAGTCAAAAAAATTAAATGAGTTAATTGAAGTTCACACTAATTGTTTTTGAGAAAAATCTAGCCACTATAAAGTTCAACCGGCTGAATTAAACAAGGAAAAAAACTAGGCGTAACCATTTTAAGGTCACATTTCAAGGTCAGGTCAGGTCGGTGTCCGGATGCTTTTTTTACTTTTCCATGCAGCAAAGCGTGTGTCACAAAAAATTTATACTCACTCTGTATCTCGTACAATAACAAAATGTATAAATAATTAGGGAGTACAGAGTACTTCATCTGACAATTATTAGTTATAGTACGTCTAGACTTACTTTTACAATTTTGCCTTAATATGTTTATAAAAAATGTCAGATAAAATTGGACACTAGGAGCACGAGTTATTATAGTCGTTGGACCAAACAAAATGCTTTCAAGTTTCACTAGAGAAGGTTTGGTGACTCGTGCATGAAAAAAGTTACTCCCTTTCACTCCCATATTAATTCAAGTTTTGCTTTTACACATCGATTCAAACAGTAGAAATCATGTGATTGAAAATTATGTAGATGATAGATAGAAAAATAAAATGAAATAAAAATAAAAAATGGATAGAAAAAATAAAATCTTCATCATAAAAAGAACATGAAATCTAATTTTAGAAATTGCTCTAAATATGATTGGGACATAGACAAATAAGACTACATGTATATTACATTCCTGAAATATGAGTTATTTGATCTTATTAAAAGTGTAAAACTTCTCTTATTAGAAGTGAATAAGTCTGATTTAAAAAAATGATAATCCTATATGTGCGTTTTATTTGTTTATGTTTTAATCCTATATAAGTAATTTTTCTACTAATTTAGTAGGCTAGGGATGATTTTTTTTTATCGAAAGGGGTTTATACTGATAAAATAGCATTCAGTTGGAGTGAAAGATAATAAAAGGACCACATGTAATCATCCGCCCTTGGCCGAGACTATGAGTTAATCACCTTTGACAAGACAATATAACTCGTTAGACTTAATTTGGGCAATATAAAGCCAACGACGATTGCCGTAAACCTCTCATCCCCCAAACCTAATGCAAGAGTCTTACAACATAAAATAAAATAACAACAAAACACAAACGTCTTAACTTGGAAATTAAAATGCAGAAAAGATAAACAAGCAAACTCCCAAACGCGTCGATCAACCCTTGGTGGTGGTTCTGGAGGAGGCCGGACCCTCGCAACGATTGTTGTTGCACCAAAGCGGTTTTCCTTCGACTCAGCTGCCTCTTCTTCATCATCATCAATCGCCAATTCATTCTTGTCCTTTTGTTCACCGCTGATCTGCTCTTGGAATTTGCCCATCGTCATAGCCTCACATCATCGTAAAAGACGATGCGGAAAAAATCTCTAAACCCTAACAGAGAGAGGCCGATCAGTTTCTCCATGTTGTCTGTACCCTGCACTGCTTGGCACTCCTCATCTGCGTCAAATTGATCGCAAATCCCCTGCTTACCGACGCCGGCCATCTCCATCTGCAATCGTCCTCCTTCGATCTTGATGCCCAAACCCTACAGAGAGGGAGAACCTGCACGGCGGGATAAACCAAACCCTACGGAGAGGGAGACATCCGCATTTTTCAATTAAATCTAGGGATGATTATAAAATAATATTGATTGAAAGTGAGTAAATCATTTGTTGGAAAATTCTTATTGGTGAACACTTTTTATACACACAAGTACTAATGTTGATGGGAAGATTTTTTGTGTGGGAGTGATTTGTTCATAGACAAAACATGCTTACTGACGTCAGTAAACATGTTTTGTTAGTGAATAGTCTATACAGATAAAAATAGCTACTCCGTATTATCGACATGTTTACTGCTGTGTATAAAAAATTGTATACACATACAGTAAACATGTGTATACTGGTAGGTGTACTCAATTGGTAGATAGGTGTGTCACACAGGTAAGTCTACAAGTACCTTAATCAGAGCCCCGGCCCGCTCAATATTTGCTATCTTGTAATTAAAGTTGAATTCACATTCTCTCAATTAACTGTTTGATCAGTGTGCGAGACCCATAGATAGTGTGTTGTCTTCTTTTTGTTACTCCATTTCTAACAAAAAGATAGTTCTCTTTTTTTTGAATCATAACTAAATAATCTTGACATTTCATAATCTTCTCCTTATACCCTCAATATTCCCAAAAAAAATGGAAAAATCTTTATTTGTTTGGTGCAGTCGTGGCTCTCAGTCCTGCTTCAGTACGTCACGGTCAAGACAGTCCTCAGCCATGTTACCCTATCTCCACACAACCCATGTGCATCAATTTTTCTACCAACAAATATTCTGCCAGTACTGAAATCAGACCCCATTCATTCCATTAAAAAAAATTAAAAAAAAATCAGACCCCATTCCATGATTATTCATGAATGCCACCTATGGCAGTAATTCATTTTTCATGTCCCATCACCCATGACTGCATGAGTTCTCTTCTACTCCGTAATTCATTCTATAATTTTTAAACATTACTTTAATTTATTTTGCGTTGTTCATATTAAAACTGAATTTCAATTTTTTTATCAGTCATCTCAAAATATATAATTACGGAGTATCATTTTTTCAAGTTTCAAATTTATGCTCTAATCATGTTCTTTCCTTTACACAATTCTACGCGACAAAGTTTTCACTTTCTTAATCAACATTAAAGTACATTATTTAGAAGGTATATTGAGATGAATGGAATAATTTTGGGATAACTATCAAATAGACACTCGAATTTACATTAAAAAAAATGAAAATCACCCCTTAATTATATAAGAGGTTCTGTCTGGCCGTCGTCATTTGGGACGGTTTCCGGTGGAATTGTTTTATGAAATTTTTTGAGCATCTTATTCATTGAGTTTAGTTTACTCATACCAAATTTCAGCTAAAAATTCAATTGAGAAGCAGTCAAATGAAGTTTGAAGATGATTGTGCTGTTAAACAGCGCAGTATATTATGTAATTTTATACTTCGTATTTGGAGAAAGAAATTTGTCTATAATAATTGGGAGATTATTATGAGTAATTTTGTAATTAATCATATTGACCTCCTAAATGAAAAAAGTATATCGGTCTGCTGTGTAACCGGGTTTGCGAGCAAACGAATTTAGGATGAGGATCACTTCTATCATCGACTAATAATATTCTGGACCCAGCCTAGAGTCCTAGACTGAGTTGTCATGCTAAGGATATACGGTAATACGGAGTATGTGATAATGTGAGAGTGATTAGTCAAGATTCAGTTAATAAGTACCTATAAACAACCTCTCGCAATGTGTTTTGTTGGACTTATTTCAGAACAAACCTTGACAGTTGTAAACAACAAAGATATTAAATGCCTACTGGCAGGGGCGGATCCAGGAATGAAGAGTGGGGTGGGCTAAGCAGTAAAAGAATTCGTTACTGCACACAAGACGTTTTAACTTAAGGCTGTTATCGAACCGAACTTTTTTGGAAGTATTCGAGTTCTAGCATGATTTCGAATTTAATTTAACCCGAACTTAGCGAAGTTTAGACTCGAACACGGGCTAGATTTTTAGTTCGAATAATTATTGAAGCTGAGTTCGAGCATAGTGATATTCGATTCGGTCCGAACTCGAGCCTGTCGATAACTCATAAATTATAGGAATAAAATTTATATATCTTAACATTTAAATGTTTTAGTGCAATTTTATAATTTTTTTAATGATTATTAAAGACTCTGGTATTTATTGGTATGAATTGAAGTACTTCTTTAAAGGTAAAAAACTAGTAAGTAAAAAGAATGGGTGTACATATAACTAATAAGTATTCCTATTTCAGAATTGAATTGAGATTTTTAATTTTTTCTTATATTTCCAAACAATAAATAAATCTAGAACTATTAGGTAGTATATAAATTTAATCTTAAATAAAAGCATGCAATATTTTACAAAAAAAAACTCATGATTCTTTTTCCCGGTAGATAAACCACTAAAATCAGTCGGGAGCATTGCCAAATTTTATGAAGGAAAAAAGAAAGTGCAAGAGGAGAAGGGGACAAGACCAAGACCTCTCCAAAAAGGGCATACCCTTTTAAAAAACAACGACAATAAAAATAGTGAAATTGGGCCATAAAAAATCCAATTAAAAGCAAAATGAGAAAAAAGGATACCAAAAAAATTCATGATAAGTATAGTCGTATTACTATATTGATAATAGTAATATAATACTATCTTTGTCCCACTATGTTTGGGACAAAGGGTGTGGCACAACTTTTAAGATAAAGTGGAATTGTATGATTGGTATTGAATTGATAAAGTGTGAATAAAGTAAGAATGAATTGTAACTACTCAAATATTACCAAATATGGAATGAGACAAACTTAATGGGACGGACGAAAAAGGTAAAACGGGACAAAGTACGTTAGGGGACGGAGGGAGTATAATATAATAATAATCGTCAAATTACTGCATGTTTAGCATAATGATTTTTTAAATTGATGTTGTAATATAAAATATAAAATACAATAACTTCAAAGGAGTAAGTGATGATGTGGTGTGAGTGGGTGAGATAGGAGTATTGTACGTAGTACTTCGTATGTAAAAAATTCTCAATTTTTCCCACACCGGTTGCAAATAATGGTTCATCCTACTCAGTGTCCTATAAAAGAATTGCTCCTTGCGTAAATTGGATGTAACGATGACCACAATAAGCCCCTTGCTCGGCTTTATGTTGTGGGACCATATGTTGTCATGGTTATGGGCTTTTGATTGTTTGAGTTGTCTTTAATCATGCCTTTGGGGTGGGCTAGACAATACTTTTAGGATGGGCTGGATATGAAACCAATACTAAAAATAATAGAAAAAAATTAGGTTGGGTTGGGCTTAAGCCCACCCTTGCCCCTTAATAAATCCGCCCATGCCTACTAGATTATACCAAATCATATTTAAATCCAAGTAAAAACATCCTCACAACCAAGTACAAGGGTTTTAAAATAATTGAAAACACCCTCTAAAGTCGAGATTAATGTTCGTTTGATAACCTCAATTTTTATCTTATCAGTCTTAATTATCAGCCAACATTTGTATCAAATAAGTAAAATCGAAAGTACTTTTTTTTTTTTTTTTTTTTTTTTTTAAATAATTATTATTATTATTAAATATAACAACGCAAACATACATGTAGAGAGGGGGACCAAACCAAAACCTCTCAAAATGAGCCACAACCCAAACAACAGGATGGACCAAACTAGTTATGAAACAACATAGGGAAAAGACCCCGAGTCCAATTGAATTGCCCCTCGCAGCTCGTTGGGCATTTGATGCCCAGGTCGCCAGCAAAAACCATTCCGAATTGCCAGGCCAGCGACCAGCATTGCTGATTTATTCACTTGGGTTGGTATTAGCCCAAAACCCGACAACCACCCAAGCCCACCCGCTCCATTTAGACATCTCTCCATCATCTGCGCTCCAACAAAATCCACTACAACCTGAGGAAAACAAAATGCCGCCACCCAGTTCAAAGCTTGTCGGAAAACACCATCCTCCTCCTCTTCCCTCCTCGGTGACCCGCTCAAAGGAAAGCCTTCTGCTGCAATCGCCTCCCCCCGATGGTCTCTCAGCAAAAAACCTGCCGCAGACTTACCATTCTCCCTAAAAATGGCCCAGTTTAGCTTAACACTCCCCGGATCCGGTTTTTGCCATTTCCAAATCTGCGGCTTCTTCCTCGAATTGAAACTGACGGGTAAGATTCCAGCCTCTTTCAAATTTTGACCTCCTTTTAACTCGGCGTTTGCATAGCACCAATTAAGCATGAACTTACTGATTTGGCTAATGATTTTCTCCCTGTCTGGAATGATCTCCTTCCAAATCGCTTCCCAGTACTTCTTCCAGAGGTGCCAAGCAATCACTCCTGGCAGCACCGCAAGGTAAGCCCCATCAAGAGACTTGCCTGAACCTCTAATCCACCATTTCTTAATTTGAAGCTTTAACTGTGTAATTTCTCTTCCATTCAAGTGCAGAGCATTATCAAAAAAATTCCACACCTCCCTAGCAATTGGGCATTGGAGAAGCACATGATCTTGCGAAGCAGTAGCTGCTTTGCATAAAGGACACATGGACGGAAAAGCCACTGAGAAGGAAGCTAACTGCTCCGGGAAGGGCAGCCCTCGGTGCCACAGCCTCCAAAGGAAGACTTTGATTTTTGGTACTTGTTTAGGGTGCCAAATATTAGTATAAGTTAAAGTCCTTCCCCTCCCCTGCCAAAGGGCATTGTAAGCCGAGCTTGTAGAAAAAACCCCATCGCTTGTATGCTTCCATTTTATAGAGCTAGCACCTCTATCTTTACCTGGCATATTCTCCTCCATGTTGGGGAGTCCAGAGGCTTAGCCTCACCGAGCATTCTACTTCCATATTTGCTATGCATCAGACCAGCCCAAATAGAAGAACCTGTATTAAACTCCCACCAAAGCTTGAAAGCCAAAACTTTTTGAACATCTGTCAAGGACCTTATGCCCACCCCCCCCACTTCAGTGGGTCTACAAATCTTTTTATATGAAATCCAGTGATGCTTAGCAACACTATTCTTATAGCCCCAAAAGAAGTTAGCTATCTTGGTATTTATCATGTGAATAACCGCCGAAGGAAGACCTGTTACCGCTAGCAAATGGAGAGGCAAAGAACTGAGAACATGCTTTATAAGGGTGAGCCTCCCCCCTTGAGATAGCAGTTTTTGTTTCCAGGAATTCAACTTAGAATCAATAGCGTGCAGAAGATCCTTGCAATGAGACATTCGAGTAATACCTCTATGTATCTGAACCCCCAGGTATTTGAGGGGTAACTTGGCTGCCTTCATACCCAGTGAATGCTCAATACGAGAAATTCTGCCCGCTGTTGCGTGTTTCCCAGCCACAAAGCAGCTTTTCTCCATATTAACAAGCTGGCCAGTAGCCTGTTGATAGTCTTGAAGGAAATATTTAAATTTACGAATAGCTGTAGCAGAACCATTAAGAAAGACCATAAGATCGTCCGCAAAAGCTAGATGGGTTATTCGATGAGCTCTCCCCATATTAAAAGCCCCAATAGAACCATTCGAGATCATAGCGTTATACCCTCTAGAAAAAGCCTCGGACATAATAATAAACAAAAGAGGGGACAATGGATCCCCTTGCTTGACTCCACGCTGGGGCTTAAAAAAGCCATAAGATGCCCCATTAACTGAAATAGAAATATAAGTTGATTGAAGGTTGCCCATAATAAGCTTTCGAATATGCGCTGCAAAGCCAAACTTCTCAAGAATGGCCTCTAAGAAACCCCAAGCTACCCTATCAAAAGCCTTAGCCATATCAAGCTTAACAACCAAGTTAGAACCCCTCACCTTCTTGTCCAAGTGGTGTAAAACCTCCATAGCCGTCAGCACCTGGTATTGTATCTCCTTACCCTTCATAAAGCCGGACTGTTCGCTGGATATGATTCTCGGCAATAAACTTCCCATTCTATTCGCCAAAATTCGTGTGTTGATTTTACTCAAAAACGTGGAAAGACAGATAGGCCGATAATCCCCAAATGAGATAGGATTTTTCTTCTTAGGAATGAGGACCAAATTTACACTCCCCACCCCCTTAGGAATTACCACTCCCAAGAAAAATTCTTGGACAGCTAAAACAATATCCCGCTTGATAATCTCCCAGCAGCCTTTATAAAAACTGCCTCCAAACCCATCCGGACCCGGAGCCGCATCTTCACTAAGGCTCCATACTGCCTCCCTTACCTCTAGCTCAGACGGCAACCGAACCAGAAAATCATTATCCTCCAATGTCAGAATAGTAGGTATGTGCTTAATCACCCTATCATACCCACCAGAAGGCTCGAAACTATAAAGATTTTCAAAAAACTTAACTGCCTCCCCTCCAATCTCATGGGAGTTATACACCCAATCATCATTGTCTTTCTTAATGGCTCTAATAAATTGTTTCCGTACTTTATCCTTCACCATAGCATGAAAGAATTTCGAGTTAGCGTCCCCCTCCCTAATCCACTTTATATTGGCTTTTTGTTTCCAATAAATCTCCTTTTGTTTGGCCCTTTTTAGCAGAACAGCATTAGCTTTGAAGCTAGCAGCCCGGGACTCCTCAGATGGATTCTCCTCAAAAACCTTTTCTGCCAACAAAGCTTCTTGCTCAAGCCTCTTGGTCTCCTCAAAAACGTCCCCAAACACTTGCTTGTTCCAAATTTTTAAATCAAGCTTAAGTGATTTAAGTTTCTGCCAAAAACCAAACATTCCCCCCACCATGGGATATTCAGCCCATTTTTTTTCCACAAAAGGGAGGAAATCCGAGTTTGTGAACCACATGTTCTGAAAACGAAATTGAGACGGTGCACGCGCTTGTGACATTTCACACATAAGTAGTATTGGGCAGTGATCCGAAGAGGATTTGCTAAAGTGTTGAATGGTAACATTTTCAAAAAAATCAAGAAAGACATGGTTTACCAAATACCGATCCAACCTCTCCCAAATCCGGCCATTGGACCTAACCCCTGTCCACGTATAAGCCGAGCCAATTGTGGGAAGCTGCAGTAGCTCACAGGATTCTATGCAGTCCCTAAAGTCCATCATGTCCCCCTTGAGAGGCACCGACGATCCCTTGTACTCACTTAGTGAAGAAACAATGTTGAAATCCCCTCCTAGAACCCATGCACCCTGCTCATTCCTCGCGTGACTAACTAGCTCAGCCCAAAGTTGTGCCCTCTCTGGTCTAGTGTGTTTCCCATAAATCGGGAAAAAGGTGAAAGTAAAATCAAGAGGGACAAACCTCAATTTAACCCCCAAAAACTGATCTTTGTCCTCCACCGATATAACCTCAAAGACTGACGAATTCCACATGATCCAAATCTTGTTTGACTCCGACATAAAGAAATTTGAGAACCCCAGACTATACATATATTGTACTCCATTATTTTGGCTGACCATAGGTTCAATAATAGCTATAAAGTGTAATGAATGCTGCCTAACCATCTCACGTAGCCTTGGGCATGCACTAACAAGACCACGCGCATTCCACGTGAAAAGCTTCATAGAGAAACCAAAGAAGGTCCCTCCTTATTGTTCCTCTTGGCCGCCATCCTAGTTGTGACCGATCGAGGAGGCACCACTTTTGTTTGTTTTCTGGGGGCAACCCCCAACACTTCAGCCTGTTCCGCTTGAATGAGTTCCACCTTTCTTCTGAGCTCCCCGCAAACCATTTTCCACGACTCCATGGTAGCATCTTCCACCAAAGCAATCTCCCCTTCAGAGTCAAAACCAGGCGAGACGTGCTCCTCATCAGCATGAATACAACCCTCCTCAAAAGATATCAATTTTGTAACGTCAGTGTTATGCTTCAAAGTATCACATTCTGTACTCCCCAACTCCCTGACCGCCACACCCTCCTCCACCAATATATCCTCCTCAACATTAGTATTAAAAATTCCAACTCTTCCTTCAGGAACGTCCCCTTCCTTCATTTCCGTTGATTCTGGCTTCTCCTCGACATTAACCACCTTAACGGTTTCTGATCTATCCTCCACTACCTCTTCGGAACCAGTAACCACTTCCCTCATATTTGAATTGTCTCCAACTACCACATTTGATTCTGGCCTAACTTCCGGTATCACCGCAGCCTGCTTGCTGCCCTCTGTTATCACAATAGCTGCACTAGTCTCCCTCTGTTTGGAAGACTCAGCTTTTTCTCCTGAATTGATCATTTTCTCCTTGCCCTTGTTCTTCACAGGTACTTGAATCCACTTACCTGGCGCCTCTTTATCTCTACGGGAGACTTCTTTGGATGATGGCTGGCCCCTGGGTGCTTGCTTGACCTGACCCCCCTCCGGCCGAGCTTTTGGGATACCACACTCCTCCTTTGCATGCCCAATCTTACTGCATTTGACACAATACTTCGGTAAGTCTTCATATGTGACCTGTTGAACCAGTTCCCGGTTGCCATGTATAATTAACACCTTGTGCTGAATTTCCTGAAGCAAATCCAGTTCCACACACACCTTCGCAGTGGATGGTCGAGAAAGATTGGCGGTTGCCGGGTTTGCCAATAATTCCCGCAATGGAGAATAAAGCTCTCTTATCCTGTAGGTGTAGAGGAAGTCCGTCGAAAGTAACCCACACTGGAACTATTGGTGATTCGACATCAGGGCGAAAATCTGGAGTCCATCTTGATACCTTCATTCTGAACCCTCGAATGGTCCAAGTTTGACGCAGCCAGCAACGTTGGAAATCTTCCTCCGTCTCAAACTTAATCAAGATGTGACGTTGGTCCAAAAGACTAATAGAAAGCCCCCCTTTAAATCCAATCTTCTCAAAATCCTGACGTAAAGTAACCATTGCTGGTCTTCCCCTTATAAAAGAACCCACCAGAGCATACTTATGCTGCTCGGACATAATCATCACCTCCTCTTCTGAAAATTGTATTGTAGACATACCACGATGACGGAACGGTACCTTCAAAGGAATCTCTTTGTTTGCCGCTAACACTTCTGCGAAGGACCGAACTGCCGCTCCCGACCCACCGGCCGGAGCGGCCCATGCAGACGCTGGAACCATCAAAACGCCACGATCGCCAGAGCTATTCTAGGGTCTTTAAGATCTTATCGAAAGTACTTTTCTAACTAAATTGGTTGCAATTGCCGTGGATGATTGGTTTAGTCATTTCTCATATAATTTTTTCTTTATTATATTAAAAGTATTTGTTAAATATGTACTTTGTATCATCAATTTGTCACTTTGATCAAAATTTCGATCAATTTCAATACATTCAGCTAATTCAACTAATTTCAGTGTAGAATAGATTTCACTTATTGAGTAGCATCAATTTTATACTCTACCAAAAAAAGAATCAATTTTATACTTTCTACACCAAAATTGAAATGCTCCATGGTGTGTCGCCAAAAGTGAAACGCTCCCCAGGGAAGGTGTGTCGCCTAAGAAGTCTTTGTATGGGTTACGACAAGCTCCACGGTGTTGGTTTGCCAAACTTGCTAGCTCTCTTAAAAATTATGGTTTTCGGCAAAGCTATTCGGATTATTCTCTCTTTACGTTCCATTGCGGCATGGTACATCTCTCTATCCTTGTTTATGTTGATGATCTCATAATTTCGGGGAATGGTCCGTCTGCCTAGCGGTCTTTCAAAGACTACTTGAGTGCTTGCTTTCACATGAAGGACCTCAGTTTGTTGAAATGTTTTATGGGCGTTGAAGTTGCCCGTAACACAGATGGTCTCTTTTTATGCCAACAAAAATACTCGTTGGATATTATTGCTGACACCGGTCTTCTGGGGGCAAAGCCGGCCAGCACGCCACTTCCTCAGAATCATTCTCTCGCACTCGCCAAAGGTGCGTTACTGTCCGATCCGGAACCTTATCGAAGACTTTTTGGCCGTCTTATTTATTTGTCATTCACACGCCCTGATCTTGCTTATGTCGTGCATATTTTGGCACAATTCATGCATGCTCCTCGTCAGGATCATTGGGAGGCCGCTCTTCGCGTGGTACGCTATCTCAAAGGTACTCCTGGTCAGGGTAGTCTGCTCCGCTCTAATGATGTTTTGTCTCTCTCCGCATGTGTGACTCAGATTGGGCGAGTTGTCCCCTCACCCGTCGTTCAGTGACCGGATGGATGGTCTTTCTGGGATCCTCTCCCTTCTCTTGGAAAACCAAGAAACAACATACAGTCTCTCGCTCCTCGGCTGAAGCCGAATATCGCTCCATGACATCTGCTACCTCAGAATTAAAATGGCTCAAAGCTCTTCTTCTCAGTCTTGGTGTCACTCACTCCAACGTTGTTCCTCTCCATTGCGACAGCCAATCCGCCATACATATTGATCAGAATCCCGTGTTTCATGAACGAACGAAGCGTATTGAAGTAGATTGTCATTATGTTCGTGATGCGGTTCAAGATGGGATCATTCACACTATTCATGTCTCCACTTCAGAACAACTTGCAGATATTTATACCAAAGCATTGGGAGTTCAGCAATTTCATTACTTCGCAAGTTGGGCATTTGTGATCCACATGATTCAATTTGAGGGGTATTGGGACAAATACTTTGTACTTCGTATATATTAGTTTAGCCCGGTTGTAATTAAAGGTATGGCTATTATTTTCGGCCCATGTACAATGCTCCTGTATATATATACTTGCTCACAAAAATGATCCTGTCCGAACGTTCGGACAGGATCCTCCGTCCGAACGTTCGGACAGGATCCTCCGTCCAAACATCCCCGTTTGGGGCCCTTCTCGGTGGAACTTTTTGATGAAATTTTTTGAGTATGTTCATCATCAAGTCTAGTTTGTCCATACCAAATTTCAGCTCAAAATTCGATCGGGAAGGCATTCAAATCATTTTTTGAAGTTGACTGTGTTTTTATATGTATATTTTGACGCAGTCAACTTCAAAAAATCATTTGAATGCCTTCCCGATCGAATTTTGAGCTGAAATTTGGTATGGAAAAACTAGACTTTATGAGGAACATGCTCAAAACATTTCATCAAAAAATTCTACCGGGAAGGGCCCCAAACGTCCATGTTCGGACGGTGTTCGGACTAGGAATGTTCGGACCTGAACATTCCTCTACTTGCTCATACGTAATAATAAGCATGCTGAATTTTAAACCCTATACACGGTTTCTCATTATAATAATCCTTTTATCACTTTTGAAACAAATTTAAGATTTGTTATCTATTCATCATTTTGATACAAAAAAAATTTGGAAAAGTCCGAAAAGGCATGTACGAACAAGTACGCAACCAAAAAAACGACCTTCCTCGAACCTTCATTTGCAATGCCGTATAACAACGACCTTCCACCCCCACTTGTACTCATCTTTCTTCATGATTAATTGCATTGCATGCACGTCGTCATCTTCCCACGTAAGCAGAATTCAAAATTTATGCCAGAAGTTTCTTTTGTAAATATCACTTTAATCAGTTTATTCTGGCTCCGCGAAAATGTTTGACATATTGATTTTTCTTAATCTGACAATTGAAAATTTATGAAAATAATTTTAATTAGTACGTAATACTAGTATATTGTATACTCTTCGTATTTAAACGATCACTACATTAAGTCTGACACAATATTTAAAGGGGAAATAATAGGGGTAATAAATAGTGTTGAAAAGTATGAGAGGATGTGAAAGTAGAAAACAGAAGATAAAAAATAGAAAAATGAAGAGTACATGCTTATTTTTAAAGGAAAACTTATCAAATGGAAAAGTGTAGCAAACTTTTAAATATATCCCAAATAGAAAAGTGTAACAAACTTTTAAAAATGGAGGGAGTATAATTTAAAAAAATTATACTTTATGAAAATATTTTACAAAAAAAACATGTTAATAGAATTTTCGTATTTAAATTAGTTTCCTATTAAAAAATATCATTGGTCAAAGTTGACTACCATTAACTAAAAAAATCAGTTTGGCAAACCTTTTGTCGGACAGAGCAAATAGAATGATGATGGTTCAAGAAGTGGACGAGTAGCCGATATTCGAAGGGGACATCACAAACATGATTAAAATGAATAGGGGTGGGTTCGGTTTATTAGGTTGGGTTTTGATCAAAAATTGAATACGGAACAAAAGTAGAAAATTCGATTCAGGTTCGGTTCGGTTTTACATTTAAAAACTTGAATCGGGGTTTGATTGGTTCGGTTTGTTTCAGTTTGGTTTCGGTTTTTTCGGTTCTTTTACAAAAAATTGTCATTTTATTTAAAATGATACAATATATAGTTGGAGCGATCAAACATATTACATAAAAATGTGAGCATACTAGAACAAATAAAATAAATAAAAAGAGAAAATAAATATGTTTTGAATTGTATGAGTATGTGGGAGAGATAAAAGTGTATATATTTTAAATTACATTTTATTATGACTAGTATGAAAAAGATTCATAAATATATACGGAGTACATTATATGTGAATAGTTGATATCAGTATTTATAATTTGTTCTATCAATTTAAAAACTTTAAGTTACATAAAATAAAAGTTAATTACTAGTAACAACCAGTAAAAACATATCATCATTCTATAAATTGCAATATAGGGTAGTACATACATAAAAGACATAGTAGATGGACTAATTTATAGGTAATGGATGTGTGTAAAAGAATTTATAAACTAATTTAAAGATAACACAAAAATTAATTTTCTGGCACGAGAAAACCAAATACTATCGATGATATTGGGAATAATTAGGACTAATGTTTAACAAATTTTAGGAGTAACAAATAAAATGTCACGTTTTAATTAGTTCGGTTCATTCGGTTCGATCTGTTTTGAAGGGTAAAAACCAAACAACTACGGTTCAGTTCGATTTTATACTTTCAATTTCTGTTTTTAGCGTTCGTTTTTATTTGATTACAATTCAATTTATTTTGATTAGGTTTCGGTTTTTTTATTTCAACTCAGCCCTAGAAAATGATAATGATAATTACATGTATTCACGAAACGATGGGGCAAAATATATTATACACCCGGCTGTACCGTGTCACTTGGTATAGCCAGGTATTTTTGTAATTATATGCAAATCGGAGGTCATTAGTTAAGGATCATGGCTTTTGCTTCCTTTGTTTCTCCTCCTCCGTTCTTGCCTTTCCGATTTTTTTTATTGCTTTTCCTTATATTTTAACTTTATAGTTTTCTCCTTTCTTCCTCTTCCGTTACTTTACTGCTCTTCCGTTTTTTTAGTTTTGTTTTTCCGTTCTTTTAGTTTTGCTTCTCGTTTTTCCTTTCTTTTTTATAGTTATGGTTTTCCTTTTTCTTCTTTTAGTTTGGAACTTTAATTCTCCTATGTTTCAATTTTCTTTTTCTGCTTCGGTTTTTTTTTGTCTTTAATTTTGAACTTTAATTTTTCCAACTTTAAATTTTCTTTTCCTTTTCTATACTTCATTTTTTCTTTTATCTTTTTATACATACTTTTTGTCTTCTGGGTCACTAATTTTGAACTCCTACTTTTTTGTTTTTATGTAATTTTGCTACAATAACTTTTTGTCTTTTTCATGCAATTCTTTCAAAAATTCATATCAAATGCGATGCAATAAAAACATATACACCTATTCTTTATGTTATACTGATATGAGCATACATAAATTGATATTTGAGCATACTAGAGATTTTAAATGAGATTTTTAATTTTTTTCGATGCTCATTTCGTAAAGTTATCTATGCTCATTTGAAATTGGCGTAATGCTCACTTTAAAATGAGTATTACACCAGACATTTTAAAATGTCATATCCATGCATATAGGTGTAATGCTCATTTTAAATATTTCGATGCTCATTTCATAAGTTATGTATTCTCATTTGATGAATTTGTACTCATACTATGCTCATTTTTAAAATGTTATATTCATGCAAATTTTAAAAGTTGCATATGACATTGGATTCACATTGTTAAGTTCTTAATACTCAAATAAATAAGTCTGATGCTCATTAAAAGTGTTTTAATGCTCATAATAGGTCCAATGCACATTAAAAGTTCATAAATGCTCATTTAACAGAAATTGTAATTTCATCTCAATAGAGAAGATTTGATGCTCAATGAAAATGTGGTTATGTCAAACTAACAAATCTTATGATTTTCATATCAATGAACATTTGTAAGTTACGTATGCTCATTTAGTATTGATCTTATGCTCATTTTCTAAATGTTATCAATGTATTTTTATAAAGTACTATTAAGTTTTAATAAAAGAAATAATAATAAAAATAAAGTGAAGTTATGAATTAGAAGTTATGAAACAGAGATCACGATTCTGAATATTAGACTTCTAATACTCAACATTAGACTTCTAATACTCAACATTAGATACTTTAATGTGCTTTTGAATTTTTCTATACTCATTTTGTAAATTTGTGTGCTCATGTAGTCTTGATTTGATGCTCATTTTAAAATGTCAAATCAATGCATATTTCAAAATTACCATATTACATTAGATTCGAATGAGAGTCTATTATAGACACGAGAGTGAAGATCGTGATACTCAATTGCATGCTTCTAATACTCAATACAGGAGGTTTGATGATACATGAAAATAATTTAATGCTCAAATAATAAAGCTTATTATTTTCATAACAATGCCCATTTTGTAAGCTGCATATGCTCATTTGGTAACGATGTTATGCTCATTTTAAAGTGTCACATCAATGCTCGTTTCAAAAGTATTATATTACATTAGATTAAAATCCTAAGAGTTGATTATAGATATAAGTTAGATTTTTTATAACAAAAAATAAGAAAAACAAAGTGAATTGGAAAATATAAAGCAACGATCACGATGTTCAATATTAACCTCATAATACTCAACACAATAAGTCTGATGCTCATATCAAATTACCAATACCAGATGAGCATACATAACTTACAAAATAAGCATCCAAAAATTCAACAACTCATTTGAATTCTCTAATGTTTTCAAATTTTCATTTGTGTATGGTCCTTTCTTTTAATCGTAATATATATTATTCATTTCTATAATATGTACATGTAGTAGATATAAGTTAGATTTTTTTATAATAAAAAAATAAGAAAAACAAAGTTAATTAGAAAATATAAAGCAACGATCACGATGCTCAATATTAACCTCATAATACTCAACATAATAAGTCTGATGCTCATACCAAATTATCAATACCAGATGAGCATACGTAACTTACAAAATGAGCATCGAAAAATTCAACAGCTCATTTGAATTCTCTAATGTGTTCAAATATTCATTTGTGTATGTTTCTTTCTTTTAATCGTTATATTATTCCTTTCTATATTTACTCATGCAGATTTATTTTATATTATACTCATTTTAGTATATAACAAAACTCATAATAGTAATTAGATCACAATAATTGAGAAATTAATAAATATTCATCTTAAGATTTAAAAAAGAAAAATAAAAAATTAATAACTAAAATATTTTATAATGCACAAATTAAAAAAATTAAGTTAGAAGGTTATTGGAAAAAGTAAAAGTTGTTAAAGCAAAAAAAAGAAGAAAAAAAGAAGCAGGAAAGCAATGAAAAGTAATTGCAAGAGAAAGAAAGAAGCAACAAAGCAAAAGTTGTTAATGAAAAAAATGAAAAAGAGTGAACGGATGAATAAGAGAAAGAGTGAAAAAGAGAACTGACAAACAAATGAAAAAAGAAGCAGGAAGGATCGTCAACGCAGCACAAAAGCGGAAAAGAAGAAATTTAATCGGAAGACCAATGAATTAAAAGGGCCGAAGTTGCCGGGAATTTCAAATTTACCTGGCTGTACGGTGTTCACCGTACAGCCGGTTGTAGGATATACGGACTCAAATGATGGCACCCTTATTCAGGCCGAATGGTTGTAGAGAACTTTGATATTTTGAAGCCTCAAGACAAACCATTGCTGCATTGCATTACTATTCTAACTGCCCTCAATCGCTTAACTATGCCAAAAAAAAAGTAGCCAAAAAGTCCTCAATAAAGCTTTAGAAATAATCAAATCTTATAAAATTGGTAGCCATCACTTGGGGTATGTTTGGGAGTTGGATTGTGGAGGGGAGGAGAAGGTTGACAAGAGTTTATGATCCCCTCATATTTGAGAGTTTAACATTATGGAGGGATGTTTTTGGAGGGCTTTTGTAATCCTCCAAACTATTCAAACACTCAATTTTCAAGTTCCTCCAAATTGAGGGATTTTGTACGATAACTAATTAAATGACAAATTTAGCTCAATTTTAAATAACTATAAATTAAACTCTTTGAATTCATCATATATGTGAAGTGATTTTAATTATAACTCATCCATATATGAACAACAGTTTTCTCCCCTTTACTTCTCATACCTTTCTAATTTATAATTTTAATACTTTTATGAAAATATTTTAATAAGGAACATGTTGATAAAATTCTCATATTTAAAATAATTTTGTATTAAAAATATCATTGGTCAAAGTTGACTACCATTAACTAAGAAAAATCAGTTTGCAAACCTTTATGGAACAGAGGGAATAGAACAATGATGGTTCAAGAGGGGAACGAGTAGCCGATGTTTCAAGGGGACGACATAACAAACATGATTAAAATGACTAGGGGCAGGTTCGATTTATTGGGTTCCGTTTTGATCAAAAACCAAATACGGAACTGAAGTAGAAAGTTCAGTTCGGTTTTGGTTCAGTTTTACTTATCAAAACTTGAAACCATAGTTTAATTGGTTCGGTTTGTTTCGATTTTTTCGGGTGTTTTACTAAGAATTGTCATTTGATTTAAAATGATACAATAGTTGGAGGGATCAAACATATTACATAAAAAAAGTAAGCATACTAAAACGAATAAAATAAAAAAGAGAAGAGATAAATATATTTTGAATTATATGAGTATGTGAGAGAGATAAAAGTGTATATGTTTTTAATTTACACTTTTTATTGTTCTATCAATTTAAAAACCTCAAGTTACATATAAATAAAAGTTAATTATTAGTAACTATCAGTAAAAACATATCATCGTTCGATAAATTGCAATATACATACCTAAAAGACATAATATATAGATCAACATATCAATAATATTATAGGTAATGGATGTGTAAATGCATTTATAAACTAAATTAACATAACACAAAAACTATTTTTTAGCACGAGAAAACCAAAGACTATCGATGATATTGGGAATAATTAGGAATAATGTTTAACCATTTTTAGGAGTAACAAATACAATTTCATATTTTAATTAGTTCGGTTTATTCGGTTCGCTTCGGTTATTAATGGTAAAACCAAAACCAAACCAAACAATTAGGATTCGGTTTCAGTTTTTAGCGGTTCGATTTTATTTGGTTGCGATTCAGTTTATTTTGATTCAGTTTTTTATTTTTCATTTTTTCTGACCCAGCCCTCAAAATGATAATGAGAATTACATATATTCACGAATGATGGCACCTTTATTCAAGCCGGATGGTTGTAGAGAACTTTGAACTTTTGAGGCCTCAAGACAAACCATTGCAGTACTACTTTAACTTGCCTTCAATCACTTAACTGATCTGCCAAAAAATAGCCAAAAAAAAACAAAATAAAGCTTCAGAAATAATCAAATCTTATAAAATTGGTATGTTTGGGAGTTGGGTTTCGGAGGTGAGGGGAAAATTGGCAAGAGTTTATGACGCTCCCTTTCATGTTTGGGAGTTTAAAATATGGAGATGGTGGTTTTGGAGGACTTTTGTAATCCTCCAAAACTCTTCAAATGCTCAATTTTCAAGTTCCCCCTATTTGAGGGATTCTGAAGCATAACTAATTAAATGATAACTTTAGCTAAATTTTAAATAACTATAAATTCAACAATTTGAATTCATTATATATGTGAAGTGATTTTAATTATAATTCTTCTATAACCTATATCTTTTCAAAATTATGAACAAAGATTTTCTCCCCTTTTGTTTCTATTCCCAAATATACCCTTAGGGTTTTTCTTACATTTATATTTTGACCATATTGGAGGTGTATAAATCACTACAAAATAATAATGAATTGATACGAATTTTTGGCAGAGATTAATTTGGCATAAGCACGTCAAATTGATACCAAGTGTGTTTTGTCACGAGCTATTTAGCACGGAATCGTCGATCAATCTGTGGCAAATTTGGGTCAACCATGTTATTTTTAGTAGTGGATAGGATAAAAAGAATAACTAAAATTTTACTCCGCGCTTTCTCATATGGTATAAAAGATCACTTATATGTTTTATAAGGAAAATATATATCAGCTAGGAATATACTATCTTAGAACCTTAACTTTATTTCCTGCACCGCCTCCCAAATGTCATTGTTACGTTGTTGTTGGCGCCGGTGGACGTAGCTCAACTTGTAGATAAGGGGTACCGCAAGGATTAATCTTGAATTCGAATCATGTCAATTGCAATGAGAGGTTGCTATGTAAAAATGCATAAGGCCTCTGCAAGTACTTGAGTCAGAGCCGCACTCTCTATCTCTCAGCTTATGATTAAAGTCCAATTTACATCCTTCCGATTAACTATACGATCTGTGATGGGGACTCTCATCAGTGGAATGTCATCTTTTTTTTGTTGTTGTTTGACGCCCAGCAGGGCCGGCCCTGGCCAAGTGTAGGGTGTGCAATGGCACAGGGCCCTTAAAATGAAGGCCCGAAAATAATGAGTACTATTAATTAGTTTATATGTAGTAGTATATAATTAAAAATCCAACAGCCCATACTCACATCCCTACTACTAAGAGCATCTTTAGTGATGCCATGGATTTGTCAAAATGCAATGCCATGTCACATTAGCCTAAATTTTTTGTCTCCAACGAAGATAAGCATATGGTTTGTGGCGCTGAGCTGGAATGGGAAACGGTGGACAATTTATATCCCTCCTTCTACTTTCAGGAGGTCCAATTGATAGTTGACTCAGCAAAAGCTCAACATGATCGCTCCTGTAAGTTGTAGTACATAGTAATTCAGTAGCCCAACAAAAGCTCTAGACGGTTGCTGTTGGAGATAAAATTTTATTTTAATTCGATGTGTGTCCACATGAGCTTCATTCGCCATGCACATTAATGATGTGTCCGTTTTATTGGGGTGCAATTCACATCCCCATTAAAAATGCTCTAATAATGAATCACTCGGAAGTCTTCTCGTTAATGCCTCTTTGAAAAGTCAGAGTATTTCAAGAGGATAGGTTTTCACGTTAGCATAAGTCCCGCCTTTCTAGGTTAGGTTTTAATTTTTGAATTATAAAGTTTCCATCTATTTATATTATTATTGTATTTCTTAATAGATTTCAAGAATTAAATACTTCGTAATTAGTAGTTGAGTTTAACAAATTCAAGGTTATTAAGTTGTTAATTTTGCATTTGCATTGAACAAATTGATATGAGGTCATTAGGAAATACATTTGGTTTCTCTGCATTACAAAAAGGTCCAATTTTTTCTTTGAACAGAGTCCTAGATTTTTGGGTCCGACCCTGACGCCTAGTGGGAAAACATCATTGATGAATATGTATAGCAGTGGCACTGGCCGTGCAAAGTAATGAGGGCATATTTAGCCTTTCCTTTTTGAAAATTTAATGACATTATTATTTATGAAAATTGTTTTAATTATATTAGAAATATAGCTTCATTGAGTATTATATCTTCATTTTAAACTAAAACAAACAACATAATAATTTGATTGAGTACCTTTGTCCCCCTAATATTGGTGCAAGATAAGTTGATTTGGTTATCAAGAAAAAGAAGTTTGAATGAAAATAAAATAAGAATAATTTTGAATCACATGAACATTATCAAATTTAATATGAAACAATTTTAATGGGATCGATCAAAAGAAAAATTGAACCCTTTTTAACGGGATAGGACTATATTAGATATTCATTCTTTTGTGTATTATTGCCGTGTCCATGTACCATTGTTTTAGATAATTTAAAAATATGTTTATCCCTCTCACTATAATATTTAATTTTAATTCGACAAGTGACTTAAGCAAATAAATATTGTAGTATTGTACCTTAAAATTTGTATGAGAGGAATACATAAAATGCAAAATCCTTTTTAAAAGTAATAGTAAAATATATTTTAAGACATAATACAAATGAAAGAATAAAATTTATTTGAGAACCAACATAATTTTCCAAAAAGACAGTGATAATAATAATTTTAATAATTCCAATCCCATTATGTAATATACAAGTGAGTTTTATTTGTACACGTTTAAGAAAATACTCGTAAAAGATACGTAAGTGACTATTGTATGATTCTAACTTTCAATACGTAATATAAATTCATAAAAAATGAATGATAGAGTAAGAGATAAAAGTGATAAAATGAAAACTTAAAAATTAAATTGAATCAATTTAAAATGTGTTGAGTCATCTCAACAATGCTCTCCGTACATATTAGAAAATGATGAAAGGGAGAGAGCAACCATAATAGAAAAATCTTTCAAAACAACAATAGAAAAAGTAAAATTGGTCCTGTGGAGTGGATCTGATATGTGCAGTGGAGGGCCTGATCCTTTATTCCATTTTTTTATGCCATCATTTAAGGACACATAAGGGAGGATATCCCATACAAGACGAAATACAATTTATTTATATATATACACACAAACTGTGAGCGTGATTCAGATAGAGAAGCTTGCTCTGATCGGTGAAAATTTTGTAGTCATTCTCAAAGGCAGCCTTCAAACGGTGCTTATCCTCAGCCCACCGTTCATTCTTCCCTTCCAAACTGCCATCTCCATTCAGCTTCTACGCACTACTCAAGTAAAGATTCCTACTTTCTAGTTCCTACCCTTATCTTGCTCAATTATATCCCTCGTTCTCATCACTTCTGGTTATCTTTTTGTTTGGGTTTGTGTTGATTCTGCTGCTAAACCTGTGATTTGGTAGTATGGGTTTTCCCCATTCCAAGTTTGTTCCTCCGGGAGTTTCACTTTTCAATCCTGTAACTGAATTTTGGTTTGCAAAAAGTTTCTTTGCTTTTGAATTACACATCTAAGTAAAAAGATACATTTAAGAACTATTATTATTATAATATAATATAATTTCTTAACAGTGATGCTGCTACCCTTTATTACTTCAAAGGTGGCGGCTTTTGTAATTGCATTTTATACTCCAATTATAGTTACAAATTAATAATAGTTGTAGTTATAAATTTGATGAGATGGTGTGATCTAATTTTCCAAAAGTATATCTTTTTGAGGCAATTGGGTGTTCATGAATTTGCGTGTAGTTAGCCTCCTCTTATTGATTTGGAACATTTTGGTTTACTTTCGGGTTCTTGATCTTGATCTGGAATGTGCTTTCTATCATACCCAACCAGGGAGTCCCTTTCCTTTTTCTTTATGCACACATTCAGTGGATAATGACTTGAGTGGATGCCAACTTATAATTATTTTACAATAAAAACAGCTTTCTTGTTTGAAAAAAACAAATCTTTTTAAAATCACTTAATATAATCCAATGCTTTATTGTGTAATTAGTTAAATAGTTAAAATGATAGAACCACTTAAGTAAAAAAAAAATGTATCATAAGGACTTCTATGATTCTATCCCCTGACCATCCTTCTGGAATTTACATCAATTATTCATTTCATTCAAGATGGTGAAAACAATGTTCTTACACAAAAGATTTGTAGAAGGAAACTGCATTGATTGTCAACTTAATTCTACTATAATGGGGGGAGATGGGAATACAAATATCAAAATTATTCCTATGTTTGTCCCTTTAAATTATAGGAGTTGTATTTTGATCATTCTAGGAACTGGTTATACGAACATGAATCAACCAAAAATCAAGCGTAAAGTTGGGAAATATGAGCTTGGACGGACTATTGGTGAGGGTACATTTGCCAAAGTTAAGTTTGCAAGGAATTCTGAGACTGGAGAACATGTTGCTCTCAAGATTCTTGACAAAGATAAAGTCCTAAAGCACAAAATGGCGGAACAGGTTAGTTTCTTAGTGTTGCTTCATATTATGGTTTTTTCTTCCAAACACTACCTTATATATTTATTGTTGTTAATGTTTCAAATGTGCTTAACTTAACAGATCAAGCGGGAAATTGCTACAATGAAGTTAATAACTCATCCAAATGTTGTTCAGTTATATGAGGTTTCTCCCTCTTCCCTCGTGTATTTGTGTTATTTATGTGCAATCTTTATGCTTAATATTATTGTGACAGAATCCCACATCAGAAATTTAAAAGAGAAAACGACGGGTTAATATTTAATAAGAACATGAGTTGAACTAGCCAACAGTTGGATTCAATCTTTTAGTGTGGGTTGGGCAGAGTGGTTTATGGCCCAATCTAGAATTATATCATATCCTTCTCATGCAGGAGAACATGTTTCATTTTTATATGAACATAATGTCTATAAGTTTCATTGACATCTTTCCCAAATTTACATTATTCAGGTGATGGGGAGTAAGACCAAAATTTTCATTGTGTTGGAATTTGTTACTGGAGGAGAGCTGTTCGATAAAATTGTATGCAGATTTTATTCTCCTCCAATTGTCAATTTTCACAATAGGAGTTCCTTTTTTTAGTTTTATTTAATATTTACCAAATATGTATGCAACAAAGGTAAACCATGGACGGATGAGGGAAGATGATGCAAGGAAATATTTCCAGCAACTAATAAATGCAGTTGATTATTGCCACAGCAGGGGAGTCTACCACCGGGATCTGAAGGTTGCTAATGTTTATACTCTTGCATTCTTATGAAACATAATAATTATACAAACCTATAACTTCCTTGGTTGATTTGCTTTTGCAGCCCGAGAATTTGCTACTAGACGCCGCTGGGAGACTCAAAGTTTCTGATTTTGGATTGAGTGCCCTTTCCCAGCAAATCCGGGTAATCACATGGTTATCTTCCCTTAACCTTGCAGTAGTTTTCTCATAATAATCACTCAAAAGTGTTGCAATAAATTTGTGGTTGGTTTCTGAGTTGTTAGTTAAGAGTGTGTGGGTGTTTGGTAGCTACTCTTTTTGACCAGTCAGCCTGACTTTAGACCCACTAAATTGACTAATGATAATACATAAAGGACTGAAGGTACTTTTTTGCTGAATTTGTTGATGATGATATTTTATCAATAAGTTATATTGTAATTTTTTTCATACTTCAGTAACTTCATCAATATCAGCCCGAACTTCAGCCAAATAGATGCTTACCAAATGGGTTCTAAATCTGCAAGCTTCTTATGTATAACAACCGAATGTTAAATACATAGTTTATGACATGCTTCAGAAGTGATTCATTCATTTGATTTAAATTGGAATTTTTTCTTTCAAAAATAAATTGCAATACTGTCATAAGCGCTGGGCGGGGATTAATAGGGGATAGGCATGATTGTTGCAACAATTGAACACTGCTCTGAATTACCACTACAATTTTACAGGATGACGGTTTACTTCACACTACCTGTGGAACACCAAATTATGTTGCTCCCGAGGTATAAACACAACCACTCCAGCATGTAAAGAGAGATCATGTATTTTCTTATCGGCCTAGTATTCCTAAAGAATCAAAGTTCTTTTCTTTAGGTTTTAGATGATCAAGGTTACGATGGGTCGGCTGCAGACTTGTGGTCCTGTGGAGTAATACTCTTTGTATTGCTTGCAGGATATTTGCCTTTTGATGATTCTAATCTTATGAACCTATATAAAAAGGTCAGCTTTTCATACAGCCACACTAGATTTCTCATTTATAACTTAATTTGTTATTTTTAAATCTCTTGTGTGATATGCAGATTTCTTCAGCTGAATTTACTTGCCCACCCTGGATCTCCTTCAGTGCCATGAAGCTTATTACTCGAATTTTGGATCCGAATCCCTCAACTGTGAGTGTAAACCCTTTTTTAAGAAATTTCCTTAAACATTACTAATAAAAATCCATTGGACAAAAATGTCACTATTGGTCACTACTCACTGGTCACCTCTTAGTGACTGCATTGAAATTTAGTATTGCAAGTTGACAATGGGTAACTGTGTTAGTAACACTTTAGTGGTAAAGATTAAAATTAATATTTTTAGCTAATGGTAGTTACTTAGTACATAACATTTAAAGGATTTTTAAATCTCGTATAAGAAGTGAATGTTCTGAGTGATTTCTCCTTTCTGTTGCTTGTGTTTGATTTTTTAATCATGTTTACTGAACAGCGCATTACCATCCCTGAGATTTTGGAAAATGAGTGGTTTAAGAAAGACTATAAACCTGCCGTATTTTATGAGAAAGAAGATGCAAATGTTGATGATGTGGAAGCTGTTTTTAAGGATGCTACAGTGAGTTAAACGTTATTTTCAGAACTTAACTACAGTAATTGGATGTGTGGTTCATGAGATTCATACCATTTTTGTAATATAACAGGAGCATCATGTTACAGAGAAAAAGGAACAGCAACCAACTGCCATGAATGCATTTGAGTTGATTTCTATGTCAAAAGGGCTCAATCTTGGAAATCTCTTTGATGAAAAGGTTTCTTCTATTCTTATGTTATGATTAAGAATTGATATTAAATCTTAAAAGGTCAACCTAACAGGAGGAGTAGGACAACGTGTCTTGTTGTGGTTTATATAAAAAACATTTTTTGGTCTCTCGAACAAGGAATTATCAAATTCTGAAGTTGATACATGGGAACAAAAGCTGATTAGATCAAATATGTTCTTATTCCTCACAGGGGTTCAAGAGGGAAACAAGGTTCACTTCAAAATGCACAGCAAATGAGATAATCAGTAAGATCGAAGAAGCGGCAAAACCCCTAGGGTTTGATGTTAGCAAAAAGAATTATAAGGTAATGTACCATTTCCAACCATTCTGAATCATTTTTTATTATGTTATGCTTACATGAAATTATGAAAGATTACAATAATTAATGTGCATTGTTACTTTTTATCTGCAGATGCGGCTGGAAAACATAAAAGCAGGAAGAAAAGGGAATCTTAATGTTTCAACCGAGGTGAATGAATAAAATGTTTATTTATGTCATCAGTGTTGAAAGTCTGAATAAGTTAAGATAAAGCATTTTGTTTGTAAGCTAAAGTATGAGTTCTCAAACCAGGTATTTCAAGTTGCCCCTTCTCTTCATCTTGTTGAGGTGCGAAAGGCAAAAGGAGATACATTGGAATTCCACAAGGTAATCATATTCAATGTATTTTGCAATTTGTCTTATTACCAATAATGGCATCAAGGATGGACTTGGGTTTTTCGACATTTAATTCTGGCTGCACCTCGTTTATTTATCCTCTTATGAAGAGAAACGCACAGAAACTGCGTTTCTCGGGAATATAGGTGAACCTCCCTGAACACCAATAAAGTCGTGGAGAGTCTTATCAGCGGTTAAGTTTCCTTTATAAGTAATTTTAATATATTCACCTAGATAAACCTTCATCCAAATCTTTATTTTCCTTTTGGCTCTGGTAGCACATACCGATTCATGTTAGCCGACCCTAAAGTCTTTTGGGATTAAAGCTTGGATGTTGTTGTTGTACATATAACCGAGCTAATCTTAATAATTATTCGAACAATCTTTGTGTATACACATTTCGGTTCACTTAGGTTTGCCCAACTTTTATTGAACCTAGGTTCTCTCAAGTTGTTCAAGTTTATTTGAGTGCAATCTGTCCAAAGAGAGCCTTAAAGATTTAGCTAAGATTGCATTGCATTCTCCAATCTTTCATTATGTAACTACAGTTCATTGTGAATGAATGATCTCTGTAATATTCATCTCTGTTGATATGCATTATATCAGCTAATTGTGGTTGGATTTGTATATTAATTGCATCTCAGCTGAGTTTCAAATCACTTTTTATATTCTGCAGTTTTACAAGAGTCTTTCAACTTGCCTTGAAGATGTGGTTTGGAGAACAGAAGAAGACATGCAAGAAGCAAAGTAGAGTTTTCCACCATTTCTTTCCGAGCTTTAGGCTTAATCTCTTGTGTTCTTTTATTGGTTTTTTGGGGGTCTTTCCTGGGACCTTTTTCTCCCATGAGAGATAATTAGATTAGTTGTAGCCTGTAGGCATTGGAAAGTAGTGATAGGTGCGGATGTTAATGTTTATTGCTTGTAAGCTGTGAATGTGATTCATGCATTGCTCAATTGAGAGAGACAGCGCCACCTCCCAAAAACAAACAAAATAAATACAATGCCATTTGCTTTTAAGAATCATTCGTTAGAGTCAACAGCAACTCTGTTCATAGTCTTTTACTTTGAAGTTTGAACCATGTATTACTTTAAATGAAAAAAATCATATTTAAAAAATTTGGGTAGAAACAGAAAAGCAGTTTTAGTTTGTGCTGATTTTTTATTGTAGTAACTGTTTGCAGGGAGTGTTTTAATTGTTTTTTTTAAGAAGGGGGCTTATATTGATATCACGGTATTCAGATAGGGGTTCAAATAACAAAAGGACCACAGACACTCTTGAACCAGACTCAGAGTTAATCACCTTTGAAAAAGCAATATAACTCGTTGATTCTTAATTGGACACAAGTAAGTCAAAGACGGTTAACGCGGACCTCCCGTCACCCAATCCTAGCGCAATCAACTTACAGCAAAAAAACAAAAAAAAACAAGAAATAACAACAGTCTGAGTGTGGAAATTAAAAAAAAAAAACAGAAAACCAACAAAATAAGCATCATGGTGTATTCTCCTGAGCAAGACCACCAATCGCGCGTCCAGCAGGTCTAGAAACCCGGATCTGCCGCCTCCCCATTTTTTAGTTTGTGCAGATTCATATTGTCTCTTGTTGCTCTTCTTATATCCTTCTGCCTTTCTGATCCCCTGGCACCTCCTCAGTGCTACCCATGCTCCTTCTTTGATCATGCTATTACATGTGCCCATTGTGGACTCGCACCATCCTTGCCCTCATGTCTCTTCACCTTCCTGACCTGATTTCCTCAGTTGCCTTGCCACCCCTGAACTTTAGGAATTCTCTACTACCCATTTATTGCCCCCTGTTGGACTAGTCTTCTTCCCTCCACTAGCCTTAAGTTCCACCCAAAAGTTTTTTCCAAAACAATGTCTTCCTCATATTTTAAGGGACGGAATTTTTCAGAATGCCCTATCACTCCACATATAAAACAAATCATATTTAAAATCTACCCAATGTACAATACCCCTTTCTTAAGCGTGGATCTCTTTTCAGAGGCTTTCTAATGTTCATGCTAACCCTGATTCTCATATAAGATTCCCACTTTTCTTCAAATGGGCTTTCATCAAAACTCACAAACTTGCCAATATAGTTATTAATCCTCCTAGCAGTTCCTAAATCCATGAACCCATATGGTACATTATGACCTTGTATCCAAAACTCTGTCTCATTCAAATTCATTTTAAGGGGTATATCTTCCGGCCTAACTTCCTTAAGAAGCAACAAATTTCTTTCAAAGAACCAAGGACCGTCCTCCAAAACCCTATTCACATCCACAATATGGTAGAAAGTAAAGAGATACCTTTTATCGCCTATTTGTTTAATGGATACACCTCCAACCACCGGGAACACATCCATCTTCTCGGCCGCAACAAAATCCTCGCCGCTCTCGTCCTCGAAATTCAGTTCATTATCCTCTCCTCCAATAGCTATATGCTTGTATTGGTCCACAATATCTTCTATCAACCTGTCGTTGACCCGCTCAAAACTCCGCCGCAAATCCGGCAGTTTGGAGAAGCCCAGCAGAGTCTCTGACTATGCCGACGCAACGCCTCCGCACGCTTGCCTACCCACCAGTTGGGGCCCCAAGTCTCAGCGATAAGTCTAACTGATTCCACCTAACCGGCGGTCGTACTTCATCCCAGACGAATACGGAGAAAACAGCTCTAGTGGCGAAAATCCCTAGGGAGAATATTTAGCAAATTGTAAAGCTGTTTTTTAGTGTTTTCATTGTTCAAAAACCCATTATTGAGCTTTTTGCTGAAAACAATAAAACCGACTTCCTACCGAGGCCAGTTCTGGGACATGGGCAAAGAGACATGCGCCCAAGTTCCATTCCTCCCTTGGGACCCATAAATTTCTCGATTATATGGGGCATTGGCAAAGAGACATGCGCCCAAAGTTAATTCCTTCCCTAGGACCCATAAATTTCTCAATTATATATAATACATATGTATTTAAATATATATATATATATATATAGATATATATACACACATTATATAATTTCTAAAAATTTAAAATAAAATAAAACTTATAACTTTTTTCAATACTTTCGATTCCTTATTCATCATCTACAAGCTACATGTCTAAAACTTTGAAACATGCGCACCAGAATTCCTTGCGAACATATTCCATCATTTCTTTGAGTACGTCCATTAAGGATTCACACATAAATGTTAATCTTTTCATTTACTTCTCGCATGTAATCTCATGATTCATTGATAGCATTTTAATTTTCTATTTTCTCTTGATTTTCTCGTGTAAGTGAAAGATTGAATTATACTCCGTAATATTCAGAATTTAAAAATTTGCAATTTGTTCTGATCTAGTGAAAACATGATTTAAAATATGAAAGTGTTACTCCATAAACAATATAACTTTCACGTCTTTCACTAATTTAAAAGTCTATATTGCAAGTGACCATTGTACTACTTAATTTTACATGTAATTTTTTATTTAAAAAAGGTATAAAATTAAAGTTCACACATTGTCTGTAAGGCCTACTTTATCAGTACTGTCCCGAACCTATAAAATGTCAAAACCGAGCATGCTTCATGCTTAACTTTAGAAGTTTTAAATTTAAAAGCTTTAAGAAGAGTCGAGATGTTTAGAACTGCTTTTTACCACTTATAGCAAGTAGTATTAGTAACGTAATACACCCATTTTTGTATCGAACACTCCTACAATTTTCATATCACTTTTATTTTCAAATACTACTCAGTTATATAATTAAAATATTTTTTCTGTAATATATGGGCATCAGTATTGATGTAGCCACTTTGTTAAAGGGTAGCCATAAACACCGAAAAAAATAAAAATGTAAGGCCATATGTGAAATTGGTATTATAATAAATTATGTTGTGTCTATAACAGTTCGTACTTTTGATTAGGGATGAAGTTGAACGGGGTCGACCCAACCCGGGACCCGACCTGACCCGCTACTATGCAAGCCCCACCCGGCCTCGCTGACTGGAACCAGGACCAAGCTCGGGGCCCAACCCGGATGAAGAAGCAAGCAGTATTTGGCTTTAATTTTAGTGGACCGGCCCGTCCGAGCTTAAAGGTCAAAAATTCCAAAAAATAAATAAATTTTGGGCTTGAAATTGTTTGGCCCGACCTGACCCAATCCCGTCCCAAAGCCCACCCAGGTAGCCCGGCCCGACCCGGTCCCGTTACAAACACACGCCGGTGCCGGGCCTGATAATTTTGGGCCCAGAGCCCACCCAGTCTCGACCCGGAGCCCGGCCCAATCCACCCCTACTTTTAATTGAGCTTTCACTTTTGTAAAATGCATATTTAAAGACTGAAGACCATTGTGTAGGATAAGTTGGATCTCAGTTCAAAAAGATCTATCATAAAATATTACAATTTAGTTAAAATAATAAAATTACAATACCTTCCATTATTTATGAAGTAATGTCGCATTCACCCAAAGCAAAACTAACAATTCCCTTTCTTAAAATAGAATATTTGTTGGTTTAAAAAAAGAATATTTGTTATTAAAGTAACAAATGAATATTTTTTAGTTGCTTTTAAAAAATGAACGACACTGGTAGTGGATTATGTGGATAGAGGGCGGTGTTGGTAGTGGAGGCGGCACGGGCAACGAGAAGATGAGGAGAGGTGAAGGGTTAAGCAAGGGAGAAGATAAATCGGCGGTCCCTCCCTCCTGAACCGCCGCCTTGGAGCGATCGAGTTGCTAGGATTTGGAAGTTTTATCTATTATTGAATTTTTCATGGTTTTATTTTTGCGTTATGTTTTACGTTGCTCTGTTTTTAGTTGTCTTTAGTTTTACGTCTACAATAGTCATGGACCCGGGCCGGGCCGGGCCGGTTCCAGGTCGGGCCCGGCCGGGCTTTTTTTATGGGCAGGAAGGCTCGGGACCGGCCCGGGTAGCCACCGGGTCCGGTCCGGGTCCGGGCCCGGCCTCCGGTTTGGTTATATATTTTTTTTTTTTGCTTTCCTACCCCCCCCCCCCCCCCACCCCCACCCCAAACCCCTCCTAACCATCAAGCCCAACCCGGGTGGAACCCCAAAAATGAAAAAAAAAAATAAAAAAATAAAAAAAAATGATTACTTCGGCCCGGACCCGGGCCGCCAAAAACTAGCCCCGAGCCCGGACCCCCCCCCCCCCCCCCCCCGGTTCGGTGCCCGAACCGGACCCGAGAATCGGGCCGGTCCGGGCCCGCACTGTAGCGGGCCGGGCGGCCCGAACCGGGTCCAAGACTAGTCTACGACTCTACATTCTACAATAATAGTTGACAATTCTGCAAAATATTATGTCAGTGGAAGGATCTTTAATCTTTATGGCCAATGATTGTTGTGTCACACCCGCTTGGTGGTTAACGATTCGTATTGCTCTTTCAAGGATGATCATCTCTGAGTCTAAGTGTCTAACTGTAGGATTGGTAGTGTTAAAACACTTAGCCTGTTAGTTATGGATAATTGTTATTAGTGTTAGTCTTGTTGAATTTGTTGTAAAGATCTGATTCCTTATTATATTACTCCGTATTACAAAGCGGTTTGTTTTTATAATAAAGAATAATGAAACAGCACTAAAAACAAGATAAAAATCACAGTACTCGTATTAGTCGCATAGTTAAATGGAGGTTGAAACTTGAAAGGTTCCAGACTCATTGAGGATAGGCCTGGACTCGGGCCGGGCGGCCCGACCCAGAACCGGCCCGGCCCGGCCACTGTAGCAACCGGCCCGGTGGCCCGGTCCACCGGCAGTTCGGGTCGAACCGGCCCGGTGGTTCCCGGTTCCGGGCCCGGGCCTCCCATATGGTGAACCGGCCCGGCCGGTTCGGGCCCGGTCCGGGCCGGAAATAATTTTTTTTTTATTTTTTTTTGAAAATTTTTTATGTTTTGGGTTAGATTAGGTATTTTGGTCCATTTGAGGTGGTTTGGGGTTGAGAAAGAGGAGTAGGGGATTAAATAAAGAAGCCAAAAAAAAAGAAAAAGAAAAATAGGGCGGGTGGCCCGGCGCGGAACCGGCCCGGTCTGGCCCGGAACCGGCCCGGTCTGGCCCGGAACCGGCCCGGAACCGGCCACCCCCGGTTCGGGCTCAGGCCTCAATATTCTGAACCGAGGCCCGGCCGGGCCCAGGCCCGAGGCCCGAGGCCCGAACCGGCCCGGTTCAGTCCAGCCCTAATTGAGGATCAAATGAACTAATGAAGTACTAATTGCATAAACAAAAAACAAAACAAAACAAAAATGCATATTAAACCAAAGGGATTTTTGATAAGTACTAATAACATGAGTTTTTCCGATATTTTATTTGACACATTACGGCGTTAGCCATGAAGATGAGTTTTTTCGATATTTAATATGGCACGTTAGCCGTGAAGATATGAACTCTTGGTGCATAACATAATCCAAATGCATTCGTTACCTTTGAAGTTCAAATGAACTCTTGATAGTTTGAACTGCTTCTATAGGGGAGTACAGTTTATGCACGCCATATTGATTCTGTAAAGTTCCATACATACATATATACAATACATTTATATTACCGAATCAAAACATCTAAAATCCCTCACATTGTGGGAGCAGAAGATCATCTTAATCACACATTGCACACCATTACATAAGACACGCCAGCAACTGTACTTCTGTACTACAGATTGTTACAACTTACAACCCATGTATAGTCATGACAATCACAATTATCCAGGGGATGAAACGGTAAAAACAAGATAAATAATAAATAACAAACTGAGGCAAATAAAAGAATGCCTGAGCTAAGAAGAAATGGGGAAAAAAACAGAAGGGAAACAAAACCCTTGGGCAAAACTTAACAAATAAATAAATAACTAGGAAATCAGTACAATTTACACATTCTAAGGAGCCTTTGTGAGTTCACACAGCAGTTCTATCATCAGGCCCTGCAAGGGTTATCTGCAAAATCAAGGACTTTATGTTAGGGTGTGTGTGTTGTGCTTCTTGTTGCTTTCGAGTGTGAAGTATAAATCCGCATTGATGTTATTCTGATTGATAAAGGGTTGCCCAACAAAACTCGCAAGGACTTACATTACAATCATAAGCGAACCGTCTGGCCAGCATAATGGCAGCATTTCGTTCACGCTCAGTTTCAAAAACCATCACAAAGGAAATCCCAGACTTTGCTTGCCAAAAGGCTGCCTGAGCAGCAGCAGTCCCACCACCTCTAACTCCACAGAGCTGACAAAAGACAACCATTTACGGTAAAACATTTGACAGAAATGAAATGTCGAAGGATGGTTGTCAATATTAAGGCTTGGCGTCCAACTTATTGGTCATTCATGCTTGATTTGATGAATAGACCAAGATCTTATATTTAAACTTGTTTTAATATGTAGTTGATGTGAAACAAACTGCACAACACCCCCTTACACATGTACACCTCACTTCATTCTTCAATATTTTCACAAGGAAACATAGCATCACGGTCCAACACCTCATCTAGAATGTGCATTTTTAATTACATACCCATACACCGTACCGTGTCTATGAATCAGACTGACTTTGATAACATATTTATGACTTGAGATTTTATTATAAATGGTCAACCATATCGGCAAGTAGTCAAACATCTTATAGGTTGGTTTGTTATTTTATATGTATCCCATGTGAAACAAATTCTTCAACTGTCAAAACATCCCTATTACCCTATATAGAGTGTATCAACGTAGAAGCTTAAATGTTACCCAAAATCACAGCCTTTTCAGGTGGCATAATTCAATTTAACACAATGAAAACATATTTTCACCTTCCATTTTAGATGTGTTTGGTTTTATCACCCAACCAATATATTTTCACCCCTTCCCTCAAAAACTTTCCAACCAAACAAATCCTTCATGTTGAGCCAAGTGGCCTTAGTTTCCTTGTCTGAAGCCAAGAGACTATCAAAAACCTAAGAAGAAAGAAGATGTGACGCATGATATTAGGAAAAAAAGAGCAATCAAGTAATCAGGGGAAGGAAAAACTTCTGAAGTTCTTAAGACTGAAAACTCCCTAAAAATTACTGCCCCTTCCCATTTATCCTTTTAATTGCTCACGCAAAGAATTTGATAGAATGAACAGATGTGCTGAAACGGGTGACATTGTGTGTCATATTGGTAGAACATAGTGGTGTGGCTAATACCTGCATTGAAGTAGAATAATATTCTTTTGCCACATTTGTCTTCCCTTTACAAAGTTTAATTCTCATCTTTCCAATGTGCAGTGCATGGATTGATTGAACAGGTTGATCTACACCGTTCATCTGAACAATAACTACCTGAAAATAAGGAAAAACAATATAATACATAAACATGAAAGAGAATATGAGAAAATATACATTTGGCTGTACATTGGCCATAAAAACACTAAAGATATTTAAACCACACCTAACTTGTTGAGCATGTTTTTTCAAAATTGGTTATTAAACAGCACCAAATTCTATCATTTGCATGAGCCAATGACTCACTATTTTTTGGCTTGGGAATATGATGGAATAAAACAAAATGGGTCACTAAATTGTTTGCGCTTCTTTGTTATGAAATTGTCTGCTTTAGTACAGGGGTAAGGCTGCGTACATCCAACCCCCCCTACCCCACTGTAGGTTGGAGCCTTTGTGGCATTGGGGTAATGATAATGATGATGGCGGTGGACTGGTGGTGGTGGTGGTGGTTATTAAACAGCACCAAGGGGTACCAAATGGGCTACGTAGATTGATAGGAAGGTGTTTGGTTCGAGTTATCTCATATCACCACGATAATCTGAGGCCGTTAAAGAACCTTCTTTCCTTCAAGATAATATAATGATATAATACTATCTGTTAAAGTATTTGTCCCACACCGAAAAGCTATAAAATAATAAAACACTATATAAGGTTTTGGGCTACTCCTCCTATCAGGTTGACTTTTGAGGATGGAGCCCCGAGTCTTAATATGGTATCAAAGCCAATTCCGGTTGTGGTTTGACTGCTTGTTTAGCACCCATGATTACGGGTAGCTTGTTAAGGGTCTGTTTGGCCCATTTATACACCCCGATATTGTCCAGCCCGGTTCGGGCTGAGGGGGCGTGTTAAAGTATTTGTCCCACACCGAAAAGCTATAAAATAATAAAACACTATATAAGGCTTTGGGCTACTCCGCCTATCAGGTTTACCTTTTAGGATGGAGCCCCGGGTCTTAACACTATCATATTGGAAAATGGGGTAATGTTATTGACTTATTGCAACATGATTACATCACATTTCTTAGGTATTGTACGATTACTTTTTAGTAGTATGTTTGCCCTCCAAATTAAATAAATAATTTTGTGAGGATATCTCACATTCCCGCAATATGAACCAAATATACAAGTATGCAACTATACTACATTCCCATAACCTCACATTACCTTTCACGAGGTTATCTTATACTCCCTTTGTCCCCCTATTATTGCCCCATTTTCCATTTTTGGATGTCCCACTATTATTGTCCCATACCTAATTTGGAGAGTAAAAAGTAAATTTAATGAAGGAGTAATAAGGATCTACTTTAGTAAGGTTGGTTTTTTTGCTTTTTGATTGGTTATTTTATCAAAAAGTTGCTTTTGTCATGGTTGGAGTGCCACTCCCTTCCGTCCCAATAATAGGGGGACGGAGGGAGTAATTATGTAGCAATGAAATGGGTAACGTTATAAAATAAACAAAGGATACAACGGGTGGAGGCAAAGTGTAAATAGTAATAATATAGGGGTATATTTATTTAAAAATTGTAAATATGTATAGTACTTTAGTATGTATGTATACAAAGTTTTTTCATACTATCTCCGTCCCGAAAAGGTTCGCCATATTGACTTTTCTTCGTCAATGATGAAGAGCTTTGGACAATGATTTTAGTTATTATATTTGTATATAATTTATAAATTTTAAAATTTTATAAAATATTTTGAATAAGGAAAATTTGGTATAATATTCATATTCAAAATGATTTCGTGTTAGAAAATATCATTGGTCAAAGTTGATTGTCATTGACCAAGAAAAGTCAATTTGGCGAACCATTCCAGGACGGAGGGAGTAATTTTGTCACTAAATTTTATGTATTCAAATTAGAAATTATTAACATAGTAGTAGATAATCAAATGTAAAATACTAAAATGTAATATATTTCCACCAAGGCATTCCGCATTCAACAAGACTTTGTCGCTATTTAGAACGAAAAAATCCATCAAGAAATCCCATAATGTTACTGGTCGAGGGGCCGTTTACTTATGACTTAATGGACTAGAAAGACGACTTAATCGTTCAGTCATTAAGTCATGTTTACTTACAACTTAATTGAAACACGACTTATTCACTTAGTCAAAAGACTGACTTAATTATTAAGCTGTAAAAAGGTTCTCCTTCCCATTAAGATGCTCATTAAGACGTCTATTCAGTCAGTTTTTTATACCTAATAAAGAATAGATATATGTTAATAAATGGCATTATTCATTGTCAATATAAGGATGTTTTTACTTGGACTGTTTTCAGTCCCAGACAAGATCAGACCAGACTTGGACAGTTATAAAATACACAGAGACCAGACATTTACCAGACCAGACCAATTCGGACCAGAAAATTCCAATCCAAGTAAAAACATCTTAACTTAATAATAATATTAGATTGATTAATTTACAAAATAAAAAAACTTCATATACAAACATCACTTAATCCAGACAGACGTCTTAAAGCAGATAGACGTCTTAATCCCGACAAGACTTACTAGAAAAAAAAGTAAACATCCCCTGAGTGACTATCATTAAGAACTTCCCTCAAAAAGTATTAAGAAAACAAAAACCTAAAGTTTCTGAACACCAATTACCAAGGGAAAATGGATTTCTGAGGCTTTTTTTGTCAAGGAAATGAAAATTTGAAGTTCTCGGGTTACCAATACCTTATCAAGTTTGAGAAACAGCAAAGCAAAACGTGAACTCTACGTAGTTTCTGTGCTTCTTAGCTTATAACCTAAGAAAATTAAACATCACAGAATCCAAACTCCCGTTGAAGTTCAAACTTCGAACCAAGAGAAATCCTCTCTCAAAGCTTTGCAGAATCAATTGATTAGAAAAATATGGCTAAGAGGCTAATTGTTGAATTTCTAGACCACAAGACATATTAACAACTCATGCCCAATGTCTATAGATCATAAATTATTATGTAGTGAGCAAAATATTCCGAGGATCACACAGTTATTTCAATTGTCTAACTTCTACGCCAAAATAACACCTCATGTCTAAGCCCATAACTAAAAATCTAAAGTTAATATATGGAGTAAATTAGCTAAGCTTCTTCATCCAATGCCATAGATTTCTTCATCACGAGATATTGTTGAAGTCTAGAAGAAAAAATGTTATGAGGAATTTCAAGTGTGAAAATAATCAATATAGTAGGTAACATACATTGAATTCAGTTTCATGCCTTCGAACCAATGCTTCAACATAGTTTCCGAGTCCGGCAGCTGTTATAGGAGGAGCATTTTAGGCTATGCATTTAGATTATTACTTTAACTCCAACAAATATAAAAAGGGATTTGCAGCAACAGAATAACTTTTAAAAAACAGTAACCGAGTAAGAAGAAAATAAATGAAGTATAATATTCTCTTTCGAAAAACAGATAAATAAACAAGTTCATTGTAACGGGTAACCTGGATCTATAGGACCAGTGGTTGTCAAAGTTACTATTTGGTTCTCCAATATCATATCAGCTTGCAAGACGTGCCCAACATCAAATGGCTCTGGTGCATAATAAGGCTTGGTAGCCCCTAAATAGCATAGTATTGATTAAGATTAATGCGAGGAACCAGGGATACATAAGTAATAAACTAATAATCACTATTTCATAATTATGTATACGGTATTGAAAACTTGGTGTACAATCGTAAAAGCTCAAGCATATAGTACTAGTAGGTCAAGTTCTTAAGTGAGTTCCTAATATTTAGCCCATGTGGGATAATTTAACATGCCATATAAGATGATGTCTTGTTGGAGCAGAAAAACCTTGAAGTCCATGTACTTGTTATTGAGGTTCCATCTTAAAGACAACCTAATGGTAAGAACAGTTCAAGGTCTTATATGCCAATTCTTTATACTTGGTCAGTGTGTAATGACTTCTGTCTACAAAAACATCAAGTACACCAATTCAAGGCATGCCATTTTTAGCAAGGAAAGTACACAAGAAATAATGAAAAAGACAGCAAACTGCAAAACAATACATAAAGAGACATGTTTTCAAGTGGATAAGAAGACTGGTGGTAAGTAACCTGAAATGGGTTCTTTTCTCCCCCCTTCGGATGCCAAGCGATACCACTGAATTGAAAATTCTGAAACATCTAGAGCTTCACTTGAACAAGGCTGAATTTGTAAAAATGAACCCAGTGCTTCACTGCCATATATTTCATACGAGGTTTCTGTATTGCAGTCTCCCCTCTTTCTCAGAGCCAGCTGATTTATTTTTTCCCAGAAAGTTATTTGTCAGTGACAAATTATCGACCTCCCATCAAAGCAAGATCCTACGTAGCATAAAAAGCAAAAAAAGATGCACATAGAAGGTATTCATCGACCTCCTTCTGAAGCTTTTGTGAGTGTTTGGATTTTTCTTGAAGCTGAGCTCTCAATGCTTGAAGCTCGTGTTGCATATCCATCACCTGTTCCAAATGAAAAATAAAATAAAATAAAAACTTTACTGGCAAGTCAACAATGCTTAAATCATTAACCGAATTTAAACTTCTTATTATCACTTCAATGCTACAAGGTGTGAGGGTATTTTTACCCATCTACAGATCTAGTACCGCAGAAAAATTTATTTGCTTCCGCAATACAGACTTATATATCCTCATGTTTACACCAGTTTCGCTCCATCAGGTGATTCAACCATTTCACTTCTACATTTAATAAGACTCCATCCTAATATTTCATCATTTTTTCATAGCCAGAGTGCACGCTTTCACAGAGGCTCTACTTGAAGGAACTGAGAATTGGAGAAGCATAGTGGATGCATGTTGAAGGGAAAACTTTCAACATCAGTGATGGGGAGGGGTTTGGAGTTGAGGGGAATGTTTGGAAGGCTGTGTCTATATCTTGATATATATTTGAGATTTCATATAAATTGAACGATTAACTTAATACTACCTCCATCCCAAAATTTTATTCCATGTTTGACTTGATGTATACATATTATACATCATATTATACAGTTGTGATTGATGTAAAATAGGAAGACAATATCAACCGCACAATCTATCCTAAAAGGAAATGTAAAGAAAATTTTCAGACATCTATAAAAAGGAAAGTAGGAAGAGAATTATAGAACGGAGAAAGTATGTGATTGTATACCATTTATATCACCTTTTATTAATTTTAGGAAGGTTATGGAGGGGGGTCGTCTATATCATTATACATATTTGGAATTTTATATAAATTGAAAGGTTAGCATAATATGTGACCGGATATCACATTTTCTTTGTTTCTAGGAACATTCTTTTATATGGCACCAATACCTTGCTAGGCTGATGCAGCATTTTGATACGCCTAGCTTCTTGAACTTCCTTCATCAATTCTTGCAAATCCTTCACAATCAACAGTGTACATAAAAATCAATGTAATGGCTTTTGAAAAACAAGGAATGAAACTACATTTTAGGTTAAGCAAAATTGTTCCTGTGTTACCGTAAGCTGTGGTTTCAAAGGAAACTGTAAATTTATTTCAGGTTGCTGTTAGGAAAAGATAGAGTGTTGTACTGTATAGCATCTACTTGCAGGACCTAAAGTGAATTTCCAATTACGAAAATGTTGATCACCTGTTGTCCTCCTGCGGCTCGGGACATTTGTTCGAACTCTTGAAGAGCTTCTTCAACCCTCTGAACAGCTGCTCTTGCATTTTCAATTTCAGCCCTGGCAAAAGCTCTTTCTTCATTAACAAGTTTCTTAGCATCTTCTGAAGCCTGTGAATATATATATAAAAAATCCCAATTTAGTTGCAGTTCAATCAATTACTTCAGCTAACATAAAAAACAGCTGTTTAGATATTGTACAGATCATAACAATCAATCATACTATTGGGATGTGGCACTCCCATTGTGGGTATTCCAGTCAGCCAATGCCAATTTCAGAAAAAAATTAAGCTTCAATGATGAGTTTATTCAGGACATTATCAGGAAAGGGACTCTAACAGGACTCTAAAAGCAATAGCTCCAGAATTGATTAGCAAGTTATTTGAAATTCATTGACACATCAGCTAAAAATGCTTTAAAACTAAGTAATGATGATTCACGCTTCATATATTTGTCCATGATGAATTGTTTGCACTTTGCACCCTTGTTTGGATGGAAAGAAACCAAGAAAGTGAATATGAAAAATATAGAAAAATATACTCCGTATGATTGAAGTCATTTACATAAACATATAGTTATCTTTTAATTTTAGACAAAAAATGATATATTACAAAATGTACTATCCTTCTTCACTTTATCTGTCTCTCCCAAAAAACCAGGAAATATATTTCCAAATTAGAGCTGTAGCTATTTTGTAATTAACTATGTCCTTGTGTCAGAGAGGTGTGTTTTATATCAAATGATCAGAATAACACAGCATTAAAAAACCAACAAGCAGTCACTGCCTTTTCAAATTGCAAACAAAAAATGTGTTGTTAGTCATTAACCGGACGTGTACGTTTTAGATTTCTTTGTTGGTTTGATACTCCTACAGTCCCCACTAAAAGAGTCACATTTCTCCTATATACCACTTTTAAAGTTAATAAGGTACAACTATTGAAAATCTACAATTGAAGTAAGGTACAACTTTTGAATATCATTGATAAAAAATGTTGATTTAACTAAACTTACATGCTCAACATGTTTGGGATACGTTGTTATTTAAGAACCTTCTAAAACAATTAAACTTAGCTTATTTTATTCAAAGAGGACTCTTTTTTGGAGGGAATGCTATTTAAACTATCTACATCCCTTTCTTGGCAGATTACATGAGCCATTAGCTTCGCATGATCCAACATGACTGAGTATGGGGGAAACAACGGTCTTAAAGCAAGACATATTTTTGGATGGAGGAACTAGTATATTTCTAATACACCTGCTTGAGAAAAGTTGCAAGCTTTTTAACTTCTTCCTTTTCCTGAATCAATTCTCCCTCTCTTTCAGTTAACTGAACTGCTAAAGCCTCAACCTGAAATTTCCCAAACATTCATATGCAAGTACTTTAGAGTTTGAGAACTGTAAGAACTATAATGTTTGCACATATAAAAATGTAAGAAATCTAATAATGCAAATCCAAGGACAAAAAAATCCTTCCTAAAATAGTGATTTGGCTATTTGAAAAAAAGAAAAGGGCATTCATTTCCAAGAAATTTAGATAAAAGATCTCATTTCCAATAAATTTAGATAAGAGATCTCAGAAGTCAGAACTATATAGGTAGAACAAAATATATATCGTGGGGAAAATGAGACCCCCAGAAAAACATACAAATGTATATGCATAACAACAATACAACATATACAGCAAAACTCTTCAATGTAATTGTTCATATAATAACAAAAACTTTGAGCTAATTTTGAAAATATTTCATGATGTGTCTGCCTAAAAATACTACAACCAGCTTAGTTGCTTAAGCTGTTTTTATGAATATGAAAAATTCTATCCAGATTTTTCAACGGCTCGTTTTTTCCTTTTCTGTTATTTTTATATTCTTTTACCTTATAATTTATAAAAGCTAAGTTTTTGCACCACCGCCGAACAATATTAATTATTTCACACCATTGTTTAGCAAACGTACACCCAATGGCACCAAGGGCGGACCCAGGAAATTCATGAATTTATTCAATTATTTATGAAGACTCCATGAATTTATATATTCTTCATTTTCAGCTATCTGAAATAAGCTATTGGCAACAGGGGCGGACTCAGGAAATTCATCTTGGGAGGGCGGTATTTAAACAAAAATATTTTGGGGGGGAGGGCGAAAATTATTTTTTGAGGGGGTGGAAATTATTTTTCGTATATATATACACTAAAAAATGGGGGGTAGCCCCCTGGGTCTCTACTACGATCCGCCCGCTAGAAGAAGTGATAAATGAGTAGCCTGTATATTTCTAGATCCAGATGCAAGCTTATTCACAAAGGAGGAAGCTTATGAACCTTATTAACTTAGAAGTGCCAAAAAAAAAAGAATAGGAGATTTGGAACAAACCATGGAAATAGCTTCCTCAACATCATCCTTGTTCCTACCAGCAACACGCCCTCCCAGAGATTCAAGTGCATCTCGGAGCTTCTTTAAGAGCACATGTTTCTCAAGTGAAGCTGATCCTTTAAGCCGTGCCTGGAAGAAAAATATATATCTTTAACGAATTAGTGTCATTGGACCACTAAGATTGTTGAAGATGACTACAACTTGTTAGTAGAGAATTGTGAGCGAGGAAAGAATAATACTAATTACAAAAGTTTGTTTTATGCATCTAGAACTCCCATTCTTTGATTTTTGTTCATTCAACAAACATAGATGAAACAAATAGTTATGCTCTAAACTAGTGTTTGACCAAATATGACACTCTTCAACTGAAATTCTTATTCCACTTAGGAGAGCAGATGGTGAAGAAGCATCATGGTTTAAGGACTTAGAAATAGATACTTTCCCTCCGTGCGAAGAGTATGTTTGGATCGCAGATAATTAAATGAAAAGGAAACAAACTGAGGAAAGTTATTTTTCCATTTCCGGTTTTACATTGAAATATGCAATAAGAAATATAGGATTAGTTTCTGGATATTGTTTAAAATATTTTGATTTCTAAAGCTTTATGAAATAGACATATATAAATAAAAATGATAATCAACAAGTATTTAAATTTATTCAATAAGCGTTATCCTACTTTTTCCAAAATTTTCCTTTCCTTCTAATTTGTCTGAATGATTTACTTCATATTTGTTCCCCTATTAATTTTTGTGGAAATGACAGCAAATATAAGCTTAAAATGCAATTCACCAAAAAAAAGCTTAAAATGCAAGTAGTCCATATCATATATGAGTGAAAACAGTAAAGTCAGAACCTCATCAGATAATTTGGCAGCAGCAGCCAGACCCTTCTCAAATTTACTAGCTAGGTCACGAACAGATAGTCGTTTTTCCTGATCAAGCAACATAGAGGTCTCTCGGCCAACCATCTCTTTCATCAACACTATTTTAGAGTCCTCCGTCAACTCAATTATCTTATTATTAGCCCCACTTTTGTAATTCGGAAACCGGCTCGAATGGAAAACTACATCAGCTGAAACAGGCCGCATCGCGCCTTGTTGCATTGTATTGCCAAAATCGCGACTTACCCTCATAGTTAGCATTCCCTACACTCATTCCAAAAAAAGCTCATAATGGTATCACATTCTTCTTTTTACGTGAATTCGAACACTAAATTAAAGCTTCAAATTATATGGCTTTGAAAGTAAGCTAAAAGCACCATAGTTAATTTGTAGTACTTCATTTCCTTGAAAGGAAAAAAAATTAACAATACCCAAAGCCTAAAGCCACCCGCTTTCACCCTCCCCCATATTTAACATGGTGATTGCTGCTGAAAGAATCAACTTTTCCGACATATTTTAAAATATCAGACAATTTTATCAGCAAAAATATAAACTTGGAACCCTAACTACTGTGCTGATGAAGGACGCAAAAGAATAACAATGAAGAAAACGGGATTGTGAACTCACAGATGATGTCTATAGGTATAGATTGAACAAGAACTTCTGTTTAAGCGAATCCCTTATCGCTTCCGTGATTGTGCTAGCTCCAAGTAATAAATTGAAATTGTTTGGATCGGCTAGCTAAAGTGTGTCTACAGTTGATTAGTCTATCGGACAGAGAGAGAAGAGCATGAAAGCCTTTCAGGGAAGGTTGCGAGAATATGTGGAGAGACAGAGACGGATTCTTCGCTGCTTTTGAAAAGTTAAGGGAAGAATGACCGCCCGCGAACCCGACCATCAATGGAGTACTTGTTACGGAGTAATAGAGCACAGTAGTTCTGTGTTTCTTATCCATCCCGACACAAATGTAACGAAACTTGTTCTAGGATATAGTGCTCGCCTCCAGTACACTTGTCTATTTCCGGCTTTCCTGTTGTGTACCATGACATTTTTTTCTATTTTTTACTTGAGCCCCATTTTTTTTAGTATACTAGACATAATTATCTATAATAATTTAGTGCGGTGATTATAGTTTTAACTTAACCATAATAATTTATGTTCAAATTTTATACATAGTAATATATTGTAGTAATTTTTTGTTGATTTTTTTAAGTTAATGTAGTATTTTGTTCTACGTTAGAGCCAACATCCATTATCTTTTGAACTGTGATGAGGTTTGAAGATATGACATCCTCTTTAGGGGTCTCACAGTGATTCATCATATCACAATGTATGTGGTTATATTATATTAACTATTAGTCATATTTTGTAAATAAGTTTCATTTCAGTAATATTTATGAAAAAAACTTATTGATATTATCAGACATTATTTAACTTTATTATCAATTCGATCACATTATGAAAAAAACTTAATGATATTATCATACATTATAAATTATCATTTTTATTATCCGAAAGTGTTATTAGTGCAGATGGAACCAAATTCTCATGATGTTGAAGCCTTGCATGGTGAACTAGAAAAATATGGACTTGTTCTCTAATTACTTCCTTTTATAAACAAAGATGATATAATATTTTGAATCGTCAAAGCAGGTTGTTTATTACACCAAACAATTATTCAAAATATTTTTATATATAGACATGTTGCATGAGTTTAGGCGAAATTACTGCATGTAATCTCAAATGATTGCATTGAGTTCCACCCTTTTTGAAGAACGTGCAATTATAAAACATATAGTTCATAAGCACCCAAGAAATTTTGATTATCTAATGCACTTTTACCTAATTCACTATAATCAATTTAATTTGACCTACTTTAATACCAAAGCAATCCAGAACAATCTAATCTGGCATAATTTTATCTAATTTGACATATTGAGATTACTATAATCAATGCTTTGCATGTAGTACATAAAATTCTACCATAACCTTTACTCATCGTGCTTTTGTTCAACTTAGAGTATTTTATCTTGACTTCCAAAATTATTACTTGGACGGTTTACAGTGTCCTAAAATGTAAAGTAATTCGAATGACATGGATATATAAGATCTCGTGTTTTGGTAGAGAGGTCTCATGGATATCTATTTGTAGTCAGGTTCCTGCTTTAAACATTTGAGTAGTGTGTGAGGTTTGGAAGAAGGGTATTGAACTGCCTATAATGACGCTAACGAACTGTCTAAGTGCGGGGATGGGATAATGAGGACAGGGTAGCAGGTTGCCTAGAGTTGTGAATCCTTGTTTTTATATTTCTATATTTCTTTATTGACATATCCTTTTTAAGTAGTTCAGATTCTCTAGGTTAATTATTAGGGACTGTTGATATTTGTTGTAACACACATTATTTTCAAAAGCCCATGCAACCTAAAACAAGACTTTTAAAATATCATGACAACATCTCACATAACCCATATGCATTTTACCAGTCCAGTTGGGGCATAAGTTTATTGGAAAACATAAAACAAAACAATTTTTTATTTATCTTCTATAAAAGTAGCAATAATATGTATAAATGTAACATTTACATCCTTTTTAGGGACATGTAGTTAAAGGCATATATCTTAAAAGGCAACTAGTAAAAGGCGAAAGACGACTCTTAATTCTGACAACATGTTTTTCTAGCCATTTTGTGATGAATTAAGTCATTCGTATTGAGCATCTCGCTCTGGACCAGCAACAAGAAGAGGGTTTGAATTCAGAAGAGAGGTTGAGTGTCCAGTTCAATGCATTACACTAATTTATCCTATGTCAGATTTTGTTTTGAGAGATGGAAGTTTTCTTGTTTCCCTCGTGATTGATTCAATGGGTGATTTGTAACAGAGTTGTCAAATTCCTATTTGAGTGTTTCTTAGTTCAATCACATTTGATTATGACCTATCATATTTTATTTCAAATAATGAGTTCAAAAGGCTTTCAAACTATATTCATCTTTACAATGAAGTGTATATCAAACACATGTGCATGTAATAAAACACATCAAAACCAAAATCAAATTGAAACATACAAAAACCAGAATTACACAAATATGAAGAGTTGAAAAGACATTATTAGCTAGGTTGTGATAAATCAAATATGATGAGCCTTTTTCGAAAAACGTGTGGTTGGTTAACATTTTTCTACAATAAGATAATAACTTATTTGTTATCATGAAGTGTTGGCTTTTTCATGAGTGCACTTAACCTATATAGAAGCAAATATTGTTATAGATGAATTAGCTTCACAGGTCACTATAATTATTTATGAATTATTATTTCTATAAGTACCAATAAAGGTAAGTTAACCTAGAGTTCGACAACAGTTGTATGTTTGGTTGGTTTGCTATGATTTAAGAGTTTAACCAAATAAACTTTCACTCTGCTAGCAATGTCCTCTAGTTAAACGTAGTAATGTAGACATAATGATGACTAAAATTATTCTCACCATATCTAAAGGAGTGCGTCAATAATGGTGATAAATAATTTCTATGGGATTTCATACATGTACGACTATGCTTGTGTGATGTTACATGTTTTGTTTTGTTTTTTGGTAAAACATTTCATGTTTTCTAGTAGTGTGCTCGAATAAGTGTCTTGAGAGCAATTATATTAATGCGCTAAAAGCACCCAAACAATTATAGAAAGCAACAAAAACACGACACCAAACAACAAGAGGTTGAGCCTAGTTGGAACTCGCGAGGGAATTTGATTAGAGAACTCTAACATTTCTACAAAAAAGCCTTAAAAGTAAAAAAAAAAAGGCAAGAAATCCCTGCAAACAAACACAAAAAGACCCACTGAATTGCGAGAACTTTAGAAAAGCACAAAACTATTACTAAATGCTAACCATGGCAAAGAACAACAAGAAAAATGCATAGAAACCGGTGCATAAAGGTCATAAAATAAAAACCATTGTTCTAAAAATCGGCCTAGGCGGACCGATTAATCAGCCTAGGCGGCCTAGTCGGCCCTAACCGTAGAGGCCGAATCGGCCTAGTCGGCCAAAAAATCGGCCTAGGCGCCCCTCAACCGCCCGACTAGCGCCTAGCGAGTTTTAGAACAATGATAAAAACACGAAGAAAGCATGTTAAAAACAAACTCCCTCAATCCCTGAAAGAATGTTCTACTTTCCCAAAATTTAAGTCCCTAAATGAAAGTCATGCTTCCTTAACTTTCATATTTGGTAAACAAATCTACACCAACCAGTGTCAAACAGTGCAAAACACTTTCAAACAGTGTCAAACAGTGACAATTTTTTTTTTGTTCCAAGAGGTGGAATCACCCACCCAGACACCCCACACCGACCCATCAAAATTGTGGAGGAGTAAGTCACGACGACACAGTCGGTCCAATGGTGGTAGGCCTTATACACGTTTGCACCAGAGGTTCAGCCTAGCACGCAGAAGCTGTAACCTCCACACGGCCGCTGCGAGTTTCAAACCTTGGTGATTGTTCCAAATTTCCCACCACTCAACCAACTGAGCTACCCGTGCGGGTGAACAGTGCCAAACAGTGTCATGATAGTGTGAAGTCAAAATTATTTCCTTAATATGTGTGAAGTCAAAGGACGTTTTTACTTGGACTGTAATTTGCTAGTCTGGTATGGTCTGATCTGGTCTGGTTTGGTTTCTTTGTATTTTTATAACTATCCAAGTCTTGTCTGGTCTGGGACAAATTACAGTCCAAGTAAAAACATCCAAGCTAGGACATTCTTTTAGGGACGGGAGTAGTATAAAAAACTACTGGATTGTAAAGGAGCATAGAGACGTACAAAATTGTAACAAAATATTAACAATACCTAAAAATAGCAACAAACAAATATTTCTTGGTAAAACAAATATGGCCACCCTTTTTAGACATAGAATGAAACAAGACATAGAGACGTCTCTACGCTCCCTAAAATATGGTAGAATCATTTTGTGGCTAAAAAATTTAATGGATCACCCAACTAAAACAAAAGCCACAAGACATGTCAGGTATCGTATGAAGATCCAAAGTCTTATACATGTTCGATACAACATGCTAAAGTACAAGAAAATACTCTCCCCTAACTTAAAAATCTTCTCACTTTCCTTTTTCGTCCGTAACACAAAAATCTTCACATTTTTAAATCTTCCCATCATACCCTCAATAATATTACAACCTAATTAATTATGTACATTTTATATGTTACATTTATTGTACGTACTAGTACTACTTTGTAACATATTTATCTATCCTACATAGTAGGAGATAGGTCACATCCTTAGCCAGACTCATACGGAAGTAGTTAGTCAGATAATACTTATCATTTGTAATCTGTGTGTATAAATACACCAACATGTATACGGATTCAGTGTGAAATATCAATCCCTTTTATGGTATCAGAGCGCCACTCTTTAAAACAGCCTCAATCAAATTTTTTTTTCCCGAATCCTGCCTTCTTCCTTTTATCATGTCGACCATCACAGCCAACACGCAGGTCGTCTCTCTCACGGCCACCACTCATTTTCCGATCAAGCTCACACCGTCCAACTACCCAGTTTGGAAATGCCAAGTCCATTCTGCTCTTGTTGGTCTTGGTCTCGAAGCTTATGTTGACGGCACCATCACCACTCCCGATCTATTCCTTGATGAAAACAAAACCCAGATCAACCCATGCTACACAATCTGGTATCGTCAAGATAAAAAAATTCTGAGTGCGCTTTTGGGAAGCTGCTCCGACACCATCCAACCGGTAATCTCGTCTGCCGCCACCGCTCGACATGCGTGGGACAAATTAGCTCTCACGTATGCCAGCACCTCGCGCGGTCGTATTATTTCTCTCAAATCTGCCCTTGCCCGCACCACTAAGGGATCCCGATCTATTACTGATTACCTTGCTGAGATGTACGCCTTATCCGAGGCACTTGCTCTTGCTCAAAGTCCACTCCCTGAAGAGGATCTGGTCATTAACATACTTAATGGCCTAGGCACGGAATACAGTGAGATCACCTCGGCCATCCGGGTCCGTCCCACTGCTCTTCCACTTGCCGAGTTACAAGACATTCTGTTGGAACATGAAGATCGCATTCGCCAGGCAGCCAATTCCACAGCACATCTCCTGCCCACGGCTAACGTTACTCGGATGGTTGACCGTCATGCACCCGCTGACCGGCGCTCTCCTCAATATGGTGACCGTGGTGACCGCCGCAATTCCCATGCAAGACGTGGACGTGGGAGCAATTATGGATCTTCCTCTCGGCCGGCTCCAAATCAGGCCACTTGTCGCTTTTGTGACAATGTTTGACATGATGTGCGGGTCTGCCGTAAGCTACAGCGGTTCCTTCGAGAACATCAAGTACCACACCCGGCTGCACCAACGGTTCATCATACCACCACGGCACCCTCCACACCTACACAGCCGTGGCTTTTTGATAGCGGGGCTTCTCACCATGTTACGTCGGATGCCTCTCTTTTGCCGTCCTACACTGACTATGGGGGTTCCGAGGAGGTTCGCCTAGGCGATGGTAAGTCTCTACGTATCACTCACACTGGCTCCACTACCCTACCCACCAAAACCCGCTCTCTATCTCTATCCAATATTTTATGTGTTCCCCGTCTAAATAAAAATCTTGTTTCTGTTGCTAAATTATGTCACACTAACAATGTTTCGGTCGAATTATTTTCTACCCATTTTATTGTCAAGGACCGAATCACGGGGGCGCCGCTCATGCAAGGGGAGAACCACAATGATGTCTACTATCACTTGCCGAGTCCCTCATCCCAAATAAATGTCACTCAAGTTTCAGATTTATCTCTTTGGCACCATGTCCTTGGTCATCCATCATCTCGTGTGTTTACTTTATTAGCTAGTCAAAATAAACATTTATTTCCTGCTAGTGCTACAAATAAAATGCATTGTGCTTCCTGTTTCGTTAATAAAAGTACCAAATTACCATTCTTTCAAAATTCTATGACAGCATCTCACCCGCTTGAATTAATTTATACTGATGTGTGGAGTACAACAGATCAATCCATTGATGGCCACAAATATTATGTTATTTTTGTTGATTTTTTTACCCGTTACATATGGCTTTATCCCCTTAAACAAAAATCTGAGGTGTCCATAATATTCCCTCAATTTCACCGCCTCACAGAAAAGTTTTTTAATTTCACCATAAAAGCATTATACTCCGACAATGGTGGTGAATTTATTAAACTGAAATCATATCTCAATAATCATGGCATAACTCACTTTACTACCCCACCACATACCCCGGAACACAACGGTATTGCGGAACGCCGTCATTGTCATATAGTTGACACTGGACTTGCCTTACTCCATTTTTCCGGGGTACCCATATCCTATTGGCCTTATGCCTTTCAAACCGCCGTCTACCTAATAAACCGCTTACCCACACCTACCCTACAAAACGACACACCATACTTCCGACTTCACCACAAATATCCCAATTATGCCAAACTTCAACCTTTTGGATGTTTATGTTACCCATGGTTACGCCCGTATGCAACCACTAAAACAGACACCCGGTCCACGCCATGTATTTTTCTGGGGTACTCCACATCACAGTCTGCCTATCTCTGTTTAGAGTCCTCCACAAAACGTCTTTATGTGTCTCGTCATGTTCGTTTCATTCCAAATATTTTCCCGTTTCGCCCCGCGCCTATGTCCACAAATCGGCCTGCATGCACTCCATGCAACTCCTTACACATAGAGTCAACATCATATCCGTCCCATACACCTGTGGTTCTGCCCTCTCCATGCCTGCGGTCCCCGCCACCAAACTTATCTTCTCACCTACCGACCTTGCCAAACACACCGCACATACAGCCTGTTTTATCTTCCACTCACAACACTGGTCCACCAATCCATCCCACCTCCCAACATAATTCATGTCCCACTTTCTCAACACCGTCTCACCAACCTCCGTTCCACCAACCTTCGACCTCTTTATCTACACCACCTCACATACCTTTGACCGAACACCAATCCAATCATGACACCCAAAATCCGCCTAACCCACCCACCAACCCCATTCGCCCACCTCGCACTAGAATTCCAAACCCCAGATATATCGGTGGTCCTTTTATTAACTCAACCACCACACACCCTATAACCCCAGTACTAGAACCTGCCAGTGTGAAGGAGGCGTTGGCTAATCCCCATTGGAAAGCTGCTATGGACGCAGAATATGAAGCACTTTTACGTAACAAAACATGGGAATTAGTTCCCCGTCAGGGCCAGCATCCCATTTCCTGTAAATGGCTGTTTCGTATTAAACGCCACCCTGATGGAAGTGTGGCCCGATTTAAAGCCCGGTTAGTTGCTCGCGGCTACCTTCAAGAACCCGGCCGTGATTACAGTGAAACATTTAGTCCGGTTACAAAACCGGCTACTGTCCGAATTATACTCACTCTTGCACTATCCTATAACTGGGAGCTCCGGCAATTGGACGTCAACAACGCCTTCCTTCATGGTACACTCCATGAAGAAGTATATATGGCGCAACCTTCTGGTTATATTGATTCCAGTCACCCCACTCACATCTGCAGACTCCGCAAGGCGCTATATGGTTTAAAACAAGCTCCCCGAGCTTGGTATATGGAGTTGTCTCGGTTTCTTATCTCTGTTGGTTTTAAAAAATCTCATGCGGATAACTCACTGTTTATTTATTATCATGGACAGATTGTCATGTATTTTCTTGTGTACGTAGATGACATTGTTCTCACAGGAAATTCTTCCACTGAGGTACAGAAATTTGTCACTCAGTTAACCACTCGGTTTTCAGTCAAGGACTTGGGATCTCTCCATCATTTTCTTGGTATTGAAGTAATACCTACTTCAAATGGCATGTTTTTATCTCAGCGGCAGTATATTATTAACACACTTGAAACATGTGCTATGCTTGGTGCAAAAGACTCCACTACACCAATGAGTTCGTCCCAGCCCGTTACCTTGACAGATGGGGTTTCTATGCATGATCCGCAACAGTACCGGAAAGCTCTTGGGTTGCTTCAGTACCTTTCGTTCACCCGACCGGATATATCTTTCTCTGTCAATCGCCTGTCTCAGTTCATGCACCAGCCCACTGACCGCCACTGGCAAGCGGTTAAACGAATTTTGCGTTATTTGAAGCACACAGTTAATTTTGGTCTCTTTCTTCATAGAAGCAAACCTCTACACCTTACTGTGTTTTCTGACTCTGATTGGGGAAATATACATGATCAAGGACGGTCAACAACAGGTTATGCCCTTTACCTAGGACCTAATATAATTTCATGGAAATCGGCCAAGCAGAAATGTGTGTCCCGATCCTCCACCGAAGCAGAATATAGAGCCGTTGCCAATGCTAGTGCTGAATTACTATGGGTCACTAATCTCCTACGTGAACTTCATGTCAAAATCCCGACCACTCCTACGTTATATTGTGATAATCAAGGAGCTACCTATGTATGCGTGAACCCGGTATTTCACTCTCGTATGAAGCATCTTGCATTAGATTTCTACTTTGTCCGGGATTTGGTAGAACAAGGTCAGCTCAAAGTTCATCATATCTCCACCAAGTTGCAGATTGCTGATATTCTCACTAAACCTCTCGGACGCACTCTGTTTGAACAATTTCGATCCAAGATGGGTGTCTCGGATGGAAGTCCCATCTTGCGGGGGCGTATTACAACCTAATTAATTATGTACATTTTATATGTTACATTTATTGTACGTACTAGTACTACTTTGTAACATATTTATCTATCCTACATAGTAGGAGATAGTTCACATCCTTAGCCAGACTCATACGGAAGTAGTTAGTCAGATAATACTTATCATTTGTAATCTGTGTGTATAAATACACCAACATGTATACGGATTCAGTGTGAAATATCAATCCCTTTTAAATAATTCTTAAAATAATACACTATTACAACTATTTTTTTGGATTTATCCTACATTCCACCACATTATTCCACTATTTTCCCATCATACCCTCAATAATTCATATCATCTTTCACTATTCTTAATCTACATACTTTTGAAATGGGAAGATTTTAAAGTTACGGAGGGAGTATCACTTTGTGTAGTAAAAAACACAATTTAATAAACACCAGTTTTGTTTCCCACACATCAATTAATGGAATTATTAGTTCCACTTTAATCATTTTCCAATCGGTTTTGCTACAATATTCCAACTCAAAGATCCCTATGATGTCTCTTGATATAATATTTAAAATAAAACAAAATATGATGAAGTTTTTTCCGGTTAAAAAGTTCCACATAAATAAAATGAGGAAACCATGCAGCTATTAAGAAAAATTGGTTTATGTGGTTAATATTGAATTGATAAAATAAAAATAATTTAGAATCACAAAAACTTTATCAAATTAGCAATGACTCATTGGGATGGATTGAAAATGAAAAATTGCTTGATAGCGGGTGGATCGGAGGGAGTAATCGATTATAAAATTAGTTAGCAATGTCTACACATTGAATTGACATAAGTATTCTAACATTGGGACGAATGATCAAACTATGAAGTCTTGTAAGGATGATGGATGAATTGTTGAACATATCTACGAAGAAGAAATGCTAAAGTGGATCTATCATTGATCATTAAATTAGGGATTGTTTTATTACAACAACATCCTAGATTCCTAGTCTTATTCCCAAAAAAATTGGGTCGGCTAAAATGAATCGATCCATGACATCCGAGCAAAAAAAGAAAGACGAGAAAAATAAAAGCACAATGTAAAATAAAAAATAAGATAAAATAAATTTAAAATAAAAGAATATAAGAAAGATATAAGATAAAAATAACATACGAGATAAGAAAGATATAAATAAATATAATAGAAATAGAGACGGATGGAGAAATGAGAAAAAAGATTTTCCACACGAATATTCGTCCTCTTCAAAGTCATACTCTCATCTAAACCAGGAAGAAGCTTTTTAGTTCCGGTTTCTCTAATTCACGTCAACTTTAATGTGGTCTAAAAATTACAATAGAAATTATTTGAAGAGAAAAATGTATATTAAGAGATAGGTGCAATATAATTTGATAAGATTAGGACATGGATGATCAAAGAGTCATATATGTACGAACAATAGATTTTCTAATTCAATAATGAACTTTGTAATTTTTATACTCCAAAATATTTAGAAATGTGTTTCGTAAATCATTGATTAATTGATTAGAGTTTTACTTGTTGATGTAATGCTTAATCCCGATAATGGTAGTCTTGTTAATCAGATAGAATAATGATTTTTGAAATCGGTAATTATGTCTAATTTGACTTCCCTATAATTAATAACATAGCATTATATTCATTCGCATTTAAGTAAAGTAGATAATCAGTAAAGACTTCATAGTAAAATCTAAAAATGTCAATTTTAATAATTGGATTTAATAGTAATTCCTTTTAAAAATGGATTTAATAATAATTTAAGTAAATCTAATTTAAGCTAAGAACACTCTACTACTAAAGCAGATAATCTCGTTGCAATAATACTTTATCCTCTCAATTAGTTTTGGAGTTTTTTCTTAAATATGATGAAATTGAAGTCAATTTTTTTTTTAAAAATTGACTATTTTATATATAGTAAAATGTGAATAACAAGGTCATATATTTAGAAAAATATGATGTCAGTGTCAGATTTTCATATCACTAATAGACGTCAATGTTATATTTTCATGTCACTTACGTATGTCATTATGGAGGTTGAGGGCACTGACGGATCTTGAACCAAAAGTTGGGTGTTCAAAAAAAAAACACATGGTTCAAATATTGCATAATATTATTATTAGATCCCACAACTAAAGAAATGTTTTTTTCATAAAAAAATACTAGCAAAAAGGGTTAAGGGTAAACAATGTTATATAAAATATACAATATAAAATTATTACATCAGTTATACACGGAGTATATGTTGGGTGTGTTTTGAAAAACAAAGAAAATTAATTAATAAAAATTAATTAAATAAAACGACTTAAAGAAAACAAGAAATGAGATGAAGCAGAATAAGCCAAAGCTCGTGCTACGCACGATTTTCCTTAAAACGTATTCGTTGCCTCCCGGGGTGCTAGGAGCGTTGCAAGAATCGTTTCCCAGGATACGATGACTACGAACAATAGTTTAGCACTCAAACTATGGTCCCAACGAACGAGAACAAAGCTCAGAACACGGAAGAGTTTTTATGGAATGCTAGAGGTGGTTTATAGCTCTGAAAGTGTGTGTACGAAGTGTATGAACGTGTGTGGTTAGCAAAGCACCTACTAGCCTTTTATAAGGGTGGATTATGGTGTGTTAATGGCCTGTTTAAGGCATAGGAACGTTGGACATCAATGCCCAACGTTTGGGACATTGATTCCAGCCAAAACCGTGTGCATTAAGTCCATGAACGTTGGACATTATGGCATATATGGACGTTGGGCGAGCAGGAGAAAAAAATGGAACGTAGGACATCAATGTCCAACGTTTGGGACATTGATTCCAACCAAAACCGTGTGCATTAAGTCGCGCTTTTTCGGACAGCATTCGTGTCCGCAGGTCGCCCGCGCACGCAAGTCGCGCTTTTTGTTCTTCGGTTTCGGGATTTGATTCGCACCCCCCCTGCGCGCGTGAGAGAGCCTTTCCCTTTAGGAAGCTTAACTCCTTAGGGGGGGTTTCCCTTTATAAAGGGTTCAAATTCCCTTGTGATTTTCGGTGTGGGAAAAACCCACACTAAAAACCCACATTTTCCTAGTTTTCTCCATTCCAACGGGTAAACTTCGAAAAGCGATTTCTCATTCACCCGTTATCTATTTTGAGCGTACCATATATCGAATTGTAGCCCCAAGCAAGGACAATCCGAAACCACTTTGACCCGACCCAAATTGGAAGTGGACCCCACTCAACAAATTGCCCCAAAATGACCATTTAATGCAATTTTAACACACATTTTCCAACATATTTTTTACATTTTATTTTCATAGTATTGGATGTTCGTCTAAACCTTAGAACAAATGGCGTCCGCTGTCCGCACGTGATAGGGGGTTGGGGCAGAATTTGGAAATATTACAATAAAAAAGTAGATTAATTAAACAAAAAAATAGTCATAATTTTTGGGGAAATGAACGGTAATCCCTTTTTTAGTAATTCACAAAACTAATGTTAATATTTGTATCCTTTTCTATGGAGCATTATTTTTTTCTTTTCATACTCAAATATTCTTCTCAATGCAGCCGAGTATTTAGGTTTGGGCTGATCAAATAATTAATTAGGTTTGGGCTGTTCAAATAACTATTGTAAATAAAATCCATTAAGTTATAGGGTTTATGAAGTGCAAGTCCGAGCTAGGTTGGCCTGCTAGGGTTTTGCCGCACCCGAGACTATATATAGCAATTTACATCTCGCTTTCTCATTCAGATTTTCGGTGGCCAATCTTCTCCTTGCAGTCGCCCATCTCCTCCGAGCAGTCACCGATAATGGCCGTCGGGTACAGCATATTCTTCGTATACCTCCATTCTCATACAAGTTTTCTCTATCAACGGGTTTAATCATCATCAATTTCTGATTTATTTTGTTACAGAAAGAACAAGAGGATCTCCAAGGGGAAAAAGGGAGGGAAGAAGAAGGCGTAAGTGAATCAGTCTCGATGTCCTCATACTTATCTTTTCTATCTGCGCTTAAAATTTTGTGAAAGATTACAATTACAATGACATGTTGGATTGCTTGGTCATGATTCCGTCGTATTAGTATTTATCTATCTGTCATTGTGTTGGATTACAGCACTGACCCGTTCGCTAAGAAAGACTGGTATGATATCAAGGCTCCTTCAGTCTTCTCCAAAAGGACCGTTGGGAAGACCCTCGTTACCCGTACTCAGGGTACAAAGGTACTATGATTTTTCTTTTTGATATAGTATCAATTTGTTGCATTTAATTGTTATTATTCCCTTTTACATTCTCTGTATAAAGCCTTACCATCGCTACAATCTCTCGGTGCTAGGTTACAAATCACACTCAATAACATTGGCAGAGTGTTCTTTACTTCCTCAAAAGATTAAACTTGCTTTAAATCAACCTCCTTTTGTACATGAGATTTGAACTTACAAATCACACCCAACAAAAGTAATTTTCTTAGATTTGAACCAGTATTTTTATATCTAAATCAGATTGATATTTTAAGAGTCCAATCCAAATAGAAGGCGATATTCTAAAAGCCTGGTGTCAGTATTAATATACATTTTCCAGCCTCTCATTCAGCAAGGTTTCACAATTAATATATGCTCCATTTTACATATAAGTCATCATAATTCCATATTTCTATGGTAGGTAATTGAAAGTGCGTAGGGAAATGAAAGATTGGTGCAACCATTTTTTGTTAATTATCGAGAACATGTGGGGGATGGACATGACTGGCTTTTTTCAGCTTCCAACTATTTTGTTGGCTTTAAAAAATGACTTTTCATGACGTTGAGATTCGAAAGGCCACTTTGAAAAGGATTAACAATCAGTAGACAATGACATTTTATGTTCCCTAGGGATTTTTCAGTTAGCACACTACTCAATTTAAGAGAACTTGCATTGACAATTCCCTTTTTTGGGTTCCACAATTCTGTTATATATATATTTATAGAACATAGAATTATAGATTTATAGTTATCCAGTCATAGATATTAGCTATTGTCCTTTACCAGTCGATTAAACAATACTGTTATGTAATGGTTATGGTTTTTTAGCTAAAGAGTATGGAACTTTTAAATGAAGTTACTGAATAAAACTAAAAATGATGTGCCATCTTTGTTATTCAGATTGCTTCTGAAGGTCTTAAGCATCGTGTGTTTGAGGTATCATTAGCTGATCTTCAGAATGATGAAGATAATGCCTTCAGGAAGATTCTCCTTCGGGCGGAGGATGTTCAAGGAAGGAACGTCCTGACAAATTTCTGGGTATGCCAGATTTTGTGGTTTGAATAAAATGTACTGAACTACCATGATGATTTCTGATTGGCCTATCGTTCACTGCAGGGCATGGACTTCACTACGGACAAGTTGAGGTCACTTGTCAAGAAGTGGCAGTCTTTGATAGAAGCTCATGTTGATGTTAAAACTACTGACAACTATACCCTCAGAATGTTCTGCATTGGATTTACTAAGAAGCGTGCGAATCAACAAAAGAGAACATGCTATGCCCAGTCCAGCCAAATTCGCCAGGTGAATTATATATCCATTAGCTGTGGTTGTGTTATCTCTGCCCCTTATTATTCTTGTTTTCTTAAGAATGACCTGTTTTTATATTTAATTTTTGTAACAGATTCGCCGCAAGATGCGAGAGATCATGGTGAACCAATCTCTATCATGCTCACTCAAGGATTTGGTTGAGAAGTTCATTCCCGAGGCAATTGGTAGGGAAATCGAGAAGGCAACCACAGGAATCTACCCGTTGCAAAACGTCTTCATTCGCAAGGTCAAGGTCTTAAAAGCTCCAAAGTTTGACCTTGGCAAGTTGATGGAGGTAAATGTTTTTACTTGAATATCTGTTCTCTAGTATTATAATTTTTTTGTTGGATCCATGTTTGTCACCAGACACTCTTGTGTGGAGTATAGAATATTGATTTACTTAATTCCTTGCGTGTAAAGGTGCATGGTGACTACACTGAAGATGTAGGTATGAAGTTGGAAAGGCCTGCAGAAGAGACAACTGAGCCAGCTGCAGAACCAATCGGAGCCTGAAATGAAACTTAAAATTTGATTTCAAAAGCAAGCATTTCTTTCCTGAACGAGCTGATTTAATGTTTAATGTGGTTTTTAGTCTGTTTTGACAATTTTGGAGCTTTTTAATGTGTATTCAGAAGATTGGTATGAATGCCGTCCTGCTATCCTTTTATATTGATATACATTTGTTAAAAACTATGGCATTTTGTAGTTTCGTCGGGTACTCGGGTACCATCTTTCAGGAAATAGTTATTTACAAATATGGGCGTTTCTTTCCTCTGAATAGATTTGAGACTTTGAGTAGATAACTGTCGTAATAATGACTTGTGAAATGTTGAGGTTGCCTATTCGGATGGGGGTGTAAAATGTGTAATCTGAAATGGTCTTGCACTGATTTGTAATAAATCACTTGATCCCGTGCTTTTTTTAATCGGCATATCATTTGCGAGTAAAAAAGATTTATATTTAGACTCTTAAATAGAAATTGTTTTAATAGAAAATGTCCTAAATAGGAGTAAAAATGTTTTGAAATTCGAAATAGGATTTTTATGTTTTTATTATTTTTATTTAAAGAATAAAAAACATAATAGTTATATTTTATAATATCAAAACTTTTTGGGAAAACTATAAGTCCCGTACTCTATCGAAAAAAGTTGATTAGGTCTTTGTACTTTACAAACACTCAATTAAGTCCTCGAAATATTAAAAAATCGTTCAATTAAGTCCTTTTGGTCGGTAAGTAACCGATTTTCTGATTAAATGTAATCCGTTTCCCGGCAGTCGCTGTTGTTGGGGTTCGAGCACATCGTCGCCGTCATCGCTGTTTAACCGAGATACCGATTACTTACCAATCAAAAGGGCTTAATTGAACGTTTTTTAATAGTTCGAGAACTTAATTGAGTGTTTGTAAAGTACGAGGCCCTAATCGACTTTTTCGGCATAGTACGGGGGCTTATTTGATAGTTTTCCCAAACTTTTTTGTTTCTATTTAGGGAATTCTATTTTGTTTTAACTTTTCGATCAGCTTGTTGCTGTTTGGACTTTGGGTTGAAGAAATCTTTATTGATTTAATTCTAAACTTCCTCATTAGATGTCAGAGTTATTGTGAGTTATATACATGACATGAGAGGTTTAAAGGATCAATTCCTACAAGTCTTCTACCAAAAAACTGTCGAACTGCAAAGGTTTGGGAGGGAGATGAACTTTAGTAGGCTACATTTTAAGGATGTTTTGTTTTGGACTGAAATTGCTGATCTGGTCTGGTCTGAACTGGCTTAGTCTGGTTTGATAAATGTTTGGTCTCTGTGTATTTTATGACTATGGAAGTCTGTGAGAGGTTTAAAGGATCAATTCCTACAAGTCTTCTACCAAAAAACTGTCGAACTGCGAAGGTCTGGGAGGGAGATGAACTTCAGTAGGCTACATTTCAATGATGTTTTCTTTTGGACTGAAATTTGCTGATTTGGCCTGGTCTGAACTGGTCTGGTCTGGTTTGATAAATGTCTGGTCTGTGTATTTTATGACTATGGAAGTTTGGTCTGATCTGGTCTGGTCTGGGATTGAAAACAGTCCAAAAGAAAACATCCTAAATGAGGCAGAAACTTCATGGTTATCCACTTTTCTGATGTTGTATAGAGTGGTCTGCAACTTTATAGTTTAGTTGTGTATGGAGGCCGCAACGTGGATTGGGCATGAGATGTGTCCTGTTAGGATGTTTTCTTTTTTTACTGAAATTTGTTGGTTTGAAGTTTGAACTGGTCTGGTCTGGTAAATGTCTGTCTTTGTGTATTTTATAACTATGAAAATCTGGTCTAGAATTGAAAACAGTGAAAACATCCTTAAGCTTAATGTGGATGTTGCAATGAAGAAAGGAGGGGTTGGCGGCACCGCAGTAGGCTAGCCTGGGTTTGAGACTTTGAGTAGGTTAGACAAGGTGCCGGGACTCGTGAGTTTTTTTAACTGTAGGACCATAGCTAGACCTGGGCCCCGGATAGGTACCGACCCAGGTTTCATTTTTGGTACCGTGTCATTCCTAGTTCTTTATCCTTTGCATTTTGTCTATCCTGAAGCAACATAAAAGGAGTGAAAGTCTATTAGGCTATAGCTGAAAAGGAAGGTGGAATGAATAGACGGTTAAAATCTAAAAAAATAAAAATGTGTCCGGGATTGAACTGGCAAGTGGATCAGAACCGGCTCAAAATTTGAAATGGGAGTCTCAATTTTGTGTCTCACTAAGGCCATCTCCACCAGTTTACACTATTTTTTGCACTAAAATGGAAGTCTCAATTTTGTGCCTCGCTAAGAGCATCACATCATACAATATTTTATCTCCGACAGTTTACACCATTTTCATCACTAAAAGGGAATATTCCCTTTTTATTCTTTTTACTAACTTTTTACCATTATTATATTTAATTATCTAATTATCATATATTTATACATTAGCCCCTCATTTAAGATGCATTTTGGCATTTCACACATTATTTCACAAATACGTCATTAATAATGTATTATGTGTGATTTTAATAATGTTTTTTTTAAATTTTAATGGTGTTCCAGACAACTCATCTCGCGACAGACAACTTGTCTGTGGGGGACAGACAAGTGTACAAATTGTGTGTACAAAAAGTGTGTACCTCAATCTTTTTTCATAGAATAATCGTACTCATACGAGAGTTTTCATTTAGCTTGCAATATTTAGGGATGTTTGGAACTTATTCTGCTTCTTTTTTAAAGCAGAAGCAGAATCAAATTCAGAATCAGTTTTTAGAAGCTGGTTTCTCCTACTTCTAAAAAAACTGATTCTAGGAATAAATTAGAACACCAGATTACTCTGCACTTTCACCCAAACACTCTAACTTCTGATTCTACTCCCTGAACGAATAGAAACAGTTTTAAGAATCAGATTCAAACAACCTGGTAAGTAAATATCATGAACGCGAGGTGCAGGATACCAGGCCGAGAAACCCTTATATATTCAAAGTATGTGACCAGTGGATAAAACTTAAAATATTGAAAATTACCGATGTCAACCACAAATATGTTTAGAATTGGCTCGGATCTTACACAAAACAAATGAAATCATTTAAAAATTTTGTACTCTTAATATCAGTTCAGTTCGATTCTTATAAACTACTCCGTATATATATATATATATATATATATATATATATATATATAACTGATATGGAATCGAACCAAACTTCAAAGATTCAGTTCTTGTTTTTTTCCGTTACTTTTTTAAAATGTCCTACAAATCACCGTTAAGTTTGTCATAGAAAGACATTCAATGTTCAAAATGATATGAAATGCAAATACACTCAAGTTTATCATCATATTAAACTTCAAAAGTTAAGTTTTAAACAAGTACATAACAAACTGAAATTTATTACCACTTACCCATATGTTGTTTTTATTAAAAAAAATTGCCACGAACCCCATCCCCATGTCAAGGAACTGCCTGGGATCCGAAGTCTAAACCGGGTGTATCTCTCGGTGTACTAGAAATTATACATAACAAAAGGCAGCAACAATCCATTTCGCAAATTCCCATTCAAAAGATTTCATCATACCAAATGAAAAAGGGGATGGATCTGAGAAGCATAAAATAATTTCGTATAATGCATAATGCAGCTTTTCACTAAACCAAGTGGAGCCGTTGCTCTTATTAGTATCAAAATTCATGATCTACAACCAAAAACATGATGCGCTGGATACCAGCCAAGATTCAAGAATGAAGTTTGGCATGTTTCTCCTGAATACTTTTAAACCACAAAAATTCTTAATACCAACATACACAATGCAAGAAAAAAAGTCCTCTTTAATTGTCAACAACCTCAATCAAGGTGCACTCGTAGTCGTCAGGTGCTTCAAACCCATGCAGATTCATCACAGTTGCAGCAACATTAGCAAGACCGCCACTTGGGACATCTCGCCGGAATCTAACTCCTTTGCTCAGACCAGGCCCACCAATTGCAATAGGTACCTGAACAGAATAGTAGATAATGCACATCAGGATGTTTGTTCAAGCAAGGAGGGACAATTTCAGCAGGGGATCAGTCCCAAGCTTATACAAGAACCTCATTATGTTGAAAAGATAGGTCGGGTAATGTATGCACTGCTTTCTATTATTGGCCGACGCAACCGATTTGGCAGATAAGCATGAAAAGTAGTAAGCTACCCCCTATCACGGGTAAACCCATCTTTAGAAACCGTGGGAGTAAATTTCATATCTAATAATACTACACAAACATCATTTATAAGAAAACCAGTTGGGTTCAGCTTACGTCAATGCTTATTAAAATAGTCCAGGTGTTTGAACTTTGGCTTGGCACTAAATACAATTAGTTATACAATTATTATATCTACTTATTTAGTTATTATCTATTTATAAATACATATATTATATCTACTCATTTATTATCTACTTAATATATAGTTAATATCTACTTATTATATACTTTTTATTTACTTATATTACATCTAATTAATATATTAAGTGTGTATATATATATATTAAAGTATTAAATATAAGGGGGAAACTGTCAAATAGGTCCTCGAACTTTCATAAAAAAGTCAATTAAGTCCTTCTATAGGAGATTCTGTCCGGCCATTGCGATTTGAGGCGGTTCCTGGTGGAATTTTTTGATAAAATTTTTTGAGCATCTTATTCATCAAGTCTAGTTTACTCATACCAAATTTCAGCTAAAAATTCGATTGAGAACGTATTCAAATTAATTCGAGAACGCAAAAATGCGCAGTTATCTTCACGAATTAATTTGAATGTGTTCCCGATTGAATTTTTAGCTCACATTTGGAATGAGTAAACTAGACCTGATGAATAAGATGCTCAAAAAATTTCATAAAAATATTCCACCTGGAACCGCCCCAAATCGCGACGGCCGGACAGAACCTCATATAGAAGGACTTAATTGACCTTTTTATGAAAGTTCGAGGACCTATTTGACAGTTTTCCCTAAATATAAGTGTACTACTCATCTTATAGTAGTATACTTATATATTATATACTATAAAGTGTATAAACAATATACGGAGTATTATACTCGTATATTAGTTACACTTTAATTAATATTAGTTAAATTCATCCTATTACTTATACATCCACACTCCCATTAATTAGTATACACATTCATACATTTTTCCTATCAGTTACATTTTTTATTAATACTAGTTCATTGGTTACTTGTTACATTTCTCATTAAAGTATAACAGTAGTTAATTGTTACATTTCTCATTAAAGTACAAAAGTAGTTAATTGTTAAATTTCTCATTAATGTACTCCGTATAAAAGTAGTTAATTTTTACATCATTTATAAGAACATCAGCTGGGTTCAGCTTACGTCAATGCTTGTTAAAATTGTCCATGTGTTTGAACTTTGGCTTGGCAGTGTTAATTAATTCAATTTAGCGACTTACGTCAAACTTTGTCCCTGTCTAGGTAGAAATAGGACTGTTAAGGTCACATGTTAACTCATAAGATCGGATGATCTTATTTCTCCGAAGGGCCTGGGAGATCTGAGTCATAGGTATGATTCGGAATTTAGGTCAGAACAACGGATTGACATGCGGGATCGAACAACCGACGGGCACTGCTTGGATCTAAAAGGTGTGAGGTGGAATGAGGCGTTTTGGGTCAATTTACCCAAGGTGTGAGATGCGCGCCTCACGAACTTAACCATATAACTTTAGTAAAATATATTTATACTACTTTTACATTAAGTCCTCTTCCACAAAATGATTACATCACATAAATACCTTAAGCCATTAAACAAGCTTAATAAACACCTAAAGAGAATTTTTTAAATTCAAACAGTAGCAAGAAGCGTAGTAAATGCCAAACTAGCTACCGAACTTTATGCATAACGAACCTTAGCTACGAAGAAACATTCAAGTTTCGCTAATAATAATGGAGTAAAATTCAAACAATATGTACTATTGGACAATTGGAGGACTACTCCCCAACTATTACTTATATATATTGGAGTAATAAACTGTTAATAGTAATTTTTAAACAATTAAAAGAATTGTTTTAATAAACTATTATATAATCAATTGTTCATAATAATAAACTGTCATATATAACTGTTATATAATAATACATAGTTAATAGTAATTTTTTTAACAATTGGTTATATACTTGTAATAAACTGTTAATTATTAACTTTTAAACAATTAATAGTAAATATTTTATTAAACTTTTATATAATAAAATGTTAATAATAATAAACTATCATGTAATACATGGTTAATATTTGTTTTAATTACACTGTTAAAAGTGATGGTTTTTACAATCTGAGTGTAGAAACCATCTTTATTACCCCGCATTATTTAAAATTCATTAACTATCTGATTGTTATGTGCTTATTTATTTAAACAACTTGAAGGTCAAATATTTGGATAATTTAAAATAGAAAGAGAAGAAAGAGACCAAGGGGCAATTAACATTAGTATGGAAAACTTGACTTCCATCCTAAACTCAAAGGATAGAAAAGGTAGCCTGATGTCATATACTCCATATGTTGATTTTTGATTTTATTTCAAATGCAGCCTATGTGAGACAAATTCTTCAACATTGCCAACATTTTTGGGACATAAGGAGTAGTTACTTACGGGTTCACAGGTGTGAGAAGTGAGGATCTGGATGTTTCCATTCTTGTCAAGAAGTGGCTCTCCCTTCTTGTTTCTCTTCACCATGTCTTCTGCATTTCCATGATCTGCCGTAACAACATAAATTCCCCCAACTTGTTCTATTGCATCAATTATCATCTGCATGCATACACACCACATGCTCTCAAATCATTAATTAAAAAGATATGACCAACACACTCTGAAATAAACATAAATAACATTACACAGCCAAAACAGGCATTGCAGAAATCATTAGAGCTATGATACTTGTACTTTCATAGTTGTAAAAATGAAACTACAATCTCTCAGTTAGGATAAAGAAAGCAAATTATATTTGCAAGTCTAGCCTAAGGGCCCATTTGGATCATGGACGGGAAGGCTTGGTTTTTCCTTGATATTATTTTTATTTGGGAGAACTACCAAATAGGCCCTCAAACTTACATAAAAAGTGCAAATCAACCCTTCTATAGGAGGCTCTGTCCTGCCGTCGCCATTTGAGGCGGTTCCCGGTGGAATTTTTTTATGACAATTTTTGAGCATCTTATTCATCAAGTCTAGTTTACTCATACCAAATTTCAACTACAAATTCAACCGGGAAGGCAGTCAAATGATTTTCTGAAATATTCTGCGCTGTTTAACTGCGCAGTTATCTTCAAAAATTCATTTGACTACCTTCCCGATTGGATTTTTAGCTGAAATTTGGTATGAGTAAACTAGACTTAATGAATAAGATGCTAAAAAAAATTCTTTAAAAAATTCCACCGGGAACCACCCCAAATGGCGACGGCTGGACAGAGCCTCCTATATAAGGGGTGATTTGCACTTTTTATGTAAGTTCGAGGGTTTATTTGGTAGTTCTCCCTTTTTATTTATAGTGAAATATGTAGTATTAACAAAACATGTGACCATATAACATTTCCATCACTTTTTATTTGTTTTATTGAGCATTTTGTTTATCAGGATCTAGACAATGACCTTCAAAGCCATCATTAGCCATGCCATAATAAAAATCCAAAACCAAACAGACACTAAAAATTCATAAGAAAGACGTGAAGTCTATGAAGATATATTTTACCTTGACAGCTTGATCGGCAGACTTGCAAGCTTCAATAGTTGCTTTAATGTCACCGGTATGTCCCACCATGTCACCGTTTGGAATGTTAACACGTACCTATGAAATAGATCATCAGCATACATAATACAGTTATACAGCTATAGGACATGGTGGTAATTTCCTTGTCCACATACAACTCATTCTTCTGTGATGTGAAAATTTACGTACCTGATCAAACTTGCCGCTAAGGATAGCATCTCTAGCCTTTTCACCTATCTCTGTAGCCTTCATTTTTGGCTGGACATTGAATGTTATCCCCACATCACTTGGAATTTCAACATACTCCTCCATATCAGCATTAAAATATCCAGAACGGTTCCCATTCCAGAAAAAAGTGACATGTCCAAATTTGACAGTTTCACTGTCCACGAGTAATGGCGTATAAGTAATAACGTCAAAATCATACAAAAAAGTAAAATTAACAAACAAGAAGAGACAAAGAGGAAATATTAATCCCAAAATGTTCCCAGACGAAAAGTAATAACGTCAAAATCATACAAAAGTAAAATCTGAGAATTTACTTTTGTCGCGAATAGAGAGCTTTCATTTTATTTAATGTACTATTTAGAAAAAAGTGTCCTAACATAATCAGCATATTAGACTTAGTTAAACCAGCAAGTACAAGTTAAACAATGTTTACTAAAATACAAGTTGTACGTTGGTGAAACCAGGTTTAACTGTTTGCATACTTACTTTACTCTGAAGTGCTTTTATTTAATATTTTACCAACTTCAAAACATGTTCTAGCCGTTTAAAAGCAAACTGCACAAATGCGTTTTAAAAAGCTCTGGCACACTCCTAATATTAATCTGCATGTTGGTCGCATTTACTTTTTTTTGTATCTTTAATGTCTAGTCTCTACTACTCTTTTCATGTCACCACTTATGTTGCACGTTGTTACTTGTCGGTACCTTCTAATGACAATATGACATATATCTAACTTCTGGAGTTACGCTAGATCTGCAATAACTTACCTGCAAGCAAAAGTACGAACACCATTGTGCACCAAGTATTCCCCAGAAGTTCTGTCAATTTCTGGAGGAGAAACAAGGTAATGGCTAGGAAGCTTCAACTCCCCATCATACTGTAGCATACCAGCATACCGGATTTTAGGAACCCGGACACGATCGAATTTATCAAAGTTTTCATACTCAAGGGCCTTTGCTAACATAACCATACGATCTGCACGGAAGTTGAAGGTCACGACAGCATCGCCATCTACAATGGGCCCAACGGGCTTTCCATTTTCATCCACAATGACAAATGCCTGTAAGTACTGATCATTTGCACCCGGAATCTCCCTAAGCTTCTTGACGGCTTCTAGACCATTCCTAAACTTGTTTGGAGCTTCACCTAGAACTTGGGCATCCCAACCTCGCTTTACAACATCCCAATCATTCTACATAGCATGAAAGATTACTCAGTATAAACTTTCATTTATAGAGTAAATGGTGGGACTTGAGAGGTTTATAAATGCAAAGAAAAATAATAACTGAAGGCACAAAAATGGCCCGAGCGATTTTGGTACTCTTCATTTTAACTTATATGTCCGGTGCTGTAACATTTTTTTACATAAAACACTACATAATTTCAATTTGAGATTTGAATGGTTCGTTTATAGTAATGGAAAAAAGTAGTGCATGATTCTTATTTTGAAATGGCTTAAACTGATACTGCTACATTGTTTAGATTGGTTTTTAAAAAATTGGTTTCTCTCAAATCAAGCAATTCAACTTATTCAAACAAGATCAGCGACATTAGCACTTTAAGTCACTCCCTTCATTTTAAACCTTACCAAGCAGGACCTTCTCAAAGATGAAGCATAGCAATAATAGCTCGTAGTTGGCAGGACAAAAATACACATTTAACAAAATAGGAAGAGAATGGAAACAATAAAGGAAATCGTCAAGTACACTCACGTCATATCGATCCATCGTCACATACATGCGACCTCCACCTGATGCAACCTGAGCATCAATGCCCTTTTCGCGCAATTTTGCAAGATCATTTTCAAGGGTTTCCATGAACCCTACACTTGAACCGTCAAGTACATCACGCCCATCCGTTAAGGCATGGACACGGATCTTTTTGGCACCACGATCAGCAGCACCGTTCACCAACAGCTGCATCCAAGTTTTACTTACTCATTTTCAAATATATAATATACATCTATCAATTGACATTGGATATAAAAAGAGGGAAGGTTGTAATCACAGATGCGCAAAATTACTTCCACTAGCAGACGCAACAATTCATTAAGGCATACTACCTCCGTCCCACTATGTTTGGGACAAAGGGGTGTTGCACAACTTTTAAGAAAAAGTGAAATTGTGTGGTTGATATTGCATTGATAAAGTGTGAATAAAGTAAGAATGAATTGTAACCACCCAAATATTACCAAATATGGTATGGGACAAACTTAATGGGACGGAAGAAAAAGGTAAAACGGGACAAAGTTAGGGGGCGGAGGGAGTACTATTCATTGTTCATAGGCATACCAGCAATTGATCAAGCCTGGAGTGGACACCTCCATCACTCAGTAGCCCAATAAAGTGCAAAGTTCCAGTTTGAAAGCTTTCTTTAATGTAATTGAATCCTTCTCCATCGTAAATTTTTCCAGAAGCAAGGGCCGAGTCAACAAGCTTTGCACTGCACAAGATTATCAGACAAAATTAACAAACACAAAAAATAGACGAAACATTGAAATCAAACAAAACAATTCAGTATTTTTAGGCAACAATCTCAGGTTACATCCTCAATCATGTATAGCTAGAGTCCAGAGATAACTACAACTGCAATAAAGTGCAGTAAAAGTAAGACCAAATTTTTAATCTTTATCTTTACGTTTGGTTATAAACTTTATGATTATGATTGGTTTTAAGTTTAAACATGGTCAATATATAAATTCTGTATGCATACACATATAACATTAATGTATACACATATATCGAAAAATAGTCAGCACAAGCGTAATAATAAAAATGAATGAACAGACCCTTGGGCAAAGATCCTTCCAGCACCGAGGGCATTGTGGCCAACCTCACTGTTGCCCATGTCATCTTGTGTGGGGAGACCCACTGCATGACCGTGTGCTGTGATCAACCTCCATGTATCCGGATGACCCTTCACATATGTACATAAAAAGGACCTCAAATTCTTGTCTCTTAAAGATTAAACAGAATAATGAATGAAGGCAAACAAAAACAAAAATGAAATTTTGAAGAAAGAAACCTTTGAAGAAAAATAAATACCTGTTTGAAAGAATCCATGGTGGGAGTTTCAGCAACGTGGATAGCGTTATACTCATTAGCTTTAGCCTCGCCCCATCCATCCAAAACAATCAACGCGATGGTTTTCCCTTTGGGGAGCTTGGGATGGTCGTTCAATTTCCATGAAATTCCAGAGCTACCCATCTCTCGGATCTTCTTCGTTTTCTCCTAGATCTGATCTTTCTTCAATGCCAAAAACAAAGGTCAATGAATACAAAACATCGGACTATGTATGAAGAGGTTGCGGAAGAATCAACAAAATCGAAAGAATCGGAGCGGGGAATATACCTCGGGGAAACAGAAGTGCGAGAAACCCGTGGGCGAGCAGCAAAGCAGTGAGAAATCAAGGGACGTTTGGGCTATTCGTTGGTGGTTGGCCTGGATTGTAACACAAAAAAAAAGCAGTTATATCGTACGCCACTCTAGGTTGAGCACGTTAGGTCGGAGGCAAGGCCAAGGGAGAGACTTTTACTTAGGGTTGACAAGGACTAATTTACCCTTTTCAATTCTTTAATTAAAAATAAAATTGTTTCATATGCCAATGGGTGAGGGGTGAGCACCATTCAAAGACCCGATCAGAACTGGCTTGGACCAGAGTTGGAATCACCAAAGTAATTGGACCGAATGTCAGATTGAAATAATTCCGGTTCAAGACCGGATCAGATTGAATGTGTCTTATTTTGACCTGGCCAGACTGATATGGACTGGATTTTACTATCAAATTATTTTTAGAGGTTTGAAAAAAGAGAACCATTACTTTTATTATAAATATTCCAAGTAGTAAAAAACTCTCCACAACACATTCTCGCTCTTCAGGTACCCACAAAATCAAACAGTCCTCTCACTTTCTGACCAAACATAAAAGAGTCCACCCTAGAAAGAGAAATATTTTTTGTTGAACATGCAAGTGATTCAATATTCAAAGTAACATTCGACTTTAGAAGCCAAAATGCTTCCTCCCATGGGACAAAACCATCAACGTTCACAAAACCCATCCAAAACACATAAAATAGTCTGATTAAAAAGGTACGATATAACAATAAAAACAATAACAATAAGCAAATATTAAAAGGGTCCACCACCCCCGTCAATCCCCTCCGCCCCACTTCTGTCCAGCAACATACTTAACATTTCAATTAGCGAGCCACCATCAGATAGCCCGCCTCTCCCCCATTTTTTGAGGGGTATACTTCACCTTCATTCCAGTACTAAAATCAACCTGCGTCACTTCCTCAACTCTCGTCCACTTTTGGTTAAATTTTATTTCGTAGTCAGAGTGACTACCATGAACCTGTATTCCGTAATCTTGCTCCCTTGCATCTTATTTCACATAACTCATCTCGTGCATCATGTTGTTCTCAATCTGCTCACGCATAGTGCATATTTCTAACGAGACTAGCCACGTGTACATGTTAGTTTCTGATGGCACTCTACACTTGGAGGCTTTGAGCCATGGCCCAAAAGGACTCGTTTTCCCTTCCTCACTTTTTTCCACTGGATGGAGAAAATATTTTTCTTCCTGATCAATAATTCCACACAAAAAACAGAAGTTAGAAAGCTTCTCATAACATATATTGATCCAAAAGCATAGCCTCCCTAAGTAATTTTAAACCTTTTTAAGTGATTTTCCAATAGCCAGAGTCACCTTAATTTGCATGAAAGGATTCTAGGAAACAGAAAAAATCCCCATCCACTTTTAATTTATAAATATCCTCAACCCACTTCCAATTCTTTCAGCTCCATTTAAAGAAAAACAACCAATCGATAAATCATGAATTTGCTGGGTTGTTGATCGGACCACATAGGGACTGTCAGGTCGTTGACTAGACCGAACAGGGATCGCTGGGTTGTTGACCAGACTAGACATGGACCGCTAAGTCGTTGATCGGACTAGACCGAACCAGACCGAGATAGGGGCTTTCGGGTTGTTGACCGAATCGGATTGGATCGGGACTGCCCGACCATCGACCCGACCAGACAAGTACCGCCAGGTCGTGGACCAGACCGGATAGGGACAACCGGGTTGTTGACAGGAACGGACCAAATCTGAGACAGGAGCGGAACCGGGTGCACCAGTAAGCGTAAGTATGCAAATTCATTGCAGCAGCACATCAACATCCACATTTTTCAAATTTGGAAAATTAATAAACCCTCTTCTCCAATTCATTTAGAAAACATAGACATATCTATTTTTTTTGTTTTGGAAAATGATTTGATAAACACATTTTCATGTTTCCCTTCCTTTAGTTTTCTGGCTATTTTTTCAGTAAACACATTTTCTATTCCCTTTTTCCACTTTTTTAGTTTTCTGAAAAATAGGAAAATATCGGTGTTACTCCAAATGTTTCAGTAAAAAGGCCCTATGTTTTGTAGTTATAATTTAGCAGATTCAACTAATTCAATCAAAATATCGTAAATTTTAGCAAATTCTGTGTCATAAAAACCATACGAAACGACTACAAACACATTATATAAGAGACAAAGTTTTAGAGGTAAAATACAATTAACAAAAAACCACTTTTTTAATAACATGTTGTTCATAAAAGCAGCTAAAACAGTAAAACTAACCAATACAATTATAAATTTTTAACCAATACTTTTGTTTGGTTTGTTTGTTTGTTTGTGCGTGTCTAGCACTCCGTGAAGGAGCTGTCCAAGGCCCTAAATTATGAAGCTCAAGGCATATTTGTTGGGCCCAAGAATACAAAAGGTTAATGGGCCGCAAGGTGAAATTAAATTAGGAAAGGGTTGGCCCCAAGTTGGGATAAGATTGCAGCTTAATTTGAAATCAACGAAAAAGAAGGGATAGACATGGAAAGGCTAAAGGCAGTTGGGTGGAGGCAGAAAATTCGGTGCACACTCCTAGGCTTGCGGAAGAGGAAATTCACGCTCCTTTAAATAGAGTAGATGATCTACGATGTAACACACTTCTTTTGACAATCAGAATACACATACGATCTAAACATTTATGCTCTTTATATTAATTATTACTTCGTATTAATTATTCATTATTCATACCAAATTACTCCATTCTGGCTTTGATTCTTTTTGCTTGATTCCCATATCAATAGTATTCAATTCCGTATTTAGATTAGTTTAATTTCTGGTTAAAACAATTGGCGCCGTCTGTGGGAAATTCTTGCAAAAAGAGAATCAATTATGGCCGGAAGTTCTAATTCTTTGGTGACAGAGATTCAAGCACAACTAGAAGCTCTCAGGGAAGAAATACGCATGGCCGGAAATTCTAATCACTCGGCGGCGAAGGTTCAATCGCAACTACAAGCTGTCAAGGAAGAAATGCGGCAGCGGATCACCCTCCTCCAACGAGAAAACGACGCTCTACGATCTCAAGTACAATCGGTGGCATCCATAGTATCCAATTCACGACAGGGAAATGATATAATGACCGTGGCAACAAGATTGGACATGGATTCAGTTCCGGCTTCAACCCTAACCATGAGCATCCCAATGCACTTCTTCCCGGATTCATTGTGGACCAGAACGGTGGCGTCGGGTTTGCACACAATCAACCAACAGATGCCAACTTCGACCACCACGTCGGCTCCCATGCATCCTTTCGTCCCTCATTCTGGAGCCGACATGCCTGGAAAATCCGGGCCCTCGACTCGTTCATTTCCTTTCCCAAATCCTAGAAGGAACGTATTCTGTAATCTGTTTGCAGCGCCCCAGAGACGACATGTTCCAAATCATGTCGACATCCCCAGACATGTCGACATCAACAACCAGAGGCGGCAAGAGCCGGAGATCATCGGCATACCATCACCGACCGAACGAGGAGCAGCCCAAACGACAACACCACCCGAAGTAGAGTTCCGCAGAGGCAGAAATACTTGACCGACACTTTGGCCATCCTCATGGAGGAGATGAGGGAGATGCGGGAAAAAATCAACGACATACCTGGAGTCCCGCCACCGCTAGATGTTGCCTCACAAACGTGCTATGCGGACTCGCCTTTCGGACGACGTATCACTGATGTTGAGATTCCGAGGAAGTTCGCCGCCCCCTCGATGAGACTGTTCGATGGGACTTCTGATCCGGTGGAACATGTCGCTCAGTACAAGCAGCAAATGTTAGTCACCTCGGTCAGACCAGATCAGCGAGAAGCTTGCATGTGTAGGGCATTTGGGACGACATTGTCAGGACCAGCATTGACGTGGTTCGTCAACCTACCAAATGAAGGCATCAATTCATTTGCAGAGCTGGTCAACTTATTCAATCGACAGTTTGCAAGTAGTCGAGCCTTGGAGAAGCAAACCAGTGATCTTTATCGGGTGGTCTAGAGGCGAAACGAATCCTTACGGGATTACTTGCATCGCTTCAACAAGGAGAAGGTGTCAATCCCCAGGTGTTACGTGCCGACGTCAATTGAAGCATTCAGACAAGGACTGCTGGAGGATTCAAAGTTATATCGAGAGTTGACGAAATATCCTACTCGATCCTTCGAAGATGTCCAAGCAAAGGCACTAGCTTTCATTCGTCTAGAAGAAGACTTACGAGCCCGTCACGGACAGATTGAGCAGGAAGGGGGGCACGGGAAATCAGAATCCCCCAGGAGGCACGACTACAAGCACGGAAGACCTTATTCGAGACCAGAAGAACGAGTTGTCACTTCTGTGACGAGGTAGATTTGACGACATGATTGAAGTCGTCGGACAGGGGGCATACCGACTACAGTCTGTCAACGGTAAGCAAGTACCAAGGAGCTGGAATGCAGTACACCTAAAACCTTTTCACTTCTAGTTTATTTAATATAGTCAACACTTTCTTCTTTGGATTCCATTACTAACTTGATCATCGGAGGGCCGTTGGCCCCAAGCCAATGGCCAAACTAATCATTGAACAGGTACTGACCGACGATTCCAATCTGATCGGACGTGACGGTAACATAAACAAGCCTGTTGTCACTAAGGATCAATCCCGCAGCTGAACTCCCATCAATTCGTCAACTCTCTACCACACTTTAAGCAAACTGTGTTAAAGCCTTATTTTAATTTTCATCATAAATGTTGCCACCAGTCTCTTCGATGCTTTCAAAGGTATTTGTGTAAATAAAGTAAGGCAGTTCTTGTATTGCGAATGTGGGTAACAGCATGGAAGGTTGTTTTCTTTAAGTAAAGTTTTGTTTAATTAATTCACTATTATGACGATTACTAACTTAAGCATCGGAGGGCCGTTGGCCAAAAGCCAACGGCCAGACTTTGACGATATGTCTGTATGCAGGATTTTGACAGCGCAAGGGACAACCAACATGCGATACACATAGCGACAACCGCTAACACAAACCCCGCAACAAGGGAAGGTGGGGCAAACTTGAGTCCTTCATATATGAAATATGAGGCACGGACCGAGAATCCCTACGAGTTTTGGCCAAAACTACACAAAAACTACACAACACAACACAACACAACACAAAACTACATAAACACACAACAGAAGCATGTGGTCCAAGAGCATGACAACACAAGCTCCAAAACATAAGGAGACAATACAAACGACATTGACATAAATCACAAGTATTCATGTCGACGATATTACTGAAACCATAAACGAAACAATATTTAAAGTTTTTTTTGCAGGGTACGTAGCCAAACTCGTCATTTATACAACGAGGCACAAAATCATAATTGCCAACCGAAGTGTCGACATCAACCTGGACGAAGTTACGACTTGCCAGCATTGCTTAGATACGATCATTAGCACAAATTTGGAGGAAGATGACAGGAGACCAGTTTTCGTTCTTCGTCACCTCACTCAAGGAGACAAATTCGATCTAAAAACTACTTGCAAGGATAGTGACATGTTGATAGAAGCGTCTAGACAAGCATATGACGAGTTAATGGAAGTAGCAGACGAGTGACAGGTTGAGGGGAGCATGTCGTCAGAAAAGTGGCGAGTTGACAAAGGCGTCTTGTTATACAAATGGCAGGTTGACAACATGTCTTATCAGACAAAGGACGAGTTTATATGAGCTGTATTCAAGGATGACGTGCAAGATTTCGACAAGTTGATGCTCGACGGCTTGACGTGTGTGTCATACGCTTCAACTTCTCGAAAGGGGGCAATTGTTGGGCCCAAGAATACACAAGGTTAATGGGCCGCAAGGTGAAATTAAATTAGGAAAGGGTTGGCCCCAAGTTGGGATAAGATTGCAGCTTAATTTGAAATCAACGAAAAAGAAGGGATAGGCATGGAAAGGCTAAAGGCAGTTGGGTGGAGGCAGAAAATTCGGTGCACACTCCTAGGCTTGCGGAAGAGGAAATTCACGCTCCTTTAAATAGAGTAGATGATCTACGATGTAACACACTTCTTTTGACAATCAGAATACACATACGATCTAAACATTTCTGCTCTTTATATTAATTATTACTTCGTATTAATTATTCATTATTCATACCAAATCACTTATTGCTTCATTATTCATACCAAATTCACGCTCCTTTGATTCTTTTTGCTTGATTCCCATATCAATAGTATTCAATTCCGTATTTAGATTAGTTTAATTTCTGGTTAAAACAATATTCCTGTTCTATCGTCGGGCTTGAAAGTCAATACTACGAGTTGGAAATCATGCATTTTGAAACTCTCACGGTCAGACACGATATTGTTCCTTTGTTTTTTCAGTATCCACAATTTAGAATATACAAGTATTGTTTACAGACAATATATTCTTCTTTTAAGTACGTCCAAACTCATTTAGATGGAGGACGGTTTGGACTTTGGAGTATTTATTCCTTCACCTAGAAAGTACAAATATTAAATCAATATATGTTAAATTAAGTTACAAAAAACCCGACCCGCAATGACCCGCCCTGGCCCGACACATTTGGGGTGGGTCCGCCCCGCCTCGTCTTGCAAATGGGGCGGGTCCGCCCCGCCCGCCTATATGGGGCGGGTCCGGGTATTAGAATTGACCTGTGCCGCCCCGACCCGACCCGACCCGACCCGCTCAATATATAAGTATACATACTTTTTCTTAACGTATACTACAAATATACTTCAACATACATATGTGTGTATACGATAAATCATAAATTCTTTAATGTTATAATATATGAATATATATTAGAATGAGATGCACGACGGATTTTATATAGAATTTTAATACATTTATTCAATTATTAATATAACTAATTAGATTAACTATTCAAGTTTGAGTAATTTTTTCTTGATTTTTGAAATTTCTCCTTAATTTTTGAAATTTTTAGCGTATCATGAATTTGATTTAATATATTTATTTTAATTATTATTTAGAGATAAACATTATGTAGATTCAATTGGTAACAACTTCCCACAAATAAAAATACAAGTTTGGACTCGTGTAGGTCACGGGGCTGCCCCATCAAGTCACGGGGCGGGTCCGGGTCTTGCAATACCCGCCCGACCTGACCCATTGCCATGCCTAATTTCAGTTCGCTGGACGAGAGATCAGGTCTCGAGTTCTAAACCCATTAGGCACAAATAGAGGAGAGGAGACAGGTCTTCCTCCAACGATTCTTCCTGCCTTCGCCCTGATCATCAAAAAAACAAAATCATCCCCCAAACTCAAAAAGTAAAAGTTATTTTGTGAAACGTGAAAAAGAGAAATGGAAGTACAAAATAGTGAGGACCACACCGATATAAGTTGCCTTTTTTATTCCTCAATGGCTTCTCATCTCAGCAATATCAATCATATTAATTAATATCTTCACTCCCATCTTCAATTCCTCTCTGTCTAAACACTATCCTGAAATCTCCAATTTGCAGGAAAGAAGAAGAAGAAGAAGAGATGGCGCCGCCGTGTCCTTCTCCGATCGCCGTCGTCTTAGCTGCCGTCTTCGTTCTTGGCCAGCTTTCAGGATTTGCAGACGCTTACGTGAATTATACTGTGGGTGGTACCGTGGGCTGGACCGACAACGGTTCTGTGGATTACCAGAAATGGGCCTCCAATAACACTTTCTCGCTCGGCGATTTCCTAAGTACCTTCTCTTAATTATTACTTAACTTTGTTTACTGTCTTTTATTAGAAGATTATTAGAAGATTAGATTGTTATTAAACGGCCAGGATCATCTCGTCCTGCCTTGTGATCAACGCAACCAAATCCAACAGAGCCTTCAGATCTGTTCTTTTTAGAAAGAAAACAAAACAAATAAAAAGGAATTATTGTGAAGATCTGAAAATAGAAAATTGAAATACCATACCGTCCATATTTTTTTTATTATTAAAAGCTAGAAAATGATTTTTTTTAATCCCATTATCTGATAGATTCATTTCTTTTCATCTAAAACTTTTTATTTGGTACGGAGTATTCGTTTTTTTATATTATTTCATGGACCTATATTTTAGCGCACAAGGTACCAAATGACTTCATTTTTCTTACTTTTATTTACTTGTTTATTTAATTTTCTTAATTTTTCTAAATTTGTGACCAGATCTATTAAATTGGATGTGATCATAAGGCTCACCAAAAGTAGAAACAATGATGGAATATTTGCTTTTACCTCTTTTATGTTCATATTCATATATATGCTATGCATTCTACGGATGTTTTCTTTTGGACTGTTTTCAGTCCCAGACCAGACCAGACTTAAACAGACCAGACCAGATCAGACTAGACTTAAACAGACCAGACCAGACCAGACCAGACCAGACTTAAACAGAACAGACCAGACCAGACTTCCGTAGTTATAAAATACACAGAGACCAGACGTTTACCAGACCAGACCAGTTCAGACCAGACCAGACCAGACCAGACTTAAACAGACCAGACCAGACCAGACCAGACTTAAACAGACCAGACCAGACCAGCAAATTTCAGTCCAAAAGAAAACATCCTACACTTTAATAACTAGTCAAACTCAATTAGGGAAAGGTGGGTACCGTTTTTAGGCAATCAGTGCTTTGCTACACTTACTTTCACTTAGATTTTGTTTCTATAAGTAGCAACTAGCAATCATTCATTAATTAATTAATGATTTAACAGTGAATTAGGATGCGAGAGATTTTATATAAGTACATAAATACGGCTTAAATATGTTATTAATTTCTATAAATGTGGCACTTCTTGTTTTTATCTGTTCCAAAGTTTTTATTTATATTTTTTATCCATGTAATTTACAATGTTTTCTTTTTCAGTTCTTGAAATATTGATCAGTTACGTAGTACATGATTTTACTCCAAAACTTTAGCTTCATTTTTGTTACTTTTTAGAGACTAATACTGGAATTAAAACGAAGTGAATCTAATTGCATTTGAAATCACACGGCAAAACAAGATAGAAAAAATTTGGCGTGGTTGGTAGCTAGAATCGATGGGAGATTAAAAAGAAAAAAAATATAAATTAAAAGGACGAAATACAAAAAGTAAATTAACAGAGACATAAAACCAAGGAACATTATATTTATAAACCTCTAAATACTAAAAAACTGACTATATACATATTATTTCCACTTTGACACCTCGCCTTCACAATTACGCAACTCCACCTGTCATTAAAATAAAATTGTCGAAGACTGTTTGGTATTTTCTTTGGATTTTCGATGACTTTTCAGAAAATATCCAGCGGTGGGGACTGGGGAGCGAATGCAAACGATTAAAAAGAAGATAGACCCCTTTTCTAACCTTATTTTTCGGCTTATTATACTTATCAATCAATTTTTTCACCAAACAAAGATTTTTTTTCAAAAAACTGAATTGTGTAATACGTAGTAATAAGCAAAAATAAAATTCTAGTTAATTTTCTGTCTGAATTGGCTGAAATTACTGTAGAAGATCATTTTAGTTATTTTTTCATATACTTTTTTCTTTATTTTATTGATGTAATATATTTAAAATGTAATTTTTACATAAATCAACAAAATCAGCCAATTCAACCAATTAAACCAAAACTTTATAAGGATATTACCAAACAGGTTCTTAAAATTTGGATGTTTTTACTTGAACCTAAATTTTTGGTCAGAACTGGTTTTGGTGTGATAGACGCTTGATCTATGAGTATTTTGCAACCGCAAAAGTTTAGTTTGGTATGTTAAAGTCTATCTAAATTAGTCTAGCAGAAGTCGGGTCTAATATGATTTAAGACTGAAATAAGTCCAAGTATCACTTTTTATGTCCATAATACTCCTAGGAGTAATATTTTGATCATTGTTTCTAATACTCGTATAGTCGTATTACGTATGATACTACATTACTACTACATGGGTAGTATTTTTATCATCAATTTAACAGTTCTTTTTTTAATTTAATGCTGCAGTTTTCAAAACCGACACCAACCACTCAATAATCCAAACGTACAACGAAACCACATATGAACAATGCGACGGTGAAGATGATGATACCGCAATCCAGTGGTCATTCACAGACCCTTCCACAGCCACTTCAGCACCCCAACTGACTCCCGTGCCTGTGCCACTTACAAAGGTCGGGATGACGTACTTTTTCTCCGATGACTATGACGGAGAACAGTGCAAGAACGGTCTAAAAATGAAATTGAATGTTACATATGGTCAAGGCTTACCGCCTAGCCTGAGATCCCCCGATAAAACGCCGGCTCCAACGAGCCCCCCATCTGGCGATGATGATTCGGATTCAGTGCCGGAGACATTGGTGCCAACTAATTTCAATCACCCCCATAATGTAAGCGAAGATATTGAGAGTCCGCCTAGTTCGGTTTCTTCACCAACTTTTTCTAAAGTCTTTGGGACATGGTCAACTGGGATCCTATTTGTCTTGGTCCTAGCTTGTACGATTTGATCACCATATTCTTCATTTTTTTCCTTTTCCTTCTAAAATCACTATGTATACTTCTATAGTCTATACTTCAAGCACACTATGTATTCTTTTGTTAGATGACTATATCCGAGGCCTTGTACCTTGAGTTTTCATGTTTGATCCAAATGAATAAAAACTTCAATTTCAGCCCCAAAGGAAGAATGTATGAAGATGGGAAAATACATTATCACACATTACATTTCTTGAAAGGAAACAGGCCATGATTTTGAGATGGACGAAAAATGAAGACAGGTAGATAATTTAAAGACATAGGAGTACTATTAATAGCGTGACATTGTGGATAAGCATTCACAAATCACAATGTTATCATAAATAACACAGCTTTGGCTACTATTATATATCACCATAACAAAATAGGCATGGCCTCGGTTCGGGCCGCCCGGCCCGACCCGCTACTGTGAGGGCCCGGCCCGGCGCGGTTTTCCGGGTCCGGGTCCGGTTCGGGCCGGAGGCCCGGGGGGTGGGGCGGTTCCGGGCTCGGTTCATGGGTTTGACGGCCCGGCCCGGCCGGTTCGGGCCCGGGTCCGGGTCAAATCTATTTTTTTTTTAATTTTTTTCATTTTTTTGGGCTGTTGGGCTTGGGCTATCTGTTTAGGCCGATTCGGGGGGGGTTTAGGGGGGTGAGGGTGGGGGGGGTGGAAGAAAGGAAAAAAAAAAATTAAACCGGGTGGCCCGAACCGGCCCGGTCCGGCCCGGAACCGGGACCGCCCTACCCCGGTTCGGGCTCGGGCCTGCTATTACTGAACCGAGGCCCGGCCGGGCCTAGGCCTGAGGCCCGAACCGGCCCGGTTCAGTCCACCACTATAACAAAATAAGGAAACGAAAACGAGGTAGATGAATTCAATGTAATCATCTCAATTTTGCAAGATAAATCAGTAGAACAAACATTACTTTGTTCCATAATTAAGGTAATTCAGTAGCTCCATAAGTATTTCAAATAAAAGATGGCAACAAAACCAAATTACCAAATAGTCTTGCAAAAGTGAGCAAAACAAACATTACCCAAAATCATCACCAATATTCTTTAGATGGTCTTGCAGACGAGCATTACTAGAGAATCATCGTATTTAAAGCAACTTACACATACCCACACTATGGGTCAGAATAGACACTATATACCAATGCCTAGAGAATCTGAACGTTCTGAATCGTCTGCAAGCCCTCTTTAGTACCAGTCTTGATGTCAGATACATCTTCTATTATGCCTTTGCCATCTGTGGCATCATAATAGAAAAAATTCTTAATTGGATCTCCTTTACCTGATATTGCTTTAATCACCTCCTACACAAAGCAAACACTTCTATTACACATTTGGAAATTATCCAAACAAGTTGCAAAAAGTCCAACCAATGTCTGCCTTATAGGTTTGATACCTGTCCAAGGATTCCTCCCATGATGGCACACACAGGAGGAAACTCTCCCGAGGGCCTTAACAACCGTACCAGGAGAGAATCTGGAATTTGAGATTCACTGACCCCCTGAAAACACGAATAAGCCAAACAAACAACATAACTAACATGCATATACTTATATAGTTGGTGATGATTAACAGTGCAAGGTAGTCGGGTTGGCACACCTGGATATCACACACTTCCTTCCTTAATCTTAGAAGATTCTGAAGGTCAAGATCATCAAACCTGTCACCATACTCACGCACTTGAAGACGTTCATACTCCTCTATGACTGTAAGGAGGTAATCAGGTGTCAAGTCATATTGCACTGATTTACAAGCGTGAAAAATACACAGAAAAAATAATACTCTTCTCACTATTTATTTTTGTTAATGGTTGACCACAGCCCTGCTACAGGTTGAGTCTGCTAGCCACTTTAAAATATCAGGAAATGTAGATTTACCAGATTTGGGAAGATTTACAAAAGAGGAAATAGATACAGTACAAAACATCTCCTTAACTAGGACTACATATGTTTATAAAACAGGGCTACATATGTTTTATTCCTTAACTAGGACTACATATGTTTATAACATTCAGTTTAGAAATATTAATAATACATCTTCTTTGTTTGGACAGAGATATCAGATAGTAAGTATTATAGGTAGGAAGAATGTGATTGGAGATCTCAAGATATAGAAGATAGCAATTACTAAAAACAAATCTTGACATAACAGTGGTGACAGCCTGACAGGAGATGTAGAAGCAGTACGGACGAGAGATGCAATGTACAAAATAAGTGTAATTTCTTATCAACTTGCAACGTAAAATTTACTATTATGCTCTCATAGCATGTTAGGTAGTGTCCATCTTTCTTTTGCATATTGGGGAAAGATGGGTACATGAGACATCTAAAATGACCTAAATAGTAGCATAAGATTTGAAGGGCAGGTGACTGGTGGATTTCTCCACTCGTGTAATTGATTCCTGGGTTTGAATACCTAGAAACTCCCTTCTGCTAACTCCCTAAGGTCTGTCACGAAATGGGGGGATTTCGGAGGGAAAGAAAACAAAACATTTCTTCAAAGTGAATAAATTTATTTCTACTATGCATTTTTACCCCAATGTCAAAAACATTTTGTTTGTTCGTTTCTACTATGCATTTTTAACTCCGATGTCGTATGTCAATTCATGTTAGCCAATCCCAAACTCTTTTGGCATCAAGGCTTGCATGTTGTTGTTGTCCAGACTAAGAATGTAAACACATTAACCATTTGTGACTTTCCTTTGGAGTCCTGAGTTAAAACCAAACATAAGAAAATAACTTCCCTTAGCAGTTGTTTTCCCATTCTGTGATCCAAACATAACCCTAATGTGTGGGAGCTTCAGCATTGATCTTTAATGGTTGCATGGGACGTTTATGTGTTTTTAGAATAAAAGCTGTAATATTCACGATTGTTTTAAAAACTCCTTTAGTTTGATATTTTGACAGTAATATGCAGCTAGTTGTAACACCTTACATAATTACACCTGAGTGATTAGTAAAAAGCATGAATAACGCAATGTGCATTACTATCCAAGAAAGTTATACAGGTACAACAAGATAGAGTATCTGCGGTTTTACCTCTCATAGCAAAATACAGCTTTGATGTTCTCTTAGGTAAATCTTTCCATGGGACTTCAATAGCTTCCTGTTCAAATTAAACAATGTCAAGTGACAAAGTGGAATAATCATACTTCCATGGTAGTACACCATGAAAGTGAAGGTATAAATAAAAGTCATTTAGATGGTTATTATAATTAAACCTTCAAACACTGATACCTTAAAGCTTGGATAGTTTATTTGGCAATCTGTCATTTCCTCAAATCGCTTCTGCCAAACAAAAAGAAAGATATTACAAAGGGATTTAGGTGTGATGTACATTAAAGATAACAATGGCAACCTGGTTATATGGAACATATAAAGATGTCAGATCACTTCTAACCTTAGAATAGGTGTAGCACTGCAAGTCAACAAAGATCTCGCCACAAGAATCTCTAACATCAACGGTATAAAATGCAATGCGCTTCGACAACTTCCGACACTTCTCATTTACAGATTTCTATGGTAGAGTTGCAGAAAGAAAATGAATAAATTATTTCCAAATCGATATAATTCTAATCTCAGTGAGTAGTTGAGTACTTGAGTGCACATGTTTTTATACAGCGACAATAGCTACCAATACCTTCGTCTCCAGAGAGCACTGACAGATTACAATTACATCAAACTTATCAAAGAAATCAGCATCAAAACTGGACAACTCACCTAGAACAAAAATTATAAGTATCATCAGAGTTCTAAATTTAGTTGAGACTAGCACTTCCATCACTAACTATGATGATAGCAGACTCTAGTTGGAAATAATGAAAATACATTCAGGTGCACTGCAAAAACACTCAAAAAATGTATACAAAATGTTCAACACTCTTTTAGTGTACTCCTATTTTCACTTCGTACTGATCTATCCAAGCAACTAAAATATTATGTTGTCTTTTGTCATTTTTCTCATTGCAAGAGTCAAATTATATTCTGTATGATTAATGATAATTAGGTATAAGTCATGCATTTAGTCTCTGTAGGCACGTAATTTAAGAGCCCTTAGCATAAGCATCGAATGGGTGAGAAATCAGAATAAATTTGAATGAATGGGCTCATGAACTAGCTTTCAACTGTATAAAACATGGCAAGTGCAACATAAACAACTTCTATACAACATGAACATATGATGAAGGTAATACTGTCATATGCATAGCACTTTTAGCATGGGAACATTGGCATTCAGCAGCATAGAATTATGCGAAATTGAAATATTTTTAATGCATGTACGTTCTATTGATGATCAAATGTTACTCCCTTTGGCCCACAAAACATTGCCAAATTTCCTCTTTTAGCAATCCCAAAAAACATGGCCATTTCCATTTAAAGTAAAAAATATGTGGCTAGAGTTATTTCTCTTTCCTCCACACAAATCTCAATTACACACTATTTACTTTATTATTCTACGTGCAAGTCAAGTTTGGTCAAGTTTTGTGGGACAGAGAAGTATTATAAATGAGTTGTTAACTTGTTACAACTTACAGTGCACAAGTAGAAAAGCAAAAGCATAGTACACTGGAAATCTCAAGGGGGGAGTACTCTATGGAAATCTGAGCTTGGTGTGGTATGCAAAGTTGCAAACTAACATGCAAATGACACTCTTAATGAAGTAGGAGAGTAAATGCATAATAAGCCTATGACAAATGCAATCGATAGAACACTATTTACTGTGACTGTAAGGGTTAGCCATGGGCACTAACCATATTATAAAAAACTACAAGTCTCAGCAAGATCCTTAATGATGAGTCTAACTATATATGTGAGCAACTCAATAGTCTAAGAAAATCAATAGCCTCAGGAATCATAATACATGTCTAACCTTTCTGGACAGAAACATGAACCATGGGGTTGAATTCTTTCAGTGAATGACAACAGAGCTCAGCAACCGATTTCCCACTAAACACATTTTCATCAGGGGGGATGAGGAAATTAGCAGAGAGTAAGTCATTGGTCACCATATGATCATCATTCAGGGTCAAACTACCAACTCCAGCTAAAACGATGTTTTTGCAGAACTGCATACATAATAACATAAATTATATACTTTGACACTGTATTTTCTTTTGAATGAAATAGAACACCTAATGACAATCTAAGACACACCCTTTGAGATTCCAATGAAAACCTTGCAGTTTTACACTTCAGCATATTTCAATCAAATTGGCATAATGAGGGTTAACTAAATCAGAACTTTCTACACCCAAGAGTATATCACTACTATTTCACAATGCAGAAAAAATTATTAGCAAGTTTTTTTTAACATGCCTCAACAACTGTCCCTTTGAGCCCACTGACGAATACATGAGATTTGCTGAGCCTGTTGCAAAAACATTTTAAAAAGTCAAGCCTTTCTTTGGAAATGTAATAGACCCAATTATCAAGAGATTGGCACGGAAAAAACATGAAAACTGTTATAACCAAACAGCATCCACTTAAGTTGTAATTCCTATAAGATCAAGATAATAGTGAGGATGTAATCGGTAAACCAAACCCCTTGCTATGCAATGCTGAACTATGTAGTTAAACATCAAACATCAACAAAGGCCACAGCTTTTACAAAGGCATAGGTAAAGGTACAGACCGTCTTTGAGCATCAACGCCCCAAACCCTAATCTGACGATCATAGATGGCAGTTTCCTGCTCTGTCAACTCCACTGGCTCCATATTCTGAATCAAGACAATCTGAAACCCATTTGTTCGTTTTAGCACGTTTTCCAAAGAGAAGAGGTATGTAGAAATTGACAAACATTAGAATCTGAGTTATGAATCCGATAAGATTATATAAGTAAAGCACAAGAAACTACAAATTTGATAGAGAGACTTGCAAAATTCGAAGTAGTGTTGACCTTTGCTAGTTTTCAATCCTGCAGCTCACTGATCGCAGTTGAGCGGGAGAGCGAAACGTTTATCTGCTTCGATGGTGGCCCGCTCATGGTAAACATCTTCAAATTCCAAATTTATTTAGAGATAATTCTATCCGATTAAAATATGTTTTTTTAATCAAATACGTAGTAATAACTAATTTATTATTCATTAAATTAAAGCAAAGAAACAAGTGAATGAATAGTCTAAGGATGTTTTTAATTAAACTGAAATTTTATGATCTAGTTTGGTACAGTCTGTTTAAGTTTGGCATGATCTGGTATGATTTGTTTAAGTTTGATCTGGTAAGAACTGGTCTGGTAAATGTTCCATCTCTGTGTATTTTCTAATTCCCGAATCTGGTCTGATCATTTTAAGTCTGGTGTGGTCTGATCTGATCTGCGATTAAAATAAGCTAAAGTGAAAACATCATAAGGCTATTATGAGATGAGAATAGAACGATAAAGATCCCGCGAATCCCTCTAGATCACTTACCCCATAATAATGTAATCTAGTCTATCGGTTTTGCTGTTCTTTTTGCTACTCCAAAGGAAAATAAAATAAAATTTACAAAGAAAAGATTTGGCTTAACCCACAACCGGGAAAAGGAGAATTATAGGTTTGACCAACAACCAATCAAAAATGAAACTCAATTAAGTAGCAATTGACCGGATCATTGGTTTGAACAATCACCAAAAAAGGAGATCCATTTAAGCACTAACTTTCTCTCGGTGTGAGGCAATGACTTAGGAGGAGGGCCGAGCAGTTGAAATTTCAGCAGAAGATCCAAAATTACCAAAAAGGATATCCATTTCACCGCCACTGCCATCACGGGTTATCCAGTGTCTGCCATTGGTCGTCTCCGTTGGTCGTCTCCTTCACTGCCATCATTGATGGCTGGTAGAAGATCCGCATTCACAGATGTCCGATCTTCACATTCGCACATGCCATATATTTCGAAAAAACAAAAACTGTCATATTTTTGTCTTATAAATATATATATGCAATATTTATGTCATTCTTTGTTATTAATTTGGTAAGAAAATAAATACAGAAAATTACTGTCCAAATTTTGTTATTTTGATAATAAAAATGAATTGACCAAGCGCATAATGAAAGTATGTGCCATACTAAGAGCATTTCTAATGATTAGAGTAAGAGACTTGATTGCAATTTATGAGAACTTAGTGTTTTCTTAGAGGTGGTTAGTCAAATACTTAATGTGTTTCTTTTCTAATTCAGAATATCTATTTTATTTCAATAACTAGAGTAATTAGTTCAGCCATGCCATAAGATTACACCATATATGATATAGCTGCGAGATTAGCAAATTTGTTTGGTCATAGGAGGTCATTTAACTGTATGTCTCATATTAGATAGCCTTATATTTTAATATCATTAATAAATGCTCGATCCATATTTTAAAGATTACTAAATTAGCTTTAATACATCATTTAAGGAAGAAAATAGTAGGGGTGATAAATAATTTAGAAAAAGTAGAAGAGATAATGTAAAATTATCAAAGAAAAATTAAAAAGTAAAAGAAGTATGACTCTTTTTTAAGTAGAAGAAGTAAGAGTAATTAAGTACTCTCTCTCCCTCCTGCTAAATTGTCCCATTTTTTCTTTTCAAAAAATCTCTTTAAGATTGTCACATACCAAACTTTGTAAAATTTATGTAACTTTAAATCATTTTTTCTTTATTCTTACTTTATCAATTCAATATCAATCACATAAACTCATTTTCCTAATAACAATATCATTTCCTCATGTCCCCATTGTTAGTGATACGGAAGTAGTATTTTTTAGAAAAACTTACCAAATGGAGAAAACCTAGTAATTTTTAAAGTACATACCAAAAAAGAGAGTTTAGCAAACTTTACACATACAAGGAGTTAGTTTCCTCTCTGCAAAAAGTGGAGAATTTTGATCATGTTTTAACCCTATTTAGCACAATTTCTTAACAACTACCACTGCCACCATGATCTGAGCACCTTCTGAGACGGGGCGGCCGGTTAATCTATGTTAGCTTTTCCTCTTTATGCTGGTGACTGTGGAGGATCGGGATCGTCCATAAGAGGGGGGAGGCCCAGGAATTCCGGTCGGACATTACGGGCAGATAGGATCTCATACAACTCCGACTGCATGACAAATCTGCCACACTCGAAGTTGATGAGCCCTTCCATATCCAGGTGCTTCCTGCCGTCTGGAGTCTTGAGCCACGCCTTAGCAATCTTCTCTTGGTTGTCCAAAACGTGCTCTTCCAGGAGGCGGGGAAGATCCTTTTCAACATAGGCTGACACCGCCAACTTCCCGGCCTCAATGGAACTCTCCTTTAGAGCATTGTGCCGGGAAACCTCAGCATCCAACTTTGCCTGCACGATAGCCAACTCCAACTCCAGCTCCGCAACCATTTTCGCGGTCTCGGCCACCTGCCCAAAGTTCTGTTTCAATTTCTTGACCTCCTTCTGGGCCGAGTTCCGACTCTCCAGCGCCTCATCTATGGCTCTCCTGGCCTCCTCCAGCTCGGCTGCCTGTTTCTGGGAGGAAGCCACCATAATGTCATACCCCTTCAGACCCATGCAAAACCGGAGTGCAGCCTGAGAATGCAAAAAAGAGAAAATTTCTTATATATGACAAAAACATAAACACAGTGCATTTTCCTAAAATAAGTACATAAACTTTCATTGTTTTTTACTAAAAAAAAAAAGACTTGTCAATTTTATGTAATTCTCAATGACCTCAACTACAGCCCGGAGGCCACTTTCCAGCTGCTCTCTGGGTTCAAGGCAAGCGAGCAGTTCCCGGTCGGACGGGGGAATCATCGCGTCGAGAAAGCGCTCGGCAGAAATGGATCCATTGAGGATAGAAGCGTCTGTGCCTAGCATGTCAAACTTGAGGGAAGTCGTGGACCGGTTTCGGTCGGACTTCTTGCTGCTCCACATGTTAGGATCCTGATCGGCTACCTTAGGCTGGGCTTGTTGGGTCGACGTCTCCGCCCGCTTCGCCTTGGCCGGCCCAACAGTGACGCCCGCCGCCTTCAGGGCGGCCATCCTCTCAGCTCTGGAAGCCATCTCTGCAACAAAATTCAAACAATCAGAGAAACAGTAGGCAGAAAAGCAGAGCAATTGAGTAAGCCAATCGATCGACTCACTTATATTGAGATCGGCGATTTTCCAAGGAGCGTTCGTCATCAACCTAGACGCGTCCGACTCCAGATCTAGGCTGGTCGGATAAACCTTGACCGGCCTCCTAAACCATTTGGCCCAGTCGTACCCAGATGGGAGCGAGGGGTCGGATAGCCAGACCCATTTGTCTTTCCAACGCTTGTTGGAGTCCGGATACTTCTTAAACAGGATGAAACCGGGCTTCTGGGAGATATAAACAAACCCCCCATTTTTGGCCCAGGTGAAGAGGTACCGGAAAAGAAGGACGGACGGGACCACCTTATGCTCGACGCACAAGGCCTCGAAGGCGGAAAGGAAGAGGTGACCGACCGGCGTTATCTGGCCGGGGGCCACGCCGAGATAACGGATAAACTCGAGGAAGAAGGGGGAAATTGGAGCACGGAAACCGAGCTCCAAAGAACGGATATGGATGCCGAAGTGTTTTGGAGGAGGATCGGTGATATTGGAAGACGCCTGAGGACGAGATACGGCACATCCGGTCCCGACCATTTTCGCGGCCAAATCAAAGTCATTATCGCTAAGCCGGGGGCGGAGGGAAAGGAGGGGGGCGGAGTCCAATTGAAGGAAGCCCGCAGAAGCGGAGAAGGGAGGTTCAGACATGATGGAAAAGAAGGGAGTTGGAAACGGACCTGGAAATCGGAAGGATGCGGAGCACGAAAAACTTGAAGAAACTTGAGAGAACTGAGAGCTGTGTTTTGCTGTGAGGATTTTGGAAGTCTAAACGGCAGGGATCGAAGTAGCGGGATATTTAAAGCAAATCCTGCCTAGATTTCGAATTTGTACGAGGCGCGGGTATTTCTTATCAAACCCAATTAAGTGAAGCTAAGGATGTTTTTACTTTGGACTTTAATTTGCTGGTCTGGTCTGGTCTGGTCTGATCTGGTCAGAACTGGTCTGATCTGGTCTGGTTTCCTTGTATTTTTATAACTATCCAAGTCTGGTCTGGTCTGGTCTGGTCTGGTCTGATCTGGTCTGGGAAAATTACAGTCCAAGTAAAAACATACTAAATCATCACATTCTCTGTTTAGTTTAGCACTATTTCAAAATTGAAAATGAGAAAAATTGAATAAAATTGAATCTAACTAAGGGAAGGTTTGGAGTAAAAAAGAGCATTTTTCGGTTTTTGACTTAAAAAAAGGACAAATTGAAAATAACAATCTCAAAACTTTTGCCGGTCCGTTGATAATAATCTCAACTATTTGATTATTTTTGTATAATTCCAACTATATGGACCGTTCGCCAATATGTCCATGACAAGATATTACCTTCTATAAGTCTATAACAAGTGATTTTTGAATAGAAATTAAGCATAAAAATTAAAAGTTGTGATTATTTATAGGGATAAATTGTTATATCTCTTCTCATCCACTTTCGAAACTACAACAATTTATTTATATGGACCATTATTGGCGGAAGGTCTCTAAAGTTGGGGTTATCATGAAATAATCGATAGTTGGGTTTTTAGTAAATAAATCCAACTCCAAGGACATTTATAATGACAAATCTCAAAAATCCAAAATGTCCTTTCTTCCTCGATCGCAAGGCATTATTATTGGTACTCCATATACTAGTTATATCGGCACATTCGCTGCATCGTTGCAACTGTTGAGCTCCATGACTAACTGCAAGTTTTCTTTTGTCGTCAATCGATACCCTCCTCCCTCAACCGCAAGGCAGCAGAAGAGATCGTCATCCTCCTTCCTGATTTGTTGCACCTGCTTCACGCTCTAATGCTTCCAGAATTTCGATTCAATTAAGAATCAATATTCGATCTTCATCTTCGAAAACATGAATATATACATACGAATATATACATACGGAGTAATTTGTATGAGTATCCATCAAATAGAAATAGGCTATTGCTAGGAGAGTTGCAAGCTTTAGCACCTTTTCTGTATCCCACCAAAATGTTACGGAGTATTTCACATTTAATATGGAGAAGGTTATATTGGTACTTTAACAAAAAAAATACATCAAAAATCATTTTTTTACCAAACACTCCAACTTTAACTTCCCAATAATAATCACTTTTATTCTAAAACACTATCAACTTTCACTAAAAAGCACTTTCTTCAAAGTCACTTAAAACAACCACTTTATTTAAGTTGAAGCAAACGCAAACACTCCTTAAAGAAGTTTATTAGAACTTTCATATGTTATAAAAAAAGAATCCAAACCGAATTAAATTGAATCGAAATCGATATGCTCACTCTAATTATACCCATGCAATGTAGTGTGATGCAACCAATAAATTATTGGGTTTGGAATGTTTTTTCTTTTCATTGAAATTTTCTACTCTGGTCTGGTCTAATCTGGTCTGGTCTGATCTTGTCTAGGACTAAAAACAGTCCAAGTAATAACATCCTTACTGCACCAAATTCTCTCGTGATATATAAATTCAAATTCTCTCGTGATATATAAATTCAAGGCATTAATTCTATTTGATTTAAGAAAATGCGTCAAATCTTCTGTGTCACAATTACCTATGCGCAAAAAACCTTTTATAAACAAATTTAACAATTTAAAAATCATTTTTCAGAGAATTATAATTAAATATGCAAAAAAATTTATAAGTTTCTTCCAAAAATATGATTATATGTTTGGTTTTTCCTAAACAAGACTGATCATTGCATTTCTATTCCTAGTTCTCTTGCATAATCAGGGCAGTCTGATATGCACTAATTAGTAGTGCATAAGTGTATGTTTTTATGTTTGATTTATGTGTATTGTTTATCGTTTTTATTTAGTTTGTAAACATTTGTGTGATTTTAGTTGTAATTGTATTTTAGTTCTCATTTGTAAGTTGTAAAGTAGAATTAGGAATTATGGTGTTGAAAAGGAGGACTTTGAAGTGAAGAAAAAGTAATTTTGACTGTCCAGGAGCAAATACCCGACCGGGCATAAGACGTCACCCGGTCGGGTCTGATTCAACAACCGAAAGTGCCTGGAAAGTGCACTCACCCGGTCGGGCCAACTAATCCACCCGGTCGGGTCTGACTTGACCCGGGACACTTTAACATGCCGAAGATCACCAGAACGTGGAGGATATTTGATTTTGACATGCACCCGGTCGGGTGGGCACTTGACCCGGTCGGGTACCCGGCCCAAGGTGTTGAAAAACACCTATAAATAGCACACTTTTCCTTCACAAACAATAATCCCTTCTTCCATACTCTTAAGCTCAGTTTAGAATAGTATTTCTTTTATATTTTTATAGTATGTTTAGTCTCCAAATGAGGAGCTAAACTTCCATTTCTTGGTGTTGCTCTTGAAGCTTGTTGATTATTAAAGTTGTGAGTTATTTTCTTATCTTCTTCCCTTGAATATTAATTATTCTCTTAATCTATCTATATATTAATGTTGGGGAGTGTTGCTAAGATGACAATTAGTTAACATCTCGACATTAATTATGATAGTATTTATTTTCTTCCTCTATATATTAATGTTGGGGAGTGTTGCTAAGATGACAATTAGATAACATCTTGACATTAGTTATAGTAGGATTATTCATATTTAATCTTCTTCCTTGAATATTAATTCTTCCCTTAATCTATCTCTATATTAATGTTGGGGAGTGTTGCTAAGATGACAATTAGTTAACATCTCGACATTAATTACTACTAGAAACGATCAACGAACCGATGGTTAATCGTTGATGGCTTCACAAGTAAGTAACTTCGGTTTATTAATGCACGGTCGTGGTTAATAAACTTAAGAGGGATTCATTTTGTTGGTTAAACCGAAACCGTTGTGTTGAGGTTATCAATCTCAATTGATTTCATCAAGGAGTTAAGAGATTAAATGCTACTATTAAGTCGGTATATGGCGGTGTTCTATACTTGACTAATAGTAAGAGTTATTAATGAACGGTCGTTGTTAATAGCTACCCTCGATGAATTGGATATACTCCTCGATTGAGTATTCGAGAGGGAATAAGTTATAGATATAACAATGATCGACTAAAATATATCAACAAGTGGAAAGTAGCAATGCCAAGTCCTTTTTATCTTTGAATTAAATCACATATAAGTTGTTCATCTTTGTGTTTAATCAAATTAAATCACTCAATCCTAAAACCCCCCTTTTTATTTACTAGTTTTATAAAAAGAGAATTATTTCCTTTCCCTGTGGATACGAACTCTACTACGCTATACTACGTATAAGTGTTAGTATTGAATTTATTTTGACGCACCGTGACAAAGTGCACGTCACAGTCCATGGTTGCGGCAGCTGACTCCGGCGGCGGCTACTCCTGTCGACGGCACACTTTTTCAACGATTACGGCAACACAGTTCTCCAAAGATGAAGGCAATTAAATTTTGGCAGCTCAGTGGAGAGCTTCTTGAAAAAAAAAATTAGGGTGGTTGATAACGACGGTCGAGAATTCCGATGACGTGGGCAACAACTCTAACTTTATTAGGGTGTTTTTGTTCAAACAAAAGGTCCCTTTTTTCAGTATAATTATTAGACAATTATGCTTGATTCCCAACAAACACGATTTCCAAAAAACAAACTAGGTTTTTTTTGCAAAAGCGGTTTTAACACTTCCCACCCAAGAAATTTCAAGAAGGTCCAAACATCATAATAGGAACATCATCTAGAATGTTAATTTGACAATTAATGAATCAATTCTAAGCTCAATTCTAGAATGCACTTTAATCATTGAGCCGCTTCAGAATTGCTGAGCTCAATTCTAGAATGTTAATTTGACAATTAATGAATCAATTCTAGGGTGTATACACGTGGGTAGAATGCTCAAGATGTTCAATCCTCCAAAAGGTATTCAAGCAAAGGTATACCTTCCTTGTGTTCTGTAATCTTAGCCAAGTATTTGTATGCATTTCTGGAATTAACAAATCCAGAAGGACTAACAACAAGATCAGCAAGAACAAGACCATGACGTTTCACAATACCCTCAATTAATGGAAATAGATGCCCTATGACTAATGCTTCTTTGAAATCTTGGCCTACTTCGCCATGGTTGCGACAGCTGACTCCGGCGGCGTCTACTCCTGTCGACGGCACACTTTTTCAACGATTACGGCAACACAGTTCTCTAAAGATAGAGGCGATTGAATTTTGGCAGCTCAGTGGAGCGCTTCTTGAAAAAATATTAGAGTGGTTGATAACGACGGTCGAGAATTCCGATGACGTGGGCAACAACTCTAACTTTATAAGGGTGTTTTTGTTCAAACAAAAGGTCCTTTTTTCAGTATAATTAATAGACAATTATGCTTGATTCCCAACATACACGATTTCCAAAAACAAACTAGCCTTTTTTTTGCCAAAGCGGTTTTAACACTTCCCACCCAAGAAATTTCAAGAAGGTCCGAACATCATAATAGGAACATCATCTAGAATGTTAATTTGACAATTAATGAATCAATTCTAAGCTCAATTCTAGAATGCACTTTAATCATTGAGCCGCTTCAGAATTGCTGAGCTCAATTCTAGAATGTTAATTTGACAATTAATGAATCGATTCTAGAGTGTATACACGTGGGTAGAATGCTCAAGATGTTCAATCCTCCAAAAGGTATTCAAGCAAAGGTATACCTTCCTTATGTTCTGCAATCTTAGCCAAGTATGTGTATGCATTTCTGGAATTAACAAATCCAGAAGGACCAACAACAAGATCAGCAAGAACAAGACCACAACGCTTTACAATACCCTCAATTACCGGAAATAGATGCCCTATGACTAATGCTTCTTTGAAATCTTGGCCTACTTCGCCATGGTTACGGCAGTTGACTCCGGCGGCGGCTGCTCCTGTCGATGGCACACTTTTTCAACGATTACGGCAACACAGTTCTCCAAAGATGGAGGCGATTGAATTTTGGCAGCTCAGTGGAGAGCTTCTTGAAAAAATATTAGGGTGGTTGATAACGACGGTCGAGAATTCCGATGACGTGGGCAACAACTCTAACTTTATAAGGGTGTTTTTGTTCAAACAAAAGGTCCTTTTTTCAGTATAATTATTAGACAATTATGCTTGATTCCCAACAAACACGATTTCCAAAAACAAACTAGGCTCTTTTTTTTTGCAAAAGCGGTTTTAACACTTCCCACCCTAGAAATTTCAAGAAGGTCGAAACATCATAATAGGAACATCATCTAGAATGTTAATTTGACAATTAATGAATCAATTCTAAGCTCAATTCTAGAATGCACTTTAATCATTGAGCCGCTTCAGAATTGCTGAGCTCAATTCTAGAATGTTAATTTGACAATTAATGAATCAATTCTAGAGTGTATACACGTGGGTAGAATGCTCAAAATGTTCAATCCTCCAAAAGGTATTCAAGCAAAGGTATACCTTCCTTGTGTTCTGCAATCTTAGCCAAGTATGTGTATGCATTTCTGGAATTAACAAATCCAGAAGGACCAACAACAAGATCAGCAAGAACAAGACCACAACGCTTCACAATACCCTCAATTACCGGAAATAGATGCCCTATGACTAATGCTTCTTTGAAATCTTGGCCTACTTCGCCATGGTTGCGGCAGCTGACTCCGACGGCGGCTGCTCCTGTCGACGGCACACTTTTTCAATGATTACGGCAACACAGTTCTCCAAAGATGGAGGCGATTGAATTTTGGCAGCTCAGTGGAGAGCTTCTTGAAAAAAAATTATGGTGGTTGATAACGACGGTCGAGAATTCCGATGACGTGGGCAACAACTCTAACTTTATAAGGGTGTTTTTGTTCAATCAAAAGGTCCCTTTTTCAGTATTATTATTAGACAATTATGCTTGATTCCCAACAAACACGATTTCAAAAAACAAACTAGGTTTTTCTTTTTTTGCCAAAGCGGTTTTAACACTTCCCACCCAAGAAATTTCAAGAAGGTCCAAACATCATAATAGGAACATCTAGAATGTTAAATTGACAATTAATGAATCAATTCTAAGCTCAATTCTAGAATGCACTTTAATCATTGAGCCGCTTCAGAATTGCTGAGCTCAATTCTAGAATGTTAATTTGACAATTAATGAATCAATTCTAGAGTGTATACACGTGGGTAGAATGCTCAAGATGTTCAATCCTCCAAAAGGTATTCAAGCAAAGGTATACCTTCCTTGTTGTCTGCAATCTTAGCCAAGTATGTGTATGCATTTCTGGAATCAACAAATCCAGAAGGACCAACAACAAGATCAGCAAGAACAAGACCATAACGCTTCACAATACCCTCAATTACCGGAAATAGATGCCCTATGACTAATGCGTCTTTGCATACTTGGCCTACTTCACCATGGATGCGGCAGCTGACTCCGGCGACGGATGCTCCTGTCGACGGCACACTTTTTCAACGATTACGACAACATAGTTCTCCAAAGATGGAGACGATTGAATTTTGGCAGCTCAGTGGAGAGCTTCTTGAAAAAATATTAGGGTGGTTGATAACGACGGTCGAGAATTCCGATGACGTGGGCAACAACTCTAACTTTATAAGGGTGTTTTTGTTCAAACAAAAGGTCCTTTTTTCAGTATAATTATTAGACAATTATGCTTGATTCCCAACAAACACGATTTCCAAAAACAAACTAGGCTCTTTTTTTTTCAAAAGCGGTTTTAACACTTCCCACCCAAGAAATTTCAAGAATGTCCAAACATCATAATAGGAACATCATCTAGAATGTTAATTTGACAATTAATGAATCAATTCTAAGCTCAATTCTAGAATGCACTTAAATCATTGAGCCGCTTCAGAATTGCTAACTCAATTCTAGAATGTTAATTTGACAATTAATGAATAAATTCTAGAGTGTATACACGTGGGTAGAATGCTCAAGATGTTCAATCCTCCAAAAGGTATTCAAGCAAAGGTATACCTTCCTTGTGTTCTGCAATCTTAGCCAAGTATGTGTATGCATTTCTGGAATTAACAAATCCAGAAGGACCAACAACAAGATCAACAAGAACAAGACCATAACGCTTCACAATATCCTCAATTAATGGAAATAGATGCCCTATAACTAATGCTTCTTTGAAATCTTGGCCTACTTCGCCATGGTTGCGGCAGCTGACTCCGGCGGCGTCTACACCTGTTGACGGCACACTTTTTCAACGATTACGGCAACATAGTTCTCTAAAGATGGAGGCGATTGAATTTTGGCAGCTCAGTGGAGCGCTTCTTGAAAAAATTTTATGGTGGTTGATAACGACGGTCGAGAATTCCGATGACGTGGACAACAACTCTAACTTTATAAGGGTGTTTTTGTTCAAACAAAAGGTCCCTTTTTCAGTATTATTATTAGACAATTATGCTTGATTCCTAACAAACACGATTTCAAAAAACAAACTAGGTTTTTCTTTTTTTGCCAAAGCGGTTTTAACACTTCCCACCCAAGAAATTTCAAGAAGGTCCAAACATCATAATAGGAACATCATCTAGAATGTTAATTTGACAATTAATGAATCAATTCTAAGCTCAATTCTAGAATGCACTTTAATCATTGAGCCGCTTCAGAATTGCTGAGCTCAATTCTAGAATGTTAATTTGACAATTAATGAATCAATTCTAGAGTGTATACACGTGGGTAGAAAGAATGCTCAAGATGTTCAATCCTCCAAAAGGTATTCAAACAAAGGTATACCTTCCTTGTGTTCTGCAATCTTAGCCAAATATGTGTATGCATTTCTGGAATTAATAAATCCAGAAGGACAAACAACAAGATCAGCAAGAACAAGACCATGACGCTTCACAATACCCTCAATTAATGGAAATAGATGCCCTATGACTAATGCTTCTTTGAAATCTTGGCCTACTTCGCCATGGTTGTGACAGCTGACTCCGGCGGCGTCTACTCCTGTCGACGGCACACTTTTTCAACGATTACGGCAACACAGTTCTCTAAAGATGGAGGCGATTGAATTTTGGCAGCTCAGTGGAGAGCTTCTTGAAAAAATATTAGGGTGGTTGATAACGACGGTCGAGAATTCCGATGACGTGGGCAACAACTCTAACTTTATAAGGGTATTTTTGTTCAAACAAAAGGTCCCTTTTTCAGTATTATTATTAGACAATTATGTTTGATTCCCAACAAACACGATTTCAAAAAACAAACTAGGTTTTTCTTTTTTTGCCAAAGCGGTTTTGACACTTCCCACCCAAGAAATTTCAAGAAGGTCCAAACATCATAATAGGATCATCATCTAGAATGTTAATTTGACAATTAATGAATCAATTCTAAGCTCAATTCTAGAATGCACTTTGATGGTCCCGGATAGGGTAAAAGTCTAGAGGGGGGGTGAATAGACTTTTAAATCTTTTTCAATTTAATGAAGTTTTTCCTCTAGATGAATTGATCTATAATCTTTTAAAGAGATTAACAGATGCACAGCGGAAGTCTTTACCCTTTATGTAATACGTGTTTGACCACTTTCTAATTTTGGGAAGATTTGGACTTAGATAGCTAGCAGTGGGCTTGGCAGTTAGCTTAGCAGTAGGCTAGGTAGCAGGAAACTGCTGAGGTAACTGCTAGAGAACCATTGACTTTATGATGAGAGTGATGATGAAACGTTGTTTAGAACGCAAGAAAGATGTCTGAAAAGGTACTTAAGTAAGGTCAAGATGAAGTTTAACTGGAGCAGTGGTCTTGGCAGTTGGGTGGTACAAAGGGAACTGCTGAGTCACCTGCTTAGGTTATAGGCAGATTTTCAGAGATCCTTTTAAGCAAAACTTCGTGTGATGATGTTATGAGGATCTGGTGATGTTGAGTTGTTTAAAAGAAATATATGTAAGTGAGCAGGGAGCTCAACAGTTGGGTGGTACTGAGGAGACTGCTGAGGCACCTGCTATACTTTGAAAGTGAATTTCCGAGAACTGACAGAACAACCTTTTTGGTAATGCTTTAGCAAGTGAATTGTATGGAGATAGCCTCAAAGAGAGTGAGTAATTAAGCAGAAGGATAAGCAGTTGGGTCAATTAAGACAACTGCTTAAGATGCTGCTGGCAAACTACAATCTTTATACGAGAAGTGCTGGGTGTGTGTTTTGTTGAATGAAGTGAAATCAACACACGATGTATCCTGGTTCAGAGGTGGTGTAATCCTCCTACGTCCAGTCCCATTCTCTTTCAAATGGATTTCCACTAAAGTATTCAGCCCAATACACTTAGTGCCAATCTAGCCTTTACAACTCTTAGGCCTAGATTGAAGGTTTTTCACAATGAGTATAGCACCACTCAAAGTTACTCAGTCCTTAGACTTTTCTCAATTGATCCAGTGGGGATCAAAAGGTACTCTATCTATCTAACTACACTTTAGGATCCGAACAACTGTTCTCCTAAGTGTTTACAACCACTTGTGAAATGTTACAAGAAAGTTCTAATCTCCAACTATGAACTAAGCTCTAAAAATGTAAAAGTATTGATCTAATCTAAGAGCTTAGTGAAGCATGAGGCTAAGCAGAGAGTAAAGTTGAGTTTGCACTTTCTCTTTTGCTAGATATCTCGTATATGCTTTGATGAAATTACTTCTCTACTTAGGATGCTCAAGCTTGTTTTTTGAACTCATGCTTCTACCTATATTTATAGGCCTTCATGGTTGATTAATCTCATCCGTTGGTTGAGATGGATTAATCTTGTGCGTTGAGGGTCTGGCTGGGACGAATTGTACATTCGTCTTTTTGTGCAGGAGCTTTTAATCTTTTTGTTTTCTGTCTTGAATAATTGGGCCGCGGCATGGGTTTTGTTTTCAGCCGCTGCAGCTTCACTCCAAAAGGACGTCCCATGCTGTAGGACCATGTACCTGTTTAAGTTTTTAATGCTAGTCAAGTTTTGTCTTCCAATCATACACCTTTGATGTATATGATTTTTCGAGCATCTTTAAAATGTGACATTTATTTAATCTTTGAGCCAAATGATATGTGCCGGTTGGATCTAAATATCCGTTTAAGGTAAACAAAAAGTACCTTATTGCATTTTTACTTTTTCCGGTACTATTTCATTAGTCTCAAAAATTGTACATTTATTTTGTCACATTTGAATAATTTGAGTGCTAATTCTTGAATTTAATTTAGACACAATGTACGGGTGCAAAGTATAGTGGCATCATCAAAATCTTATCAAAATTGGGTACTAACAATTTCCCCCTTTTTGATGATGCCAAAACTATACAACACAAGAAACAAATGTTTTTATTGATTTTCATGGAGACAATCGTACATTGGTCTACAGTCTGAAGTACATTAGTTTTTAGTCACTTTCGGACTTTCCTTGAAGTCTACTTTTGTTGGTTTCCTCCAGCTTCTTCTTGGCTTCAGCTTTCCTTTGTCTGATCTCCGCTTCTTCTTGGAGGAGTTTGTTCTTTCTCCTGGTTTCTGCGGCTTTCTTTGCTGCTAGTGATCTTACAGATGAGGGGCCTGCTTGTGTTGTTCTTTCCCCCTTTTTGGCATCAGCAGCAGGGGTCTCACTCTCTTTGAAGAGTGCTTCTATTTCTGGGTCAGAGTCAGGATCTTCAATTTGTCTTCTGGATGGATTTAGACCATATACTTCAATGGACAGGGCCTTGATATGATTATTGATGTCCACGAGATCTGTTTTGACTTCATCTTTGACCTCATTCTCTAATCTTTGAAGCTTGTCCTGTGTAGCTACTAGGCTCTGACCTAGTTTCTGAAAGTCTGACCCTTGCTTCCAAAAGGTGTCCTGAGTAGCCTTTTGAAGAACCTCAAAGTTGTTCTTAATAGCAGTTGTCAACTGCTCATATGCTCGAGCATGAGCCTGCTGCTCTATAAGAAACTTCTGAGAGAGCTTGAACATGGCAGGGAACTCCTCATTCCTTAGTTTCCCAAGATACTCCTCATGCTCCTTTATCATTTGGAAAGCCTGCTCAAGGTTAGGATGGAGGTTTGGAAGAGAAGTCACCTGCTCAGAAGGTCCTGCTACAGTAGGCTGAGGTTGTTGCTGCTTTTGAAGTGCTATCATTTGCCTTTCGAGGTACTCATTCTTGGCTTTTAGTGCAGCAATCTCCTTCTTTATTTCATTGGTCAATGCAGACTGCTGAGAGGTTTTGGTTTTGAGTAGAGCTCTTTGCTCAGCATTGAATACTTGTTGGATCATTGAATCTTTCCTGATGTGGCTGTGGACTTCTCCAAACCTGATATCTAGCCTTTCTTCTAGTTGCTTCTTCATTTTGATGAGTCTTTTGTGTAGTCGGACCTCTGTGCGACTGATGAATTGTGTGGTAGCCCTTCTTTCTTTGATGAAGACGTCTGCCAGGGTAGCAGTGTCCTCGTCATTATCCTCAGGTTCAAGAATGAATGTGGGAGAGTGCTGCTCTATGTTTTGAGTAGACGCTTGAGAGTGTGCACTAGGCGTCTGCTCTTGATCAGCAGTGGGCTGATGAGCTACTTCCTCCATTGCTTTAGAGGTTTCTCCACCTCCTCTGGTCTCAAATTTAGATTTTTCCAGAGCCATTTGAAGTTCTTTATCACTAGAAGAGGAAGAAGAGATGATTTGCTTACCTCTATTCTTTGGAGGGTTATTTGGACCAGAGTGATTGTCATCATCATCATCATCAGAATCACCATCATCATTTTTATCCTCGGATTGCTCCTCTGGTAGTTCATTAGTCAGCTGTCTCTTCTTTGTGAGATAGACCAGATTCATCTGGTGAAGATTTGTGGCTTTGGCTATGTCGTCAGTTCCAAGCCAATTTAGGGCAAAGTATTCTTCACTAATGAAGTTTGTTAATGTTTTAGCTTGGTGGAGAATCTTAGATAGTTTCCATTCCCTCCAAGCTTTCACTCTGCCCCAGTCAGCTGCCAATTTTTCCAGTGGAGTGAGTAAGTGTTTTGCTGGTGAAGGTGGAGCCTCCTGCTCTTCTTGCTGAGTTGTCATCTCTTGAAGATTTATTGCAAGTGGAGTTGCAGATACAGCAATACCGGAAGAGGAAGTAGCCTGCTGTTCTTCGCTGGGTTTGGAGCCTCCACTTTCTTCATGAATAGTGGGTAGTGAGGAGGCAGCTGCTTCCAATTCCGTTTGTAGATTCCTTTTTGATGTTGTGGTAATCTCTTTTCTTGACTTCTTTGACTGAGCTTCTTGATCTTCTGAGCGGAGCCTCTTCAGTGATTGGGTTTTGATTTTATTGAATTCAGTTTGGATGGGTTCATTGGAAAGAAAGGTGTCTTCTCCTTTAGGAAGTTCTGGGGCTCCTTGATTGGATTTGAGAGAGAGGAACTTTCTCCAGTTAGTTGCTTCTTTGATGTTGCTTCGAGCTCCCTTCCTCTTTAGAATTTCTCCAATGAGAAAACCATACCCTAACCAGGGCATGGTGTTGTTTGGCCTTTCGTGGTATTTCTTCACATATGCCAACAGGTTGTTGAAGACATACCTTGTCCAGTTGAAAGGTGACCCTGAGATGATTGCTGCCAGTGGAGTTGCTCTCTTGTTATTCAGTTCATCAAGGGCAGTGTTTTTGGCGTCAATGCACTTGTATAGTATGCTTAGCAGAAGAGCATACTCATACACCATCTTGTTGGTTTTGAGATTGAGAGTTTGTGTGTTGCGTGCACTTGGTATTAACCCCAACTCTTTGAATTCCTGTTCGTTGAGTTCAAAGTCTTCAACTGGTGGAGCTTCATCTCCAGGGAGGGAGAGCAGTGTTCTGATATCTCCTTCTTCAATCTCCACAGGTCTGCCCCTTATCCAGGATTTGAGAGTGTCCTTGGTAGAGTTGAGGTAGAACTCTGCAGCTACCTCGGGATAGAAGCACGGATATGAGTAGGTAGCCATCTTTAGGAGACCTGTGCTGTCAAGCTTTCTCAGAAGATCTTTCATAAGATCACTGTTGTTAGCTTTCTTCAGTATTATGGATGTGTCAAGAATGGATCCGGTGTAGATCTTCTTAGCCATGAGTTTAAGAGATGCCATTCTTGTTTGTTTGAGGAGTATGGGTGAAAAATGGGGTGCAGATGAGATGGTGAGTACAAGAGTTTGTTGTTTGAGGACTTTGAGAGAGTTCGAGGTTTAGAGAGAGGTTTGAGAGGGATTGCAAGGTAAAAGTGTAAAGGAATTGTACGGAGGAGGTATTTATTCTCTATCGGAAACTAGCCGTTAAGATATAGCCGTTGGAGACTACGGCTGGTTTAATTGTGTTCACACTGGTAACAGAGTGCTCTAGCTTGGTAAATTTTTGAGGGTTTATGAGAGCAAAAGTTACCTTTTTAGAATCCTTGATATGTGAGGATCAAGAATACTTGTGCCACATGCTGAGATTCCACGTACATTTGCAGTAATTTGAGCCAACTGCTGATCTCAGACAGTGGACTGCTTTTGAGGCAGACACCTGCTTGCAGATATCTGTTCGAATTTTGTGAATCAGTGTCTGTACCTCCATTGTTCCTTTCTTGTTCCAAGCTTGTATTCTTCTTTATGAAAGTATTAATTCAAGTCCTCTTATTACACATGTAGCCGTGGTCTAGTTGGGCAGCTGCCTGCTGACCCTACTGCTCTTTTGAACAGTCACCTGCTGAGCCCACTCCTTGAATTTTGACTGCTTCTTTCTTTTGAAAGTCTGAGATAGACTTTCTTGGACCTTGATGCTTCATTCCTTTTGGATTGTGGGGAGCCGAGATGGCTACCTCTGATAGTTCCCCCTCAACAGATGGCTAGGAGTTCCCCCTTGATTATGGAATTTGATTCCCCCTGAATAAATGCAGGGTTATTCCCTTACTTGATCTAGATCATCTAACATACCAAGCTCTTGCCTTAGTTGGTTGAATCTAGCTTCATTCAATGGTTTGGTGAAGATGTCAGCCAACTGCTTTTCAGTGGGGATGTACTCAAGCTTGATGGTTTTCTTCTCAACATGCTCTCTGATAAAGTGGTGCCTGATCTCAATATGCTTGGTTCTTGAGTGAAACACAGGATTATGAGTGATAGCTATAGCACTTGTGTTGTCACACAGTATGCTAATCTCCTTTGTTTCTTCTCCATAATCCTTTAATTGTTGTTTCATCCAAAGTACTTGAGCACAGCAGCTGCCTGCAGCTATATATTCAGCTTCGGCAGTGCTTGTAGCAATTGAGCTTTGTTTCTTGCTGAACCATGAAACAAGTCTTCCTCCAAGCAATTGACAAGTTCCAGAAGTGCTTTTCCTATCAATTTTGCATCCAGCAAAGTCTGAGTCTGAGTAGCCATATAGATCAAAGCCTCCATTTGTTGAATACCATAATCCAGAGTTAGGATTGCCTTTGAGGTATCTCAGTATCTTCTTTGCTGCAAGAAGATGACTTTCCTTCGGCTTTGATTGAAACCTTGCACATACCCCAACTGAGTAGGATATATCTGGCCTACTAGTTGTGAGATATAACAAGGAACCAATCAATCCTCTGTAGAGTGTAGGATCAACATCTTTCCCATCATTATCTTGACTCAAGCCTTGTGAAGTATTCATGGGAATTTTCACAGTGGACTTGTTTTCAATTTGGAACTTCTTCATGAGATCTCTTGTATACTTTGCTTGGTTGATGAAGATACCTTGTGAGGTTTGCTTCACTTGTAGTCCCAAGAAATAGTTCAGCTCTCCCATCATGCTCATTTCAAATTTGCCTTGCATGAGAGTTGAAAATTTCTCACATAATGCTTGGTTTGAGCTTCCAAAAATTATGTCATCAACATAGATTTGAACAAGCAATACGTGGGGACCTTCTTCAATTTTGAATAAAGTCTTGTCTACTTTGCCCTTAGTGAATCCATTATTTACTAAGTACTCAGAGAGAGTGTCATACCATGCTCTTGGGGCTTGTTTGAGTCCATAAAGAGCTTTATGCAGTTTGTAGACTAGATCCTTCTCTCTATTGATTTCAAAACCAGGAGGTTGCTCCACATAGACCTCCTCTTCTAGTAGACCGTTTAGGAATGCACTTTTTACGTCCATTTGATAGACAGTGAATTGCTTATGGGCAGCATAGGCTAAGAATATTCTTATAGCCTCAAGTCTAGCAACAGGAGCAAAGGTTTCATCAAAATCTATACCTTCTTCCTGGCAGTAGCCTTTGGCTACTAGTCTTGCCTTGTTCTTGACAATTGTGCCTTCCTCATCCATCTTGTTTCTGAACACCCATTTGGTTCCTATCACATGTTGGTGATAGGGTCTGGACACAAGCTCCCACACATTGTTTCTCTCGAACTGATTTAGTTCCTCTTGCATTGCTTGTATCCAGTCAGAGTCAAGTAGGGCTTCTTCAATTTTCTTGGGTTCGATTTGTGAGATGAAGCATGAGAATAGTGCTTCTTTTTGGATTGCTGACCTTGTACGAACCCCTTCATGGATGTTTCCAATGATTTGGTGTGGAGGATGTTTGTTCAACCATCTAATGTCAGATGTGGTGGTTTTGCTTTGAAGTTGTTGGTCATCCTCAACTTCTTCTTCGTCACTCTCTTCTGGTAGAGTAGGGTGTTTAGGAATTTCATGAAGGTCTGGAAGGATGTTTGTTGGTGAGTCACCTGCTGGCAGTGGGCTGACAGTTGAGTCCACTGCTGGCTGTGGACTGACATTAGATTCAACTATTTGTTCTCTATCATTTCCTGGAAGGCGGCTTGGAGCCTTTCCAGTGTCCTTCTTTGAGTTGGATGACTCACATTTTTCTTTTGATTGAGCAGTGGGGTGATTTTCAAAAACCACGTGGATTGATTCTTCTACTACCAGAGTTCTTTTGTTGAGGATCCGGAATGCCTTGCTTGTTGCTGAGTAGCCCAGGAAGATCCCTTCATCAGATTTGGGATCAAATGGCTTGAGATAGTCTTTTCCATTGTTTAGAATGAAGCATTTGGATCCAAACACATGGAAATGACTTACATTAGGCTTTCTTTCTTTCCATAGTTCATATGGAGTCTTTTTGTAAGTCTTATGAATGAGACTTCTATTCTGGGTGTAGCAAGCAGTGTTGATGGCTTCTGCCCAAAATCTTTTGGGTAAACCAGCTGCTTCTAAGATTGTCCTTCCGGCTTCCTTGAGTGTCCTATTCCTTCTCTCAGCAACACCATTTTGTTGAGGTGTTCTTGCTGCTGAAGTTTGGTGATGGATTCCATTTTCTTCACAGTACTGAATTACTATAGAGTTAAGGAATTCAGTACCTCTATCTGACCGGATCTTTTGGATTGAGAGACTTTTCTCATTTTGAATTAGTTTCATCAGTTCTGGAAGTTTCTTCTCTGTTTCATTCTTTTTCTTTAGGAATATGGTCCAAGTGTATCTAGAATAATCATCAACTATCACCAGGGTGTATCTTCTACCACTTAAGCTCGTTGGTTCAACTGGTCCAAACAAGTCAAGGTGTAGTAGGCTTAAGGGCCTAGTTGATGATTCCAGTTCCTTTGATTTGAATGATACCTTGGTTTGTTTTCCTTTTTGGCAAGCATCACAGAGATGGTCCTTCTTGAAATTGATTTCAGGAAGTCCTTTCACCAATCCTTTTCTGGACAGTTTGTTGATTGTTTTGAAGTTGAGATGGCTTAATTTGTTGTGCCATTCCCAACTCAAATTTGAATTTGCCTTTGTCACCAAGCAAATCCCTTCCTTTGCTGAGCTCCAATCAACAATGTACATGTCCTTCTTCCTTCTACCAGTGAGCACAATTTTGTCATTTTTGACATCTCTAATCAAGCAGATGTCTTTGGAGAATGTAACATTATAGCCATTGTCACAGAGATGGCTTGTGCTTATGAGATTGAACTTTAATCCTTTAACATAAGATATGTTTTGGATTGTAAGTCCATTGATGGATAGGTCTCCAGCTCCTTTGGTTTCTCCTTGTTTTTCCACATTCCCAAAAGTAACTTTGGGTCCTTCGCTTGCCATATAGTTTGACAGGAGTCGCCTGCTGCCTGTCATGTGCCTGGAGCAGCCTGAATCTATGTACCATGTCTGTGAGTCAACTGCTCCAGCACCTTCCTGTATTCATCATTGTTGAGCAGTAGCCCACAAGTTAGTGGGCAACTTCCTTTGTACAAGTTTGGGCATCCATGCCCATCTAGAACCATTTAGTTCTAAGCAGATTGGTCTATAGCCATTTGAAGTATTATAATCATGGGGGATGGCTATGTATTTGTTAATCCTTTTTCTTTTTGAAGTGGAAAATGGATTATTGATTTTTGGAGGAGACTGCTTAGTGTTTTGACTGTGGTTGGTCTTATTGGTTGATTGCCAACTGGTTCTTGGGTTTTGATGGTTGGGAAGTTTTTGTCTATACAGGAGATTGGATTTTGATTTGGGAGCAGGCAGGTTCCTTCTTAAGGGAATATTTTGAGAATGGGATTTTTGGTAGATTAGCTTTCTTGTATTTTGTAGGTGGCTTGTGGAGGGTGAGTTTTGAGTGAGTCTGGTGGGGGATACATATCCGAGGCCTCTTTTCTTTCTATTTAAAACAACTTCAGCAGTAGAGTCACTGGTTTTACTATCCATGCTGAAGTTATTCATTTTGTCTTTCAGCTCTTTGTTCTCTTCTTCTAAGACATTGTTTTTGGTTAAGGCATCTAGCAATCTTGTGTGAACAGCCTTAATGTCTTGTTTTAATCTATCATTTTCTGATCTTAAGAGAACATGGTGATTTTGGACTTTTTGGAAATCTTGTAATAAAGATTCCAGAGTAATATTGGTTGGTCCAGAATCACTAGAGCTATAAGAAGAGCAGGATGTTACCTCAACATCATTGTAGTGGTCTTTGGCCATTAGGCATTTAGGGGAGCTGCATTCATCATTTTCACTGAGCCATCTGCTGCTTTCTCCAGTGAGCCAGCTGCCGCCTTTTTCAGCCACCTGCCAGGATCCCAGGCATAGAAGTGCTTCCTCTGAGCTTTCAGATGAAGAGCTTTCATCACTTGAGCTGCTTTCATCTTCAGATTGGGGTTCCTCCTTTTTCTTTTTACTGACAAATGCTTGTCTTTTGCTTTTGAAGTCCCTCTTGTAACTAGCTTTGGGACCAGTCCCCTGCTGCCCTTGATACTTCTGGGCTAAGGGCAGAGGGCATTCATTTTTGTAATGTCCTGGCTGTCTACAGTTGTAGCACAGAACAGTTTCCTCACTGGATTGAGGTCTCCCTTGTCTTCTAGGTGGCAGGTTGTATGCTTTCTTTGGAGCAGTTCCCTCCTTCTTCATGAATCTTTTAAATTTCCTCACAAACATAGCAAACTGCTCATCAGTGAGGAGATTATTGAGGGATTTTTCAGCAGATTTTGAAGTGCTTGGCTCAGACACTAGAGCTAGTGTCTTGTATTCATCTTCCTTCTCTTCTTTGATCTCCTTCATTTCAAATTCATAGGCCTTGAGATCACTGAAGAGTTTGTCAGTTGACAAAGTTCTGAGATCTCTGCTATCTCTCATAGCAGTTACCTTCATGTCCCATTTTGATGGCAGGCCTCTTAAGATTTTAAGGGAAATTTCCTTTTGAGAAAGTTCTTTCCCAAGGTCAGAGATCTCTGCCACAATCTTCAGGAATCTGGATTCCATCTCATGGATAGATTCAGATGACAGCATTTTGAAATCCTCAAATTTTTTCAGGGCTATGGTCAGTTTATTGTCCTCCTGTTCATCCCCTGCTCCAATCTTTGTGAGCTCATCCCAGACATCTTTGGCAGTTTCGCATTTCCTGATTCTGGGAAATATAGATTCATCAACAGATTTGAAGAGAATGTCCTTGGCAATGTTGTCAAGATTGTTTCTCTTCCTGTCCTCAGTTGTCCATTCCATTTTGGGTTTTGGAATGTATACATCATCTGTCCCTTCTGTGGTTCTGGATGTGATGACCTTCATTATTTTGATAGGTCCATCAGTAATTACTTCAAGCATCTCATCATGTAAAGCACTGAGATGTGCTCTCATCCTTATTTTCCAGTCATCAAATTTGTTCAAATTGAACAGAAGGTTCTTGGCTAGCTGACTGTCCATTTTTGAAGGTGTTTGGGAAGTAGAGTGGTTTGAATCTTTAGTTCAAATTAGTCAGAAACTGACTCTAGGAACACCCGCTCTGATACCACTTGATGGTCCCGGATAGGGTAAAAGTCTAGAGGGGGGGTGAATAGACTTTTAAATCTTTTTCAATTTAATGAAGTTTTTCCTCTAGATGAATTGATCTATAATCTTTTAAAGAGATTAACAGATGCACAGCGGAAGTCTTTACCCTTTATGTAATACGTGTTTGACCACTTTCTAATTTTGGGAAGATTTGGACTTAGATAGCTAGCAGTGGGCTTGGCAGTTAGCTTAGCAGTAGGCTAGGTAGCAGGAAACTGCTGAGGTAACTGCTAGAGAACCATTGACTTTATGATGAGAGTGATGATGAAACGTTGTTTAGAACGCAAGAAAGATGTCTGAAAAGGTACTTAAGTAAGGTCAAGATGAAGTTTAACTGGAGCAGTGGTCTTGGCAGTTGGGTGGTACAAAGGGAACTGCTGAGTCACCTGCTTAGGTTATAGGCAGATTTTCAGAGATCCTTTTAAGCAAAACTTCGTGTGATGATGTTATGAGGATCTGGTGATGTTGAGTTGTTTAAAAGAAATATATGTAAGTGAGCAGGGAGCTCAACAGTTGGGTGGTACTGAGGAGACTGCTGAGGCACCTGCTATACTTTGAAAGTGAATTTCCGAGAACTGACAGAACAACCTTTTTGGTAATGCTTTAGCAAGTGAATTGTATGGAGATAGCCTCAAAGAGAGTGAGTAATTAAGCAGAAGGATAAGCAGTTGGGTCAATTAAGACAACTGCTTAAGATGCTGCTGGCAAACTACAATCTTTATACGAGAAGTGCTGGGTGTGTGTTTTGTTGAATGAAGTGAAATCAACACACGATGTATCCTGGTTCAGAGGTGGTGTAATCCTCCTACGTCCAGTCCCATTCTCTTTCAAATGGATTTCCACTAAAGTATTCAGCCCAATACACTTAGTGCCAATCTAGCCTTTACAACTCTTAGGCCTAGATTGAAGGTTTTTCACAATGAGTATAGCACCACTCAAAGTTACTCAGTCCTTAGACTTTTCTCAATTGATCCAGTGGGGATCAAAAGGTACTCTATCTATCTAACTACACTTTAGGATCCGAACAACTGTTCTCCTAAGTGTTTACAACCACTTGTGAAATGTTACAAGAAAGTTCTAATCTCCAACTATGAACTAAGCTCTAAAAATGTAAAAGTATTGATCTAATCTAAGAGCTTAGTGAAGCATGAGGCTAAGCAGAGAGTAAAGTTGAGTTTGCACTTTCTCTTTTGCTAGATATCTCGTATATGCTTTGATGAAATTACTTCTCTACTTAGGATGCTCAAGCTTGTTTTTTGAACTCATGCTTCTACCTATATTTATAGGCCTTCATGGTTGATTAATCTCATCCGTTGGTTGAGATGGATTAATCTTGTGCGTTGAGGGTCTGGCTGGGACGAATTGTACATTCGTCTTTTTGTGCAGGAGCTTTTAATCTTTTTGTTTTCTGTCTTGAATAATTGGGCCGCGGCATGGGTTTTGTTTTCAGCCGCTGCAGCTTCACTCCAAAAGGACGTCCCATGCTGTAGGACCATGTACCTGTTTAAGTTTTTAATGCTAGTCAAGTTTTGTCTTCCAATCATACACCTTTGATGTATATGATTTTTTGAGCATCTTTAAAATGTGACATTTATTTAATCTTTGAGCCAAATGATATGTGCCGGTTGGATCTAAATATCCGTTTAAGGTAAACAAAAAGTACCTTATTGCATTTTTACTTTTTCCGGTACTATTTCATTAGTCTCAAAAATTGTACATTTATTTTGTCACATTTGAATAATTTGAGTGCTAATTCTTGAATTTAATTTAGACACAATGTACGGGTGCAAAGTATAGTGGCATCATCAAAATCTTATCAAAATTGGGTACTAACACACTTTAATCATTGAGCCGCTTCAGAATTGCTGAGCTCAATTCTAGAATGTTAATTTGACAATTAATGAATCAATTCTAGAGTGTATACACGTGGGTAGAATGCTCAAAATGTTCAATCCTCCAAAAGGTATTCAAGCAAAGGTATACCTTCCTTGTGTTCTGCAATCTTAGCCAAGTATGTGTATGCATTTCTGGAATTAACAAATCCAGAAGGACCAACAACAAGATTAGCAAGAATAAGACCACAACGCTTCACAATACCCTCAATTACAGGAAATAGATGCCCTATGACTAATGCTTCTTTGAAATCTTGGCCTACTTCGCCATGGTTGCGGCAGCTGACTCCGGCGGCGGCTGCTCCTGTCGACGGCACACTTTTTCAATGATTACGGCAACACAGTTCTCCAAAGATGGAGGCGATTGAATTTTGGCAGCTCAGTGGAGAGCTTCTTGAAAAAATATTAGGGTGGTTGATAACGACGGTCGAGAATTCCGATGACGTGGGCAACAACTCTAACTTTATAAGGGTGTTTTTGTTGAAACAAAAGGTCCTTTTTTCAGTATAATTATTAGACAATTATGCTTGATTCCCAACAAACACGATTTCCAAAAACAAACTAGGCTTTTTTTTTGCCAAAGCGGTTTTATCACTTCCCACCCAAGAAATTTCAAGAAGGTCCAAACATCATAATAGGAACATCATCTAGAATGTTAATTTGACAATTAATGAATCAATTCTAAGCTCAATTCTAGAATGCACTTTAATCATTGAGCCGCTTCAGAATTGCTGAGCTCAATTCTAGAATGTTAATTTGACAATTAATGAATCCATTCTAGAGTGTATACACGCGGGTAGAATGCTCAAGATGTTCAATCCTCCAAAAGGTATTCAAGCAAAGGTATACCTTCCTTGTGTTCTGCAATATTAGCCAAGTATGTGTATGCATTTCGGGAATTAACAAATCCAGAAGGACCAACAACAAGATCAGCAAGAACAAGACCATAACGCTTCACAATACCCTCAATTACCGGAAATAGATGCCCTATGACTAATGCTTCTTTGAAATCTTGGCCTATTTCGCCATCTTTGATATGTATACCCAAGAGTCTCCCACAAACATCAACCAATGTGCTACCGGCAAAGCCTTTACAAGAACTCACGTCATGCAAAAACAGTCCCATCCCTTTATCGTTTATCTCAGCTAGTGCATTTAACATCCCCTGATTTAGATGCACTCGACCACCGGGATATGCAACCATGAACAGTTTCATATATACCGAGTATCAAGTTCATACAATATTCAGCGTTAGGAATATCTTTCGCAGTAGAGTTGCTGGCAATCTTAGAAAATAGGAGCGCCACCTCTATTTTTGCGTCCGCATATGTAGTAAGAATTTATGTCGAATAGCTTTCTGCCGGCCTGAGAATAACATCGACAAGTTCATGAGTCCCTTCGAAAAAATCTATCACAACACGCCCGCATGTTAATGCTGTTCGGGCTGCTGTGCAGGATAGTTCCTGTTCCATTGGAGCTTTTTCCTTGGAATTACTGACAACTACGCTAACCACCTTCGATGCATGTGCTTGCCAATTATTCATGGCTTTTGGTATCAGAAAGGGTAAATGGATTTGAAGAAGGGTAAACAGATGGCTTTGAGTTTCTTTGTAAGTAAATGCTGTTGAGAAACCCTATGCTTCAACTCGGAATACTCGCCTCAGGGAGCCAGGAATAGTGAATGTGTATTGGAGGGAGAACTCTTGAAACCCCATCTCTTCTGCTCTTCTCGCCTATGCTTCAACTCGGAATACTTCCATCCTTCGCATTTCCCGCACAGAGCTTGACTTTTTGGATTATGGCGGAACCGGGCAGTGGGCTGTGTGGCTCAAACTAGGCTTAAATATGTTTTTGGTCCCTGCAAATATGACATACTTTGTTTTAGGTCCCTGCAAAATATTATATTTGTTTTTCATCCCTGTAATATGCACTATTTTGGTTTTAGTCCATCTCTAACTCTGAAACTACTCTACCCATGAAAAAACATATTATCAGTTGCATATATCTACTAGATACGTTTAAATTTATTTTTATAATTTTTTTTAAACTAATATGCGAGTTAAAATCAATGTAAACCTAATTACTCACATTTTTAAAATATGTATGAAAAAACTTCTACAAAATAAAATTAAATACTTTTTAAATAGCATGACAAAGAATTAAAGGAAACCTATTAGTCGGGGTTGTTTAATTTGAAATGGGGTTTGTTATCATCGTTGAAGGACTAAAAACATAAACAACATATATTATAGGGATGAAAAACAAAAAATAATAATTTTGCAGGGATATAAAACAAAATATATTATATTTAGAGAGACTAAATAAATATGTAAACCAACAAACTATTACTCCGTGCAAACTACCCCACTTTTAGATTGTTATAGAGTAAACCATTAACTGACATCTCACTCATCACCACCCTCTCTCCTAATTTCCCTCCATCCCATCTGTTTCTCCCCTTAATGGTTGAAAGAAACACATCCAAAAATTCAGCACCAAGAATAACGTAAACAGTGTAAATCATCGTTCGAATCTGGAACCGGAAGATAGCGCCTCCGGCCATGGATGATATTGAGTTCCATCGCCTTCTCGAGCACTTCCCGGTCATCCGCACCCGTGATTATCATGTAAGGTCTCTTATAACTATCAATGTCATCATATGCGGCCTAGTTTTCTTGAAAGTTGGATGTTTCATTAATTAGGAGATTCCATCAAAATTAGTTCTTTATGATGGAGAAATGGGAAATTGGAAGCTGATGCAATTTTAAATTTCAATCTCCTTTTATGCGTTTTTTAAAATTTTGTGTTTTTGTATTCTCAGCATGAAACTGAGATGATGCAATCAACATCACTGCCATCGCGGAATTTGGATTCATCAAGATCCGCGAGAAATTTAGAGGCAACATATTCATCGAGAAATTTGGACACATCTAAGTCTTCGAGGAGTCTAGAGACATCAAAATCATCTAAAAAACTAGCTACATCAAAATCGTCTAGGAATTTTTCGACGTCAAGATCATCAAGAAATTTGGCGTCATCAAGATCATCCAGAAAGTTGATTACATCAAAAACATTGTTGCGAGAATTTGTGGTAAATGCCCAGAGTCATTTGGATGTTACTATGTTAGATTTGATTTATAGGTTTTTGGCCTTCTAATACAAGTAGTTGATCACCAGGAAAGAGTGAATAAAGGCGGTATGGAGACCAAGAATACCGACAACCATGGTATGCATTGAGATCGTTCATAGTGAAATGTATTTATGTATTGAGGTCGTTCATGGGCTTGTTCTGAGTTTCTTGTGTCTTAATAGTCATTGTTGATCTAGTGCAATTTAAGTTTTCTTCAGTTGAATTTGTTGTCTCATATGGTTAAGATTGTATTTAACCAGATGCATTAATATAAACAGATGCATTTTGGGACAAAGTCATGCTAGTTGCTGAAAAACAGGTATTTATTGTTATTTTGACTTGTTTCCCCCCTTAATTATTGACGGTGACTCAGTAAGTCTACATTGGTATTTAAGAACACCATAGTAATGTATGTGGATTAGTCATAGAAAATGATCTTTATCTACGTAGAAGGGCTTGGCCTAATTGTAACTGTTACTAGACACCACTGGACATGTGCTCACAACTCAATAACCTAGCCAATATGAAAATTTAAGCATCAATAGGTTCTTAATCGCTCTTTAAAAGAAATTGTTGCTCTGCCTAGTGCATATATGTGTATCATTTTCCATTCTTGTTGTCATTAATATTATGTTGAGGCTCTAAAGCATGTTGAATAATTTCATGTTATTACAATGACACTATAAAATCTAGATTAGTGACCACTATTTAGTAGTGCAGATTTGTGAGATTTTACAAGTAGACAATCTTATTTCCGTCATTCCCCCCTCTCAACTTATTTCTTTTCAACTCTCGAGAAAATCATCATGTTAAATTTCCACATTTAGCGGACGCTTTCATGCGTGGAAATAGTTTATAATATTGCAAATTGTAAAAATGTTCATCATAAGAATATTACTCCATATTTGTATTCTAAAGTGGTGTTAATATGATGGATACCAAGAAAATCTAGAGCGCATTAAATTATGAGACCTGTACGGTCATTTGAAGCTCGAAAAAATGCCAGGGAAAGTTGGGAGGAAATTATAGAAGAAAGGAAGAAAAACTTGAAGGAAATGAATCACTGGTTCAAACTCAAAAGATTTATGTTTATTATTTGTTCGTTTATTTACTTTATTTCTATTATATTACATATATGAATACTAAGATATCTAAACTCTAAAAATTTGACAAAAAAATTAGAAACAGTTATATATTTCATTCTCTTTGCATTTCTAGGTCAAACCAAACATAAGAATATAACTTTTGTCATAATTTTCTTCTCTTTCCCTAGCTTTTTTTGAAATCGAAACATAGCCTTGAACCTCTATAAGGAAGGATATGTCTAAAATTTGGCAATTCATGAACTATGTTCTAAAAATCGTTCTAGGCGTCCGACTAGTCCCCGCCTAGGTGCTAGGCGGAGGCCGGACGCCCCGATTTTTGTCTAGACGCTCCGACTAATTGGTTTTCCGTCTAAGTGAATTAGTTGGCCGCCTATGGCGTCTAGCTGCCCGCCCAGAGTGCCTAATCAGCCGTCTAGGCCGTCTAGATTCGCCGAACATTACTTTACTTTTTAATTTTAATTTCTTTAAGCGGTAGAAGTACTTTAACTTTAGCCACGAATATAAAGAAATGAAATTGTAAATTGAGATAAAAACTATATATGTTTATATATATACCTAAATATTATTATTATTATTATTATTTATATTTATAACATAATGAAGTTAAATGATTAGTTATCATATACTACATATGATTAAATGTGATAATTCTATAATTGATGTTTGTTAATGTATGTGTATATATGTATATGTATTTTATACACACAAAAATACAATCTTACTTATCATGTTTATGAAAAAATATAGATAAAAATGCAATTTCTTTGTATTCGACTAGTCTCCGACTAGGCGCCCGCCTAGGCGCTAGGTGTCGGGCTGGCGCACGACTAGCGCCTAGCGTCTTTTAGAACATTGTTCATGAATAATGTAGATAGATATTTAATGAGTGGTGACATTATTTTGGTCAATAGAAATTACAAAGAGAATTTGATTGTTTTTCTTTTTGAATAAAATGAATGGAATGCTACAATTACAATCCCTCTATATGAACTCTATGTTTATCACCGAATAGTGATTAGAGTTATACAACTAATGAGTAGTATCCATACTACCCATAACTGTCCTACCTCTACGTCAACATGACTTAATACCAAAACTACATTATCAACGCAACACCAATATGCTATGCCTTCTTGTCTATTAAGATAGGCATAAGCGACATAAAGGTCAGGGTATATCCTCCTGCCAAATGTGTTATGCCTCATTGTCCATTAGAATAGACAAACTTTAGTAGTTAATTAGACGAGTTTGACAGCCCATGTATTATCCCTTGTATGAAAATCTCAAAATGCATTATTATCTTGCCAATTATTACAAGTACAAGAATGAATTTAGTCACATAGTTCTCGCTCTTTATATTCCTCCATTGATAGATGTCTGCGCAGCCATAGTTAATTTGGTAGAAGCAAGATTATGTGTACTTCAAACCATATCATATGTTTAATAACACTTACTTCGTTCGTTGTTTTTTCCTTTGAAGATTCTCACACCATACAATTTTCACTTCTTAGTAATCTCTACTGATATGGAAATTTGTGTTTGTTTTGAAATAAAGCTAGATGTTGAAATAAGTTTTGCAGCGGGATAAAGAGAAGTAAATATTTATGATAAATATGGAAGACGAAGCCTCCATACAAAAGGATTAGAATTAGAATGTTTGCTAGTTTGGAAGAAATAATTTACAACGAAGTGTAGTGCGAATTTAAATTCTAGACTAGCTAAATGAAGTAAAAAATGATAACATATCTGATTAATGGAGTTTTTGTCATTTTTTGTGGAAACAAAAAGGACAATGATACAAGTAGGGAGAGGGTTAGAGAAGTGTTGAGAGATGACTAAATTATCTCTAATTTACCCATTAAATTATCTCATCACTTACATTTAGGACTAAATTCGAGATAATTTTACCATTTCATGAACCATTTCCTAACCCTCCTACTACATATATTTTTGTCCAACAAAAAATAGACCTTATCTAAGGGAAGGGATGCAGGACACTTTTAGGAAGAGAGAAACTACGTACAATATTATGTTGCCTAAGGACTGGGGTGCAAATTGATATCAAATTATCAAAATACAGTATGCGATATTATCAAATTTGAAGTGGTTCACTTGTAAACATTTATATATCTAAACAAGTAAAGAAGATGCAGTACATAAAGTCAACTTGGACTCTGTGTTGATTTTTTTGTCTGAAAATTGCTTATGTGTTGTTGTATAAACATAATAATCCTTCTATCCCTAATAAAGAGTTATGTTTGGTCAAGGTAAAACTTTTTAATTTTGGCAAGGAACAACTCACATACAAATCTTAAACTTTTGCAAATACTACGTAGTTCTTTTGGGTTAATTAACTTTGATATACTGAACTTGCTTGTAAACTTCTCTTTTTCTTGGGGATCAAAAGTTAAATGTGTCAAAGGGAATCAAGCTTCGTTCAAACTAGTTGAATATGATAGATCATAGCTGTAAACTTGTGATTAGGTCTCCTTATCTTCTTAATTGGATGATGTTTTACAGCTTGGAGCAGAAGAAGCAGAAAAGTTCTGCAAGTCATTTCAAGAAGTCTACAAGAAACTTGTAAGTAAATCTAAAAAACCAATTATGCCAAAATCACTTCGTCTCCTTAATCAGTTAAGTAAGACAAGATCACTTTATTGATGGAACCCCTCAGGTTGTATTTTCTTTCAAATCCTTGTACATTCCTGGTATCTTCTCAAACATAGAACATTTCTCTTTTGCTTTCAGGTGTTTGAAGAACTGAGTTTGGATGCTGCCCGAAAGTTTCTTAACTCGCCTTGATTTTAGTCATGGGTTTCGTCTTATACACGGAGAGTGACATTTCCGGTTGTAGTTACATACTTGTAATTTCCTCATTTTTGGGGCAATGTAGTAAGTGTATAGCAACTGCCGTATATCATAAACATTATCTGGTTGTGGATGATTGTATCTCGTATCTATAACTTTGAAATTGAAGTTAACATCTAGACATTTTTCAAAATGAACATAATAGACAAAGTTCAGTGACATTTAGTATACATGGACCAGATCTGCTCTGGGTAAAAACCGATATTAGCTCTAAATAGGAGTAAGATTACTCCAAAATGTAACAATACTAAAATATGACTATAATCTTTTTATTCTCAAAATAGTAGTAGTTCATGTACACCAAATCTTGAACAAATCATCTCAGTTAGTCTGGTTTGCATGTACAAGTTTTAATACATGCATTTACAAAAGTTATTAATAGAGTAAAAATTAGCATGACAGCATAGAGTTGAAATACTTGGTTTTGTGAAAGGCATGGTGGGGGGGGGGGGGGGGTGACAAACGAATCGGACAACAGAAATTGTTTGACTAAACTGGAAAATGATAAATAATTTGAGCAAAGTGAAGTGCAAAAATGGCAAAGGGATATTATGTTTTGTGAGGCAAGTTTTTTTTTTTTTTTTTGCAAACTGTGAGGAAAGTTTGGAAACAAAACTTGTATAAAAACTTCTTTGGAAAGAAATAAAAAATTACATGCTCAGGTTATCCATCCTTTGAGGAAAATTTATGCAAGATAACTTCTGAAATTTCAATAAAGATTGCGATGTAAAACAAATATATCATACTAATTTACTAAGCTGCTAAACACGTGCATTATGCATTACAGATATATGATTCAATGAGATATCTGAAAACATGGATGTAACTCTTATTATAAAAAGCATGTTTTTTTATGTTGCTTTTAGTCATAAAATTTATCAAACACGGATATTTTGAAATTCGAGTACTTTTCTTTGGAAAGAATTAAACTGGATTAAAGAAAAGAGGAATTATAAATATAATTGTTTTAATGCAAATATGTGGTCGGACTTTCAAGTGTAATATGATCATGTTCTATATACAGTATATAATATTCTCTCCGTTCCGGAATTAACTTCCGGATTTAACTTCACGGATTTTTAGGTAGAAAAAAGTAGAAGTTGACTTTTCAAAATTACTCTTTCATAGTAAAGAGATGCAATGGTCCAAATTAATTGATGGAGGTAAATCAATAGTAAAAGTAGAGGGCAAATGGGTCCCTTTAAAGAAGAAGCTCACCAAAATAGAAAAAAAGTAAAGTAGGAAGTTAATTTTGGGACATCCCAAAAATGAAATGTGGAAGTTAATTTCGGGATGGAGGGAGTAGAATATTTGACGTGCACTTTGTCGTGAGTGCACTCAAAGTAAATTCAATACAACACTTATACGTAGTATAGTGAAGTAGAGTTCGTATCCACAGGGAAAGGAATAACTTTCTTTTATGAATATAGTAAATAAGGGGGGGGGGGTTTGTGTGTTGAGTGATTTAATTAAATTAAACACGAAAATGAACGAGTTATATGGGATTAAATTCAAGAATAAAAGGGACTTGGTATTGCTACTTTACACTTGTTGATATATTTTAGTCGATCATTGTTATATCTATAACTTATCTCCTCTCGAATACTCAATCGAGGAGTATATCCAATTCATCGAGGATAGTTATTAACAACGACCGTTCATTAATAACCCTTACTATTAGTCAAGTATAGAACAACGCCATGTACCAACTTGATAGTAGCATTTAATCTTTTAATTCCTTGAAGAAATCAATTGAGATTGATAACCTCAACACAACGGTCTCGGTTTAACCAACAAAATTAATCCCTCTTAAGTTTATTAACCACGACCGTGCATTAATAAACCGAAGTTACTTACTTGTGAAACTATCAACGATTAACCCTCGGTTCGTTGATCGTTTCTAGTAATAATTAATATATGAAACAAAACTAGTTGATCCTTTAAGTAATGTTCAAAATATTAATATGCAATATGATTAGGGATTAATTAATACTCAAGGAAGAATATTAAAGAAGATGAATCCTACTATAGTTAATATCAAGATGTTGACTAATTGTCATCTTAGTAACACTCCCCAATATTAACATAGAGGAAGGAATAGCTATTACTAAGACCAATATCAAGATGTTAACTAATTGTCATCTTAGCAACACTCCCCAACATTGATATAGAAATAGTATTTGAAGAAAGAATTAATATTCAAGGAAAGAGGTTAAGAAAATAACTCACAACTTTAATAATCAACAAGCTTCAAGAGCAATACCAAGAAATGGAAGTTTAGCTCCTCATTTGGAGACTAAACATGCTAAAAGAAATATAGAGAAATGCTATTCTAAACTGAGCTTAAGAGTATAAAGGAATTGGTGTCTTAAAGTGAAGGAAAGGAGGTGTATTTATAGGCTTTTTGAGGTGCAGGCTCGGGTACTCGATCGAGTATATACAGATACTCGATCGAGTATGTGTAGAAATACCAGATTCGAGGTATACTCGATCGAGTATATGTTCATACTCGGTCGAGTATGTGCAGAAAGTGATATTCGAGCCATACTCGACCGATTTCGGATTTAAACTCAAAGGCATACTCGATCGGGTATGTCGGTCTACCCGATCGAGTATAGACACTAAATCGTGGCCAAAATCTTCCCGGCATGTTCCTTTGTCTTCGGATCCGATCCGATTTGAAGTTTCAACCTTATACTCGATCGAGTATAGGTAATACTCGACCGAGTATAGACCAAAATCAGGATTTTCCCTTTTGTCTTGTGATTTTGCACCTTCCTTCCACTTTTGGGGTTCACCAACCGTCCTTTGAGTGATGGTAGACCTGTTTGAGCTCAGAATGACCCTAATCTAAACAAATTACAAGAATTCAACAAACTAAACTATTACACCAAAAGTGTGTAATTTCCGAAATACTAAACAACCAAAACTAGCTAAAAACGTAAACATACATACGGAAATTACAAGTGTATCAACTCCCCCACACTTAGTTCTTTACTCGACCTCGAGTAAAACAGAAACATCCAACCGGTTTAAGAGTTTTCCAAAAGTTCAAGAAAGAAGGAAACTAAGACCACCAAGGGGAAAAATGAGTTTTTACAACAACATTCTTTCTTGGGTTTAATGATCTTCTATGCTCCATCTTCTTGTCTTTTTTTTTTTCTTCTTTTTCTTCTCTTCTTCCTCTTTTTCTCCAAAGAGATTAAATGAGTGCATGCAAAAATAAATATTACTCTCATATCTCTCATTTTGCCTAGGAGCCTTTTTAGGTTTTCATCCTTGCATCTCTTTTCATTTTCCATTCTCCCAACTCACTCATCATTTTTCACAAGCCTTTTTTTTTTTGCTTAGATTGCCCATTTTGTTGGGTTTTCAACCTAACTAGCATTTCTTTTCTTCATTTTTTTTGTTTTTTTTTTTGTTTTTTTTGTTTTGTTTTTTTTTTTAAAGAAGTTCATGCGTAGTAAAAGGTAGAAAATAAGATTACATACCCATGATGAGTCTCCTCCCCCACACTTAGTTCAAGCACTGTCCCTAGTGCCCAATTTCGGCTTTTGTTGTTTGTGGAGTAGGGTGATTTTGATTTTTGGTGGGTTGTGGGTGTTTTGGTGGGGAAATGATGGAGATATGGTAGAGAGAAGGTAGAAAAATGGAGTTTTGGGGAGAAGGGGTCGAGGTTGGTATGGGTGTTTGGAGAAGATGAAGTGTTTTGGGGTGTGTTTTGGGGTTAAATCGCAGGTATATCCGATCGGGTGCCTCTCTATACCCGATCGGGTACTGGAGACAGGGGGTGTGAATATGGCTTTTCCAGTGATACTCGACCGAGTATTGATAGATACTCGATAGGGTATAGGAGACAGGCTGCTCGTGGTTTTGATTTTCCAGACATACTCGACCGAGTATTGACTTATACTCGATCGGGTATGTCTCCAAATACACCTTTTTTTCTTCTTTTTTTTTTTACACGCACACAAACTGAAATAAACATGAAAAGAAAACATACCTTGCTTGGGTTGCCTCCCAAGAAGCGCCTAATTTAACGTCGCGGCACGACGCCATCATTGTGTTCAATCGTTCAAGCTTGGATCATGATACTTAATTTTCTTCAAATTTTCACTCCTAGGACCTCCTGATACATGTGTAATTTCCATGTTTATGTTTGCATTTTTAGTTACTTTTTGTAGTTTAGCATTTTGGAAATTACACACTTTTGGTGTAATAGTTTAGTTGTTAAAATTCTTGTAAAAAGTTTAGATTAGGTTTATTTTGGGCTCAAACAGGTCTACAAGCACTCAAAGGATAGTTGGTGAACCCCAAAAGTGGACAGAAGGTACAAAAATCACAAGACAAAAAGAGAATCCTGATTTTGGTCTATACTCGGTCGAGTATATTTATATACTCGATCGGGTATCTGGTTGACATTTCAAATCGGATCGGATCCGAAAACAAAGGAACATGCAGGAGAAGATTTTCCCACGATCCAGTGTCTATACCCGATCGGGTATACCTCTATACTCGATCGGGTATAGCTATAAAAACTACCCGAGTATTGATCGAGTATAGAGCAAATTAGATGTTCTACACATACTCGATCGAGTATGTATACATACTCGATCGAGTACTCGACCTGCACCTCAAAAAGCCTATAAATACACCTCCTTTCCTTCACTTTTAGAGCACCAATTCCTTTATACTCTTAAGCTCAGTTTAGAATAGCATTTCTCTATATTTCTTTTAGCATGTTTAGTCTCCAAATGAGGAGCTAAACTTCCATTTCTTGGTTTTGCTCTTGAAGCTTGATTGATTATTAAAGTTGTGAGTTATTTTCCTACTCTCTCTTCTTGATTATTAATTCTTCCCTTAATCTCATTCTACATCATTGTTGGAGGGTTGCTAAGTGACGATTAGTTAACGTCCCAACATTGATTATTACTAGAAACGATCAACGAACCGATGGTTAATCGTTGATAGTTTCACAAGTAAGTAACTTCGGTTTGTTAATGCACGGTCGTGATTAATAAACTTAAGAGGGATCAATTTTGTTGGTTAAACCGAAACCGTTGCGTTGAGGTTATCAATCTCAATTGATTTCATCAAGGAGTTAAAGAGGTTAAATGCTACTATTATATCGGTATACGGCGTTGTTCTATATTTGATTAATAGTAAGGGTTATTAATGAACGGTCGTTGTTAATAACTACCCTCGATGAACTGGATATACTCCGCGATTGAGTATTCGAGAGGGGACAAGTTATGGATATAACAATGATCGACTAAAATATATCAACAAGTGGAAAGTAGCAAGACCAAGTCTTTTTTTTATTCTTGAATTTAATCCCATATAACTCGTTCATCTTCGTGTTTAAATTAATTAAATCACTCAACAGACAAAACCCCCCTTTATTTACTATATTCATAAAAAGAAAGTTATTCCTTTCCCTGTGGATACGAACTCTACTTCACTATACTACGTATAAGTGTTGTATTGAATTTACTTTGAGTGCACTCACGACAAAGTGCACGTCAAATTTGGCGCCGTTGCCGGGGAGAGGAAATTATTTTTCTTTTTATTTTATTTCAAGAAAAAATCAAAAAAAAAATATATATGGTTCAAAGTATAAAGATTTCTATTTCTGCTGAGCTTTGTAGTACATGGTAAAATATCGTTCACTGAACGAAATCACATACCACTCAAACCCCGAAATAGAACGAACTCTCGAGCGGTTGAAAAACAAATTTTCAAACTCCGACTCGGGAGAATCATCAAGCACTAGTTCTCAATCTAGTGAAACCGAAGAGCCAATCACCATGGCTCATGAAACGAGAACATTAAGGGAGCTCACGGCTCCGAATCTAAATCAACAACCCCTTTGTATCACTTTCCCAACTCTTGATACGGGGGTCACATTCGAGCTAAAATCTGGGCTCATCCATCTACTCCCATCTTTCCATGGCCTACGGGGGGAAGATCCGAACAAACACCTTTCGGAGTTCCATATTGTGTGCACAAGCATGTGCCCCAATGGCGTGTCCGAAGAGCAAATCAAGCTGAGAGCTTTTCCTTTTTCTCTAAAAGACACCGCCAAGGACTGGCTATTCTATCTTCCTTCGGGGAGCATCAACACATGGGCTCAAATGAAAAAGAGCTTCCTCGACAGGTATTATCCCGCATCTATCTCTTCAAGTCTCAAAAAGCAAATCAGCAACATTGAGCAAGCCGATGATGAGACCTTGTACGAATATTGGGAGCGCTTTAAAAAATTATGCGCTAGCTGCCCATATCATGGATATTCGGAACAAGATCTCATCCTCTACTTCTATGATGGGCTTGTTGATCAAGATAGACGCATGGTGAATGCGGCATGTGGAGGGGGTATTGTCAACAAAACCCCTTCTCAAGCAAGGGACCTCATCTCCGAGTTGGCCGAAAACTCGAGGCATTATAATGGGAGGTCATCATCAAAAAGAGTTATGGCAGCGGAATCCAACAATTCGTTGGAAAGTCAAGTGGCCGGCTTGACTTCTTTGGTCAAAGATTTTCTTTTGAATCCAAAAACCCAAGAAGTCAAGGTCTGCGGCATATGCTCAACACAAGGGCATCCCACCGATTCTTGCCCAACATTACAAGAGGAGAACCCCGAGCAAGTCAATGCTTTGGGTTTCCAAGGTCAAAGAAGATATGACCCTCATGGCAACACTTACAACCCGGGGTGGAGGGATCATCCCAATCTAAGGTACGGAAACTCTCAACCTCCTCAACAATCAAACCCTCCCCCTCAACAATATAAACAACAAGGTCAAACATCGAACTCGAGCATGTCCACCGAAGACATGATTCGATCACTTGCCATGAACATGGCTACGATGCAACAAAGTGTGACCCAATTCCAAGAAACAACCAAATCAAGCATCCACAATTTGGAAAACCAAATGAGTCAAATCTCAAATGCCGTAAGTAGGCTTGAAGCTAAGGATTCGGCAAAACTCCCATCTCAAACTGAGCCGAATCCAAGGCAGCAAGCTCACGCGGTCACTTTGAGAAGTGGCAAGGAGTTGGTTATGGCTAAAGCAAAAGCAAAGAGCCATGTTGGGGAAGAAGAGGATGATATCTTGGTGCCAAGCACAAATCCTCAAAATGAAGAGGAGAAGGAGGAGGAAGTCACACCTCAAAGAAAGTTTCCACCGCTCAACTCATACGAGCCGGTACCACCTTTCCCGGAGGCTCTCAAGGACAACCGCAAATACAACAATGACAAAGATATCTATGAGACCTTCAGCAAATGTGAGGTAAATATCCCTCTCCTCAATTTGATTAAAGGTGTTCCTAGATTTGCAAAGTTTTTAAAAGAGCTTTGTACAATTAAACGGAAACACAAATTAAATGGAAAGCATAAAATCCAAGTAAGTGAAAGAGTATCGGCCGTTTTTCAAAAGAAATTGCCTAAAAAGTATAGTGACCCGGGAATGTTCACTATACCATGTAAACTTGGAAATTCTAGTTTTTCGAGGGCTATGTTAGATTTGGGTGCATCAATCAATGTCATCCCATATTCTCTATATAAGTCCCTAGAGCTAGGCCCTTTACATGAGACGGGGGTTGTTATCCAACTTGCCGATAGATCCAACGCTTACCCCAAGGGTGTAGTGGAGGACGTACTCGTCATGGTGGATAATCTAATCTTTCCCGCTGATTTTTATGTTCTCGAAATGGAGAACGATAAAAATGCAGTCCCAATTTTGCTAGGAAGACCCTTTCTAAAGACGGCCAAGGCAAAAATAGACGTTTTTAGTGGAGTATTAACTATGGAGTTTGATGGTGAGAAAGTTGAATTTAATATCTACGACTCCATGAAATACCCCACCGATAATCACTCTCTTTTTGCCATTGATACTTGTGACACTTGGGTCCAAGATGTATTTGAAGTTGAGGGGAAAGACATGTTACTAAGCTCAATTGAAAACGACATAGAGGACTTCACCATGGAATACTCTATGTCAAACAACATGAAGATAATGGTGGCGGAGTTAAATCAACTCCCACTTTTGCCACCGGGCTCTAAAGCCCTACCACTAACCATTCCGAGCGAGAAGCCGCTACCATCTGTTTTGCAGGCACCGGAGGTGGAATTGAAACCACTCCCTGAAAATTTGAAACATGTGTTCTTGGGCGAAAATCACACTCTACCGGTGATTATCTCAAATGCTTTGGCCCAAGAACAAGAGGAGAGGTTGATTGCGGTCCTCAAGGAGTACAAGTTGGCCATTGGATGGTCTATTGCCGACATCAAAGGCATTAGTCCATCCACATGCATGCACCGGATCCTACTTGAAGATGAGGCCAAGGCGGTGAGGCAACCGCAAAGAAGATTGAACCCACCCATGATGGAGGTGGTGAAAAAGGAGGTGATCAAACTACTTCAAATGGGAATCATTTTTCCCATCTCCGATAGCAAATGGGTGAGTCCAACCCAAGTGGTGCCAAAGAAGACCGGAGTGACGGTCATTGAGAACAAAGAAGGCGAGATGGTACCCACCCGAATTCAAAACGGGTGGCGAGTTTGCATTGATTACCGAAGGCTCAATTCGGTAACTAGAAAAGACTTCTTCCCATTGCCCTTCATTGATCAAATGCTAGAGAGGCTAGCGGGGCACAAGTTCTATTGTTTTCTTGATGGTTACTCCGGGTATTTCCAAATACCAATAGCCCCGGAGGACCAAGAGAAAACAACTTTCACATGTCCATTTGGCACTTTTGCCTACCGACGAATGCCCTTTGGATTATGCAACGCACCGGGCACCTTTCAAAGGTGTATGATGAGCATCTTCTCCGAATTTGTGGAAGTATTCATGGAGGTCTTTATGGATGATTTCACAATTCATGGGGACTCTTTTGACACCTGCCTCTACCATCTTACCCTTGTGCTCAAAAGTTGTATTGAATCCAACCTTGTTCTAAACTCTGAAAAATGCCACTTTATGGTGGAACAAGGGATTGTTCTTGGGCATGTGATCTCCTCAAAGGGAATTGAAGTGGACAAAGCAAAAATTGATGTCATCCAAACTCTCCCGTACCCAACAAATGTACGGGACGTTCGCTCTTTCCTTGGACATGCCGGTTTCTACAGAAGGTTCATCAAAGACTTCTCCAAAATCTCATCTCCCTTATGCAAACTTTTGCAAAAGGAGGTGGAATTTGACCTCAATGATGAATGCAAAGAGGCCTTTGACAATTTGAAAGCACGATTAGTAACCGCCCCCATTATACAAGCTCCCGATTGGTCCCTTCCCTTTGAAATCATGTGTGACGCAAGTGACTATGCGGTGGGGGCTGTTTTAGGCCAAAAGGTTGGACGGGCTGCTCATGTCATCTACTATGCCTCATCAACTCTCAATGAAGCACAAAAGAACTACTCCACTACCGAGAAGGAAATGCTAGCGGTGGTCTTTGCTTTGGAGAAGTTTCGTTCCTACCTTCTTGGAACGAAAGTTATTGTCTACACCGACCACGCCGCTCTCAGATTCCTTATGACAAAGAAGGAAGCCAAACCAAGACTCATTCGATGGGTCCTTCTATTGAGTGAATTTGATATAGAAATCAAAGACAAGAAAGGAGCGGAGAACTTGGTGGCCGATCATTTAAGCCGTTTGGTTCCAAACAAAGAAATCGAGAGTCTCCATACCAATCTCATAAAGGGCGAATTTCCAGACGAGACTCTCTTCTCCATCAAAGTCATACAACCATGGTACGCAAACATTGTAAACTTCCTTGTTTCCGGCAAATTTCCTCCACAATTCTCAAAAGCTCAAAAAGAAAAATTAAAAATGGACTCAAGACTCTATGTGTGGGATGACCCATATTTGTGGAAACATTGTAAGGATCAAATAATCCGAAGATGTATTCCCGAATATGAGATAACCCACATTTTAGAGTTTTGCCATTCTTATGCTTGTGGAGGACATTTCGGCCCGAAACGGACTGCAATGAAGATTCTTGAAAGTGGTTTTTGGTGGCCAAGTCTATTCCGGGATGCACATGGCTTTTGTCGATCTTGTGACAATTGTCAAAGAACAGGCAACATTTCTAGGAGAAACGAGATGCCACAAAATCCCATGCTTTTCTGTGAAATTTTCGATGCATGGGGTATTGACTTCATGGGACCTTTCCCAAACTCTCAAGGTAACATCTACATCCTTCTTGCAGTGGATTACGTCTCCAAATGGGTGGAGGCAAAGGCAACGAAGACTGATGATGCCAAGGTGGTGGCTAGTTTCCTCAAAACACACATATTTTCAAGGTTCGGGGTCCCTCGAATTTTAATAAGCGATCGAGGCACACATTTTTGTAATAAAATTGTGGGATCCCTACTAAGAAAATATGGTGTGACTCACAAGATCTCCACTGCTTACCACCCTCAAACCAATGGCCAAGCGGAAACCTCAAATAGGGAGTTGAAGTCTATACTCCAGAAAACAGTGAACCCAAATCGGAAGGATTGGAGTATACGCATTGATGATGCGCTATGGGCATACCGAACTGCTTACAAAACCCCAATTGGTATGTCCCCGTATAGACTTGTGTTTGGCAAAGCGTGTCATCTCCCCGTAGAGCTTGAACACAAGTCATATTGGGCGGTGAAAGAATTCAACCTCAATCTTGACGAGGCCGGTTTGCATAGGAAGCTCCAATTGCAGGAATTGGAAGAACTCCGTATGGATTCTTATGACAATGCGGAAATATACAAAAGAAAGACGAAGGAGTGGCACGACAAAATGATCATAAGAAAGAACTTTAAACTTAATGACAAAGTCCTCCTTTTTCAATCACGCCTTCGTCTATTTCCCGGAAAGCTGAGATCCCGTTGGACCGGACCATACAAAGTGGTCAAAATCCATCCACACGGGGCGGTGGAGATTGAAGACCCGGAGACGGGAGAAGTACTCAAGGTGAACGGACAAAGACTAAAACCCTTCTTTGAGGGTTTTCAACCCAAGAACGTGGAGATCATAGACCTTTCTGAACCGGTCTATGAATGAAGGGGAAACGAAGATATCGTCGAGCCACGACGTTAAACAAAGCGCTTCTTGGGAGGCAACCCAAGCAAGGTATGTTTTCTTGTCAGCTTATTTCATTATGTGTGTGTTTCAAAAAAAAAAAAAAAAAAAAAAAAAAAAATGTATCTGGGGACATGCCCGATCGAGTACTATGTAATACTCGGTCGGGTATGGGTAAAAAAAGAGGACCCGGTTTCCATACTCGATCGAGATGCAATCAATTTTCAAAAAATACAGGCATACGCGATCGAGTATTAGAACATACCCGGTCGAGTATGCCTGGAAAATCAACTCCATCGGAAGCCTGCCTCTGAGGCCCGATCGAGTACATATCCATACTCGATCGAGTATTTGTAGAAAAATAAAAATAATAAACCCCTGCCTCCAGTACTCGATCGAGTACATTATCATACCCGGTCGAGTATGGGTTAAAAAAATAACTTTTCTGTCCCCCTGCCTCCAGTACTCGATCGAGTATAGGTTGATACCCGGTCGAGTATGCCCAGAAAACACCCAAATCTTATCCCCTGTCTCGGGTACCCGATCGGGTATACAGGGATACTCGATCGGGTACCCCTGCGGATATAACCCCAAATACACCCAAAACACTTCATCTTCCCCAACACTCTCCAAAAATTCGAACCCCCTCTCCCCCAAACTCCATTTTCAACCTTTCTCTCTACCATATCTCTCTCAATTCTCCACCAAATCAACCCATTCCACCACCAAAATACTCCCTTCACTCTCCTCTCCATATCTATACCCAAAACTCCCATTTTCCCCAAACTTCCACCAAATCCAAAAAAAAACCCTACCCCATTCGAATTTGAGCTCCAAAGCTTCAACAATGGCTCCAAGGAAGCAAAGGGGAGAAAGTTCAAACTCCATGGCACCTATTCCCGGCTTTGAGGACATAATTCCCGCCGATAACGAGCACCGGGCTAGACTCCTCTCCACTACTAAAAGGCAAGTAAAACCTTCCCGTTTCCTATGCCATAATGCTCTCCATGAATTGGGTGTTTATAAGAGTATGAAAAAATTCTTTTATGAGTTGAGTATGGATCGTATCTTCAAAATGAAATACAATTCGAATGAAAGAATTATATATGAATTCATGAGCTCGGTGCAATTTGAGAGTGATGAGGATGATTTTAGGGATGACAAACTCAAGTTTCGTTTGTTCAATCGAAATTATTCTATTACAAAACTTGAGTTTGCCGAACACTTTGGCATCCCCGTGCCCTACGAGAGAGCTATCTCGGATACCACCATTTTTGGGCACTCCCTATGGACAAAGATGACCGGGGAAGTGAAATTTAGTTCATCCCAAATGTACATTAGTCATGTCCAACACCCCGTTCTCCGGTTGTTCTTGAAATTCTTAGCCAATTGCTTGCTTGGCCGTCCCAACAACCATCACACTCGAATCGGGGACGTGTGTTTAATGTCCGTGGCGTTATTCCGTCGTCACGTGGATTTTAATTTGTGCAATCTCATGTGGGCACATTTGAAGAAAGAAAGCGTAGCAAAAGGGGCCATAGTTGTGGGGGGAGTGATAATGCACTTGGCAAGTAAGTTCGGGTATACGGACAACTCTCCTATACCCGACTATTGCTTGATGGATATGGGTTGGCTAGGACGCTCGGGATGTACATCTTTCTCCCATACGGTGTATATTGGAGACCAACCCAAGAACATGTATAATTGGGTCATACACGTACAACCTAACCAATATTTCCTAATGCCAAACCCGGACACCCCCAAACTACGCTACAAACCGGAGTTCGAGGAGCCTCACTACCTATTCCCTCACGCCCTTCCACCACATTTCCAAGAACCCGACGCCCAACAACCCCCCGAAGATCAACATGACCAAGAACAAGAAGAGCACCAAGAACCCGAGGATGCACCTCACCCAATGCTCGAATACAACCAAGCCCCACCACCCCCCGATTACTTCCAACGATTACTTGATGGGTTCGATAGAGTTACCAATGAAGTTGGTAAGTATCGGGAAGAACAAAGGGCGGGATTTCAAAGAATAGAAGAGCAAAGGGCCGAAGCCAACCGACGGTATGAAGAGGATCAACGTAGGTTCTATGGACCTATGTACTCTTACATGGCTCATCAAGGCCAATTCCACACCATGGCTCAACCACCACCACCCCCCTCTTGGTATGACCCCACTCAATGGGGTAATTATGGATCTAGCTCCGGGGGAGGAGGTTTTGATGGCGGGGATGACGGCGGCGACACCCACATGGGCGATGGGAGCTATGGAGGAGGCTTTGGAGGTGGCTTCTACGGCGGAGAAGGCGGGCACTAGGGACCGTGCTTCATCTAGGTGTGGGGGAGGAGACTAATCATGGTATGTAATTTCATTTTCTACCCTTTACTACGCATGAATTTCTTTTACTCTTTGTACAAAAAAAAAAAAATGGATAAATAAAAGAATTGCAATGCTAGTTAGGTTGAAAACCCAAGAATGGGCAATCTAAGCAAAAATGGCTTATAAAAAAAAAAATGAGTGAGTTTGGAAAGGATGGAAAAACAAAAAGAGATGCTAGGATGAAAACCTGAAAAGGCTCCTAGGCAAAATGAGAGATATGAGAGAAGTATTTGTTGTATGCAGGAACTCATTTGATCTCTTGAGGAGAAAGAGGAGAAAGCAAAGAAGAAGAGGCAGGAAGATGGAGCATAGAAGATCATAAAACCCAAGAGAAAAATGTTGTGTGTAAAATCATTCTCTTATTTCTTGGTGGTCTTAGTTCCTTTCTTTCTTGAACTCATGGAATGATCTTAAACTGTTTTGAAACATTTGACTTTACTCGAGGACGAGTAAAGAACTAAGTGTGGGGGAGTTTGATACATGTGTAATTTCCATGTTTATGTTTGCATTTTTAGTTACTTTTTGTAGTTTAGCATTTTGGAAATTACACACTTTTGGTGTAATAGTTTAGTTGTTAAAATTCTTGTAAAAAGTTTAGATTAGGTTTATTTTGGGCTCAAACAGGTCTACAAGCACTCAAAGGATAGTTGGTGAACCCCAAAAGTGGACAGAAGGTACAAAAATCACAAGACAAAAAGAGAATCCTGATTTTGGTCTATACTCGGTCGAGTATATTTATATACTCGATCGGGTATCTGGTTGACATTTCAAATCGGATCGGATCCGAAAACAAAGGAACATGCAGGAGAAGATTTTCCCACGATCCAGTGTCTATACCCGATCGGGTATACCTCTATACTCGATCGGGTATAGCTATAAAAACTACCCGAGTATTGATCGAGTATAGAGCAAATTAGATGTTCTACACATACTCGATCGAGTATGTATACATACTCGATCGAGTACTCGACCTGCACCTCAAAAAGCCTATAAATACACCTCCTTTCCTTCACTTTTAGAGCACCAATTCCTTTATACTCTTAAGCTCAGTTTAGAATAGCATTTCTCTATATTTCTTTTAGCATGTTTAGTCTCCAAATGAGGAGCTAAACTTCCATTTCTTGGTTTTGCTCTTGAAGCTTGATTGATTATTAAAGTTGTGAGTTATTTTCCTACTCTCTCTTCTTGATTATTAATTCTTCCCTTAATCTCATTCTACATCATTGTTGGAGGGTTGCTAAGTGACGATTAGTTAACGTCCCAACATTGATTATTACTAGAAACGATCAACGAACCGATGGTTAATCGTTGATAGTTTCACAAGTAAGTAACTTCGGTTTGTTAATGCACGGTCGTGATTAATAAACTTAAGAGGGATCAATTTTGTTGGTTAAACCGAAACCGTTGCGTTGAGGTTATCAATCTCAATTGATTTCATCAAGGAGTTAAAGAGGTTAAATGCTACTATTATATCGGTATACGGCGTTGTTCTATATTTGATTAATAGTAAGGGTTATTAATGAACGGTCGTTGTTAATAACTACCCTCGATGAACTGGATATACTCCGCGATTGAGTATTCGAGAGGGGACAAGTTATGGATATAACAATGATCGACTAAAATATATCAACAAGTGGAAAGTAGCAAGACCAAGTCTTTTTTTATTCTTGAATTTAATCCCATATAACTCGTTCATCTTCGTGTTTAAATTAATTAAATCACTCAACAGACAAAACCCCCCTTTATTTACTATATTCATAAAAAGAAAGTTATTCCTTTCCCTGTGGATACGAACTCTACTTCACTATACTACGTATAAGTGTTGTATTGAATTTACTTTGAGTGCACTCACGACAAAGTGCACGTCACCTCCATAGGAGTGCTCAATTTCTCGACTCTCCACTTTGGAAATCTTTCCAGGATCAAATATCCAGATTTTCATTGATTTATGTGGTGGGAGGAAGGGGAAGAAATTATCATGTAGTATGGTCAATGAAAAGTTTTTCGATCCCTCAATTTTGAAGGAGATTTCAGAAATGTCATTTTCCATTTCAAGTTTACGAGATTCTCTTAAAGCTTCCAGAGATGATGGAGATACCTCAAAGGATGACAATGACAAAAATTTGAATTTGAAGCTCAGCTTATCCTCTTCTTTGACCAGTTGGAGCTCCGTGTCTTTTTCTTCTTCTACTTCTTCTGGATTCTGGATCTCCTTTTGTATCTCCTTTTCATTTGTCAATGTGATTGCAAAAGTTTGCTGTTTAGGATCACATTCTATTTGAGAAGGAAGTTTTTCTGAATCCCTTGCTTCAAGCCTACTCACGGCTCCGGCTATTTGACTCATTTGAGTTTCCAAGTTTAAAATGCTAGACTTGGTCTCATTTTGGAATTGTACCATGTTGTTTTGCATGGTGGTCATGTTGGTAGCAATAGCCCGGACCATATCCTCCGTAGACATGTTAGAGTTGGAGAACGGATCATACCTCATGTGAGGTTCATCCCTTTTGTAACCAACATCATCACTTTTAAGGTATTCATCTTGGAGCTTTGGGCAGAAATCCGTAAGATGTCTGTGAGACATGCAAATGTTGCATGTGTTGGCATCTTGAGCTTTTGGGCTTAAGATAAATTCCTTTATTAGAGAAGTCAAGTCGGAAATTTGACTCTCTAGGGATGATAGTTTGATATCCATATACTCATGAAAGCCCAGAAATAGAAGAGTAAGATTTATTTTTATTTTTTTTTTCTTCTAAATTTTTGTTGTTTTTATTTTTTATTTTATGAGATAAAATAAAAAGAAAAATAATTGCCTTTCCCCGGCAACGGCGCCAAATTTGACGTGCACTTTGTCGTGAGTGCACTCAAAGTAAATTCAATACAACACTTATACGTAGTATAGTGAAGTAGAGTTCGTATCCACAGGGAAAGGAATAACTTTCTTTTATGAATATAGTAAATAAAGGGGGGGGGGGGGGTTTGTGTGTTGAGTGATTTAATTAAATTAAACACGAAGATGAACGAGTTATATGGGATTAAATTCAAGAATAAAAGGGACTTGGTATTGCTACTTTACACTTGTTGATATATTTTAGTCGATCATTGTTATATCTATAACTTATCTCCTCTCGAATACTCAATCGAGGAGTATATCCAATTCATCGAGGATAGTTATTAACAACGACCGTTCATTAATAACCCTTACTATTAGTCAAGTATAGAACAACGCCATGTACCGACTTGATAGTAGCATTTAATCTTTTAATTCCTTGAAGAAATCAATTGAGATTGATAACCTCAACACAACGGTCTCGGTTTAACCAACAAAATTAATCCCTCTTAAGTTTATTAACCACGACCGTGCATTAATAAACCGAAGTTACTTACTTGTGAAACTATCAACGATTAACCATCGGTTCGTTGATCGTTTCTAGTAATAATTAATATATGAAACAAAACTAGTTGATCCTTTAAGTAATGTTCAAAATATTAATATGCAATATGATTAGGGATTAATTAATACTCAAGGAAGAATATTAAAGAAGATGAATCCTACTATAGTTAATATCAAGATGTTGACTAATTGTCATCTTAGTAACACTCCCCAATATTAACATAGAGGAAGGAATAGCTATTACTAAGACCAATATCAAGATGTTAACTAATTGTCATCTTAGCAACACTCCCCAACATTGATATAGAAATAGTATTTGAAGAAAGAATTAATATTCAAGGAAAGAGGTTAAGAAAATAACTCACAACTTTAATAATCAACAAGCTTCAAGAGCAATACCAAGAAATGGAAGTTTAGCTCCTCATTTGGAGACTAAACATGCTAAAAGAAATATAGAGAAATGCTATTCTAAACTGAGCTTAAGAGTATAAAGGAATTGGTGTCTTAAAGTGAAGGAAAGGAGGTGTATTTATAGGCTTTTTGAGGTGCAGGCTCGGGTACTCGATCGAGTATATACAGATACTCGATCGAGTATGTGTAGAAATACCAGATTCGAGGTATACTCGATCGAGTATATGTTCATACTCGGTCGAGTATGTGCAGAAAGTGATATTCGAGCCATACTCGACCGATTTCGGATTTAAACTCAAAGGCATACTCGATCGGGTATGTCGGTCTACCCGATCGAGTATAGACACTAAATCGTGGCCAAAATCTTCCCGGCATGTTCCTTTGTCTTCGGATCCGATCCGATTTGAAGTTTCAACCTTATACTCGATCGAGTATAGGTAATACTCGACCGAGTATAGACCAAAATCAGGATTTTCCCTTTTGTCTTGTGATTTTGCACCTTCCTTCCACTTTTGGGGTTCACCAACCGTCCTTTGAGTGATGGTAGACCTGTTTGAGCTCAGAATGACCCTAATCTAAACAAATTACAAGAATTCAACAAACTAAACTATTACACCAAAAGTGTGTAATTTCCGAAATACTAAACAACCAAAACTAGCTAAAAACGTAAACATACATACGGAAATTACAAGTGTATCAATATTATATTTCAGTCTTTCAGTAGTTGTTCGAATATTTCTTAGTTGAATACTTTTTGGTCCGAACATTTGTCTATATAGTTGTTCTCTTTATTAATTGTCTTTAGATTACCATACAGTATTACTTAATTGAATATTTTGCGTTTGGCTGGGTTAAAACTTAAATAGTACTCCCTCCGTATCACATATATCTTCCCACTTCCAAAGTGGGTGAGATTAAGAATAGTGAAATGGGGTATGAATTATTGAGGGTATGATGAGAAGATGGTGAAATAATATGATGAAATGAAGGATAAATCCAAAAAAAGTAGGTGTAGTAGTGTATTATTTTTTAAATTATTGAGGGTATGATGAGAAGATTTAGAAATGGAAAGATATAAATGTTACGTCCAAAAAAGGAAAGTGGGAAGATATGAATGTTACGGAGGGAGTATGATGCATCTTTATTCATTTGATAATACTTGTTAGGAAAATATGTTGAGTACAAACAAACATACAAAAAACTTACAAACAAGTGATGTGATTTTTGTAATTACCTTTAATGTAAAACTGATGTGATTTGTTAAACAATATGATGTTGCCACATACTCCCTCCATCCCATTGGACTTTGCCAATTTTTTTCTTTTTGGTTGTCCCAATAAACTTTGCCACTTTCATATTAAAGCAACTAATTTATGGTTCTGCACATTTCTCTCTCCTCTGCACAAATCTTAATCACACAGTTTTTACTATTCTTTTTTCTCACCTACTTTGCACTTGGCAAAGTCCACCGGGACGGAGTTAGTACATTTTTTGTAAGACTTTTTATATGAGTGTATGTATCTCTAGTATAACTCGGCTTGTTAAATAACAAGCTAAGGATTCTCTCTCGAGGCCGAATATTGCAAAAAATGATCACATTTAGGAATATCATTGAACTGTGTATGCATAAAAACATATGACTATGTCATGATAACAAAAGAACTATGTAGAAGGAATTTGTCAAAGAACATTGGTTGCCTTGAACAACCATATGAAGCAGGATGGAATGTATTGTCATTAAATAGAGTTTGTTTGTAAATTTGCTTGTAGAGTCGTTTAGAGTTATGTTTTGACGTATTCAATACACAAAAAATACAAATGCAGATATAAAACTAGAAGTATGGATCAATGCGAAGGAATAATTATTCTATGTTGGAGGGTTAAGTTAATTTATTTTAAATCATTTTCCCCTAAAAGTTTATGATAAATTAATACATCAATTGAATCTGTAGTTGAGTATTCACTACAAGAAAAATATCTTTGGGCAACAAATTAATATAGCATGTGCTTTAAGTTTATATTTCATTGCACAGTCTTAAACATTTTGGCGATAGACACTTATTCTTGCCCTTGGGCTCATTTCGGGCAACCATCGTAGATTCTTGTGGCCTAAATAAAAATTTAAACTTCGAATTCAATTTTCGTCGCACAAAATTTGAAATGTGCAGCATCAATTAATTTTTCATCGCTCATAGTATGGAAATTGGCAACAACCGCTAAATTTCGTCGCCCAACCCTGAATAGCCTAACAAAAGAGTGTCTGCTTCTAGCCTTTTCTTTCAGCGGAAACTTTTATTTCCCTCCAACATAATTCCATCCTGATCCCTCCATTTTCACTGATCTCTTTCACACAACTGGATTCAAACTCTCATCGTCAAACTCTGAATTCGATTGTAAAACAACGTACAAGCCCCAACCGGATTACAGTCTAATTCCAGTCGAATCCTAATTGCTCGAAAGTTTTACTCAAATGTAGTCGTGTTCGTATTTGTAATTCTACTTGAAGTATTATTACTCTAGTTCCGTCACTCTAGATCTTCGAGAGAATGGGCATCCATCGTGTAATCGAGAAATCTAGTCAAGTACACCGCAAGTATCATCTCTCTCAGGTATCTATGCAAATGAATTGGTCCGCCAACAATAATTAGACTTTCGATTCCCTTGGTCGAGTGTGAAGAATAAGAGGTTTGAGGTCTGTTCAGATGCATCTCAATTTTGTCGGAAATCTGACAGAGAAAAGTGTTGGAAGAAATATACAATTCAAGTTCAGAAAAGCCAAGGACTCTTACGAGAGGTAATTGATTCTCGCAGGTTCATATATGAGGACTATTGAATAAAAGACTATATGAAATACTTTTCATTAATATTACAATTGATGAGTTACATACTCCATAGAATAAGTGTTTTTCATTAATTGTACGAGCAGGCCAAGCTATCTTTCTCTTGCAAGTACTTTCTCCTTCTCTATTTGCAATTACTATGGATTCCTATCATTTGAAATTGAGAATAAGGCTTAAACTAGGCTTTCTGATTTTAGCTTCCTATGTTAATTTAGATTTGCTTTTCATCTCAGTTCATTTTGTTGGATTAATTTGAGAATTGAGATTGAGTTTGCTAATTGAGAATAAATCAAGAATTTTAAATGAATTAATTGATTTATTTATTAATGATCAATACTATGGTTTATTGAAATGATTATTTCCCTTAAAACTGCCACTATAGATTTATTCATTGCATGTGACAGGTAATGAACCCATATGAAAACTGCCGCCATAGATTCCAGAACACGCTAAGCCTTCAACTATTTTTTATGTAAACTGCTATGAGGTATGAATATTATTTGTAATTGAAATATTTGGATTTGACTGTTTTTTGGATGATTTTTAGTGGTTTTTGGGTTCAAGGTATGAAAGTGCTTAGTTATTACTATCATATATAGGTCTTTTAATAATTATCAAAGCAAAACAGTTTTTTTGTTTGTGGTTTTTGTTTTTATTTTCATATATTCCAATGTTTCTTATTACTTTAGTGCAGATTAAAGATATGTGAGTAACCCTCAAAATGAGCAACAAAAGAGCTTTCGTTTTGTAGGCACATTCAACGGTTGTTTAAGGTTCCCAACATGTGCGTAATGCTTTATTGTAGATTCGAAATGGGTTAGTCTATGTTTTATTAAGATTTAAGAGCGAGGTTCCTGCTGTTTAGGTTGCTTAGAAAGCAAAAGCAAATTTACTGATTCCTTGCATGTTAGTGGTATGTGATATGGGAATTTGGTTGTTTGGATTTTATTTTTGACTGTAATAATGCAATGGATTTTCACCTTTTGCTATTAAACTCTATGTTTTGTATAAGATAATTTTATAACATTTCTTTCACTAGTAAATGATGAGTAAAGGCTTTAGTGTAGCTAGTGCGCTTTTGAAAGTAGTGTTAACAAAATAAGTGAGCATTGATGAATAATAACACAATCAGGGCTGCCCACTAGGTGATAGGGCCCACTATTGTGCGATTATACTTCATAATCTCTAGCTAATCCGGTCAAATAATCCACGATTAATTATACTCCGTATTTGTTTTAACTATCTAGCTCACTGAGATTGTTTGGCTGATGTGTTAGATTACTCATCCCTTCGTGTTGTCTTATTTTGGACGTCTTTCTTCTCAACTAGACCACTCCTTCACCGCTGGTATGTTCTCCGTCTCCCCTCCGATGTTAAAATTAATACAGATTATAACTAATGTATTGAGCTTGAACTATTCTTGCTTTATGTGATTGAGTGCTTTTCATCACATGTGTGATCTGTACATTTATAGATACATAATTGACCTGCCCAAAACATTTTCAAAATACAAAATGGAAACACTAGCAGCAGAAGAAGAAAATAGAAATGGTTGTAGGAAGCATTGTGTTTAATGCTTGGTGGCTAGCAGCAGGTATAGTAGCCTTTGTTTTTTCATTCTAAAACTCCTCTCACTGTGTGAATTTATACTGCAAACTTTATGGCAAAGGCAGAAAACATTTTCAGATTTTATAGATCAAGTCCCCTGAAAAACATTTTAGATGGTGCTTCTTTCTGGAAAAAGAAATTGATCAGGAGGAAATACGCTACTGCTGCCTCATCAAACCACCTATTATGAAGACTCAAAATAAGCTTTAAACTTCCGAATTGAGATACAAAAAAAAAGATCAAGAAAGTTGCTGCCTGGACTTAACTCCTAAGCAATACTTTCTTGTGGGTCTCACTACTTTATGGAAACTTATAATAGTAATTATCTATTTTAGACTAGACTACACTAAGATGAAGAAAAACAAGAATCAGATTTTTGCGTGGAGGTGAGTTTTGATTGCCTTCAATCCCCAAAACATTTTCAAAATACAAAATGGAAACACTATAATTTAATGGGAAAAACACTGGACTAGGACTAAACATTGGGCTAGGAAACCGTATAGGACATTTGATTTTTTTAAAACCCTGAACTTACTTGAATCATATTCATCTTGTCCTAGTTGTGTTTGTGACTGTCTTCTATCAATTTACTTGGTTTATGTTTAATTGTTTGGTGTGCTCTTGCTGCTAAGTTTTATGGTTGCCAAAATCATGAGTTAATTTTTAGGATTCGACAAATGAGTCTGTACTGACCCTTTTTATTTATTTTTTGATTTCCAGAACTTGACAAGAATCAAAGGTCTTTCTGAAGCAAAAAGGTGGATAAGATATGTGAAGCTGCGGAAAAGATAGTGGTTAGCATATTATGAGATAATGGTTGAAAATTGTAAAAATGTGAACCTTAGTTCTGAGTTGTCAAAGGATTGTATATTGAGAAAAGAATTACTTTTATTGTACAAGTACGCCTCATAATATTTTACATTTATTGTCATCATTTTAAAAATTGAAATTATATATATATATATATATATATATATATATATATATGAGAATGTTAGAGTGACAAATAACTTAGTATGTAGCACAAAGTATTGCTATATGAGTGTTGCTATAAATATTTGTTGCATAAAAGAATGTGTGACTAAATATTTCAATGCACAATTACAATACAGACTACACTTAATAAAAAGTTGTTGCACTTGAGGCATTTGTGCAAGATAAAGTTCCAATGCACAAATACAATATAGGCTACGCTTGCTAAACTTAATTTGTTGCACAAAATACTTTTATGGGCATTGAAGTTTTGCGTTGCACAATTATTATTTTGGGCAACAAATATCATGTGTTGCACAAGTATTACTTTGGGCAACGAATATTTAGTTCATCACATAAAACACAATGGGCCACGATACTTAGGCAACGACCTTGTGACGAGATTAACTTAGTTGCACAAGAGAATGGGCAACAAAAATGTAGCTTTTAATGACGAAATTTTTTGTTGCACAAAACTATTTTTTCTTGTAGTGATTTCAAGTGTGATAGTGAAAATGTTGAAAGGTTTTAATAATGGAGATGTAAAAGTTAGTTGGTTGAGTGAATGTTTTAAGGCTCGTAAATTTGGCTATAGTAGGATATATTGCAAATGTAAGAATTTTTGAATGCCTAGTCGTCCTGATTGCATTGTTCGCTGAAATTTGGTATGAGAAAACTAGACTTAATGAATAAGATGCTCAAAAAAATTCATCAATAAATTCCACCGGGAACTGCCCCAAATGGCGACGGCCGGACTGAGCCTCCTATATAAGGGCTTATTTGACCTTTTTATGTAAGTTCGAGGGCCTATTTGACCCTTTTCCCGCAATTTTATCTTGTTGTTATTGAATCCCTAAATATAAAATACTTCTAATATATAATCAGCTCCAATGTATCCAAATCAGATCACTTTTTCCCTTGTCAGCATATCATCTCTAATATGAACATTTGGAAAATTGGAACTAATTTGGACCGGTTCTGATCCAACCCCGAATATTGGGTGTCCACGCGATTTATACGCCCAGTACGGCTCTGAAATCGGAATGAGAGATTGATCCTTCTTTATTTTCCGACTCCGATAACGGTTGTAGAGTAAAATTAGTAAATTAGAGACAAGTCTAATTGTTGCAACTAAGGATGCTTATAATTGGACGAGTTTCAGTTCCAGACAAGGCTAAACCAGACTTGAACAGAACAGATCGCATCTGACTTAGACAATTGTAAAGTACATCTAACTAGAACATATATCTACCACACAAACCATTACAGACCACATCAGACCCACCAAGATTTAAACAAATTATATCAGATAAAAAAGTTAGTTCAATTTAAAACATCCTAATAAATGAGCAACCTGAGGAACAACGAGACTCTTGGCCGTCGAGAGGAGAGATGTAGGTTTTGTGTGTCACTGATTGCTTTGTGTGGATCGATTGGGATCTACATCATTTCTATGTTTGTTTTGGTTTTTGTCTTTTCCTGGATTGATTAAAAGTTCACACATTATTGAAAAAGTGGTATGTACACTCATATGAATGGTGTTTTATTCCCTAGGATTTCTAAGGTTAATCTTCTCTTGTCAATTGTACAGTGATGTTATGAGTGACTTCTTTTCAAATTAGATATGTGTTTTCTCAAATTCCATCATGTTCTCGATCAACCCATCTATGACGACACCGTTGATCCGCCCTCCTTCAAAACCACCGCCACTGTAACACTTGAGATTTAATATAAACGGATTAATAGTACTACTCATACCAACAGAGGTGCATCTCCTTTTAAGGGAGCTCATTACCTGTAACACCCCCAAATTTCCCACCCAAAAATAATACTTTATTCAAAAGAAATATCAACTTTATTTGAAAAACATCAGAGTTATGCAGCGAAAACCAAAAGGGAAATAGGGGCGTTACCGCCACACTCGGCTCTCCCCTAACCGAGTGCACAGGCTAAAACAACTTAACTCCAAAAACAGATATTCACTAACTAAATTAAAGATATTGAAAAATTGAATTACAATGATTTACTAATTAGGTGTTCTAGCGGAATCTCTCTCGAATCAACATCGTCATCAAATAGATACTCAAGCTTTATCTCCTGCACAAATAAGGTGCAGAAAAAGAAAGAAAAACAAGAAACAAAAATTAGCCGGAAATGCTAAGTAAGTCCCACCCAACCCCGTAAAATAATCACGTTTGATACATATATATAATTTTTGCAAAACATTTGGGAGGAAAATCTTTTCAAAACATTCATACCAATCATAAGTAAAACAATATTTATAATAAATCCTCATAACATAATTCACATGTAAAATAATAATATTCCAAATCATAATAATTCCAACATTAGAAAATGTAATAAAAACTCTCATAAATATTCCAAAGCATATATCATATACACAACTCCAAATATCCATCTCAAAACTCACTTAATCACTTTATCACAATCCTTACAAAACACATAATCAATATCCACAAATATGTTTTCCAAACCAATATCACCAGTATTTGTACTTAAGAAATTCACAAAACATTTGATTTACCTCAAAATAGCTTTATAGCTAATTCTCCTAGTTCATTTAGAAGGGCGGTGCTCAAGCGTTATCTCGATTCTTGAGCCCAGTGATCCGTTGTTTTGTACGGTCACTCCGATCTGCTCTCGGTACCACATCTCCTCTATTAGAATCTAGACTTCTACCTTAAGTGTGCACACCCCCTAAAGGGATTCCAAGCCCTCCGAGTAGTATGAAGTCTAAGTAGTTCTGACGTCAACGTCTCCCTACTCCAAATGGGATATACTCCCTAAGTTCTAGGTTCAAAGACCCTTAAGAGAATAGGTACTACTACTACTGCTCTAATAAAAAGGGATCTGATGCCCAGTTGTTCGGGGTGGTTACCGAACCCTCCAAAATTAATTTGTTTCATACCTCTTGATTCAAGTAGTAGTAGTCCTAACCCTCCCTCACCATTAACGGACGTGAAGGTGGCCCGACACCTACGGATTTCTCCCGTGGTGCCCCAATTATGAAATCAATCTTTTATCTTGTCTTTCCAAAAATCAATATTTATGTCTTATAGACATTAGTGTCACCATTAAAAATATTAACTTTTCTTTGTTTTCTCAAAATCCAATCAAAAGTTCGTATCTTTCAAAATACGCTAAAATTCCATATATTTTCTCAAAATCCAATTTACTCACAACACCACCAAAATAATCACCATTAGAAAATCTCCCAAAAATCATATACAATAACTTGTATCAAAATCCAATAATAACAAACCAATATATCAAGTACAAACAACTTCATATAGAATAACATTTACCCAAATTTAATACACATAAATACATTACTCAAATTGTACATTAAAACATTCAAAATAATTACGAGGTAAAAGGTATAATTTTGGTTGCAATGAAACTTACTTCAATCGTGATAATTCCTAACCAAACCTTCTATCTCGATCTCCTCCAAATTCACCTTCTAAGAATATTAAAATTTTATGATTAATAGCTATACTGTTTATTTTTATTTTATTCAATCCAGCACTTATAACACTTTATTATTTGTCCAAAGTTAACATTCTTAAACGGTCCAGATTAAATTCATTTAAAAGAAATCAGCTCATACGAACTCAGCCCAAAACAGAAGATATACGAAGTATGAGGCTACGTACGTATTCGTTCGTCGTCGTCCTCGCAGGCTCGCAGCAACGCAGGTGTGCGCAGAGTTGATCGCCAGCGGTTTCTCTTCGATCACTCCTCCATTGTCAACAGCAGCAGTCGGCGGCACGGTCCAGCAACGCAGATCGGCGGCTCTTCTTTATCCGCAGTCCGGCAACAGTTCCCGGCTTCTTCCCTTTTCCGGCGTGAATCAGTCCGGCGAGCTTAGCAGCTCCGGGGTTCGTTTCTGCTCCGGCGAGCCTCGTTCTTCTCCTCTCTTCTGGCGACACAGGCAGGGAAATTCACTGATGATTTTGTACTTTCTACGCAGGAAGCTTAGCCGAGGTTTTCTAGGCTGACGGGTTCATGCATATTTGTTTGTATGCGGCTAGGGTTTATGGGTTGAAAATCGTTCGTATATATACACTTATATTCACCCGAAGGTTCTCGATCGCCGTTATATGCGTTATGAAGATCTTTTGCCTTTAATACGAAGGTGCGCCATAGGAAAGTCGCCCCTCTGTTTCCGATGTAAGCGTTATGCGTGCATATATAGACTTACTAGTTATGCATAACAGGTTAGGAAGAGTCAAAACTTCCTTATATGATAGAATGTGCGTGTGTATAGGTTGTAGTACATATTTTATTACGGAGTAATTATATAACAATAATGTGTAGGGCATTTTGGTTTATCACATATTAAGTGTAACTTTTCTAAAATGTACAAATTAAAAGACATTAGTTAAAATATCATTTTTTTTATTTGAGTCAATAAAATTATTTGATCAAAATTTGTAAATTTTTTTAAAGTATTTTTGAGTGTCACATTACCTAAGAACTCCAAAGTTAAGCGTGCTTGCTCGGGAGTAGTCTTGGGATGGGTGACCCCCTGGGAAGTTTCTCAGGGCGCGCATGAGTGAGGACAAAGTGCGCGGTAAAGGCTAGTGGTGGTTTGTGAGGGCAGTACTATTGGTCCGGAGTAACTACCTCGGGTCCGGTGGGGCCGGGGTGTTATAGCCACATGAACAAAGAGTAGTACAATATTTTTTAGAGAGAGTAGTACAAGATTTTGATCAAACTATTCAGTACAAGGTTGAAATAAATGTCATTGATTTTCAGACGGTCGAGACAAATATGCAGGTACAATGGAGTCAGGCTAGGACGCGACATAACTGGAAAACCAATGACTTGTTTTATTATTTTCTTATGTCGGTTTGTTTACTATAGTTTCGTCTATTTTAGTATATTGAATTACTTTAATTTTCTTTTTGTTTTTGTAGAGTTGTAAGTGTTCGAACTCACTATAGAAATATGAAGACTTATGTGGTGATTTTAACTTCAATCTGTCCATTCCATGATTAGCGATTTATGCAGCTCGATCGTTTGTGAATAGCAGGGTCAAAGTCTGATCATTGAGCTTGTGCATGCGTTAGTATGATCTTGAGTCTATTATAATGTGGTTTGATTTATTAATTTCAATATATATTATTTTCATTAAAAAAACGTCCTAATAAACCGCTGACCCCGGGCGTTAATGTAAAGTTGGAATAAGACAAGTGCTTTTCATTCTTAATACGCCGCGTACTAACAATAACAATTGCTTCAATTTCAAAGAAACGGTGTCTGGAATAATTAAGAGAATTTATACTTCAAAAAATGTCAAACATGATCGTATTTACTACCTACTACGTATATGACAACTATCTCAAACTGAATATGACAAATATACGGAGCATATGACTACTTGAGTAAGTTTATTCATTGATGTGTAATATATACGTAGTAATTGATATATACTTTTGTACTATACGGAGTGTAATCTATACTCCCTAGTTTATTGGAAATAATAATACAACTTTTGCAGAATTACCTTATACTCCGTACTACGTGTCTACGTATATGTTTTTGGGTATTACAGAGGATGAGTCAAAATAGCAACCTTCGATTTTAAGAATTTTGTAGTGCACATAATTTTCAATTGTTATTATTGTATTGTGTATTTTCAAGATCTACACAGTTGTATGTTGTAGTTATTCTATTTCATACACACACACAATTATCACTACGTGTCCATTTTGTTTATTAGTATGTATCATCAATATCATTAAGACATCAATAATAATTGAAAACATGCATGCACAAAGATCTAATAAGATATGGTATATGTTTATAGTATATATATCAACCCTATGTGATATACGTGTTTGTTTTTGGAAAAAGTGGAAAGTATTGTACGTTGAGGGAAGGAAACCTAACTTAGGGGTGTTGATCTACTTGTGAAAATTGTTGGTGCTCCTTCAGGGAATAGAAGTAGTTATTGAAGTGTTTGAGTGGAAGTGCTAATCAAGAACTACTTCTTATCGAGTGCTTCAATTCAAATTATTCATAATTGCTCCTAGAAGCAATTTTTAGAAGCTTGGAAGACCAACTTTTAAAAACTGGAGGATACCAGCTTCTGAAAACTGATTCTAATTCTACTTCTTTAAAAAAGAAGCAGAAACAGAGTTAGTTCCAAACACCCCTTAATAAAGAAGCAGAATCAATTCTAGACATCCGTATACGATCGATCGACATTCCAATTTCCAAATAGAAAATAATATCGTGTTTTGCTTTTTCTTAGCGTTATGCAAAATACTAAAAAATTAATTCTTAATCTTACTACTACCTCCGTCCCATATTTATCTTCATAGTTCGGTTTACGATGCTTGACTGACGATAAAGCAACTCGACCCCTGTTCACACTCGGATTATTTTTAGTAAATAAAATTTACATATTCAGAAACTACATTAAAACCGCTACAAAGCCTGATCAAGAAATTTTAAGTTTGATAAAAATTTGATATATAAAGTAAAAGATTAAGAGTAATTTGAGTTGACCATGTGAATAGTAACTATGAAGATAATTTTGGGACGGAGGGAGTAATTGTTTGCCACTAGCACATTGCAGATGCTCGAAAACTAGTACAGTACGTACTCATTCAGTTCTAAATTAACAGTTTCATACTCGTATTTCATGTTTTAGATAGGTATCCCAACAGGGGCGGATCCAGGACACTGGGCCGGAGTGGGCTGATACAAAGAATATTTTTGGAAAACTTTTTGCCCAAATTTTTTACACTAAAAATAAAGGCATTTTTTTAAATTTGGGTTGGGCCAGGGCCAAGGTTGGCCCACCCCTATCTCCGCCCCTGTATCCCAAGTAGATGGTATCATTTCTTTTTTAGTAGGCCTTTTTAGGTTTATGGGTAAGTCATACCTATGAAATGTGTAACTTTTTGTACATAGAAGTGTAGTTCGGTAAGTTTATCTTACTTTTTACGAGTAATTTTTGTGCCTAAGAGATTGAGATTATTAAATTTGGAATGAATGGAATAAACAACATGATCAAATCAGATCGATCATTAACAATGGTAAATTACACAAAATATTCTTCATTTCATTTTTGGATTGAGTGACAAGTCCAGGTCTCAAGTAACATAAATAATTGTTGTAATAATAATAAGATTATGATTAAACAAATATAGTTATGAACTTATGATGGGAATGTGTAGTTTATTCCTTCCATGAAACAACATAATTTTAATGCTTCTCCTACAAATTCTGAGAGCTTGAAAATCCTCAACCATCAAGGAGTAGCAAATTAGTGCATGCATGTGAGGCGTTGATGCCATTCCATCCACTAGCTTCTCCCCACCTCTAGTTCACCACCTCCCTCTTTTCCCTCTCCCATCAATACCCCAACACTATTCTCTCTCCGATCTCCGGCCTTGACCATCCATCCCCAATCATTTTCTCATCAGCTCCCCCATTCCTTCCGGCAGCGCGCCGCCAAGGCCACCGCCACCCACTCTACCTCGTTGAATCCTCCCGGCCGGCCCGCAATCGCACGACCAGCACTTAATGGGGAACTGTTGCTCCGGCGAAGCCTCCGAAGCCCCGGAGCCCGAGCGCTCTGGGGAGGGAACCACCTCCCGGGGAGGCGGTGCCAGCAGCAACGCGACCCCGGGGGCGAACAAAATAATGACGACGCCTCCCCCGCACGCGTCAACCCCGGGGCAGTCCACGAAGGCGACCCCGATCGGGCCGGTCCTCGGCCGGCCCATGAGCGACGTGCGGGCGGGGTACACGATCGGGAAGGAGCTCGGGCGGGGGCAGTTCGGGGTGACGCATCTGTGCACGGAGAAGCAGACGGGGGAGCAGTTCGCGTGCAAGACGATCGCGAAGAGGAAGCTGGTGAACAAGGAGGACATAGAGGACGTCCGGCGGGAGGTTCAGATCATGCACCACCTCACCGGCCAGCCCAACATCGTGCAGCTCAAAGGCGCGTACGAGGACAAGCACTCGGTGCACCTGGTCATGGAGCTGTGCGCCGGCGGGGAGCTCTTCGACCGGATCATCGCCCGGGGGCATTACACGGAACGCGCCGCCGCGTCCCTCCTCCGAACCATCGTCCAGATCGTCCACACCTGCCACTCCATGGGGGTCATCCACAGGGATCTCAAGCCCGAAAACTTCCTCCTCCTCAGCAAAGACGAAAATGCCCCTCTCAAAGCTACTGATTTTGGTCTCTCTGTCTTCTATAAGCAAGGTTCCATCTCTATTTTATTCAGAAATTACCCTAAATAGGAGTAAAAACGTTTTGAAATTCCAAAATAGGAGTATCATGTTTTTTATTCCCTAAATAGGAGTAATCTGCCAAGTTTGGAAAAAAATGCCATGTTTAAAGCCTTGTAATTTCCAAACTTGGCAGAAATTTACTCATATTTAGGGAATAAAAACACGATACTCCTATTTTGGAATTTCAAAACTTTTTTACTCCTATTTAGGGAATTCTCTCTATTTTATTCTCACCATCATATCCTCTAGCAGTCTAGCTCTCTATTTTATTGTTTATAATCAGAATAATGAATTTCAAAAGGTTTTGTTCCAAAATACTCTGTAATATTCTCCGTCCTTAGTTCTATTCCAAACGAATACGGAGCATATTTTTTGAGAAATGTTTTCAACTTCAACTTTTAATTTCTTAGCATCTCCGTCCCAAATTGATTTACAAAGTAGATTTTTTCTTGAAACAAAAATTCATTTTAATCATTTGTTTAGGATGTCAATTTTTAATTACGTAGTATATTATAAACTAGAGTTTTCAACTTTGAAGATATTTTAATGTAATTTCTGAATACGTAAACTTTAATTGTTAAAATTTTAATTAATTATCAATATAATGATTTAACTTTAACATTGGTTAACAAAAAAATATTGACTTTGCAAATCAATTTGAGACGGAGAGAGTAATATAGTCCAATGAAACTTTTTGAATTTTTTGATTGTCTTATCACTTATGCATAGTCTACTAAAAAACACTTCTAACCAATTTGTGTTGTTATAAGTATTTCAAATATTGAAATTTTACCATTTTGATTAGTATAGAGTTAAACTAAACTGTTCCGCTGGACCATAAGAGTCTGTTTGGTAGCACTATAATCGGCTGTTTTAGCTGATTTTGCTGAAATTTATGAAGTTCTGGCTGAAGTGGCTGCATTGGCTGATTCTGTTGATTTAACAAAAAATTATTTTCAAAATATATTTTATTAATAAAATAAAAAAAAATTATATGTAAAAATAGTTAAAATGGTCATTCATCTACAGTAACTTCAGCCAATACAACCAGAAAAGTAACTTCAACCTTACTTTTTCTGCTTATTACACAATTTAGCGCGCAAAAGTAAAAGTTACGTATTTGGTGAAAAAGTTGGCTGATAAGTCGAAAAACAGTGTTGTCAAATGTAACGGCCTCTAAATTGTCAATTATGATGTGATGATTGACCAGTGATAAAATTAATTTCTCACTAATAATATTCAAATCAATATTTTTACTTAAAGTTTGTTATGGAGTAGTAGCATATGTTTAGAAACTACAAAAAGAGTTCTATTAGATCAAAAGAATAAAATTTAATTTACACTTCAAAACAAACGAATACTGAAATAATAAAAAGAAAGTAATTTTTAAATAGTATGACCATTCAAGAAAAAATAGTATGAATTGTAATATGTCCAAGTTCAACAGAAGTATATATATAATGGTCAATGATGGCCGTTAGAGACCATTAAATTTAAAACTATCAAGTTTAATTTGGGAGGTAATAAATATAGTACATAAAACTCGATCACACATTTGCACCGATACCCTTACATGGTGGTTCATATACACAACATTGTGGAGTAACTTGTGTGTAGTATACACTATACAGTGGAGGTAGATCATTTTACGCGCACAAATGTAACACGTATTATCTAAAAAATAAATGAGGATATTTAGCGTACATTTTATTGACATAAATCATTATCTCATCATTTATTAATATTTAAATTATCTGTCTTCAATATTTTAATTGATCTACATCGATAAGGTACAACATTTTGAAGGCCCATAAATTTGACTCAAATTTTTAATTGACAAAGCCATTATATTTCAGGTGACGTGTTCAAAGATATTGTGGGAAGTGCATATTATATAGCACCAGAAGTGTTGAAGAGAAACTACGGACCAGAAGTTGACATATGGAGCATAGGTGTGATGTTATACATTCTTCTTTGCGGAGTTCCTCCATTCTGGGCTGAATCCGAGAACGGAATATTCAACGCCATCCTGCGCGGTCACGTTGACTTCTCCAGCGACCCATGGCCATCCATTTCACCCGGGGCAAAGGACCTCGTCAAGAAAATGCTTAATCCTGATCCCAAACAGAGGCTAACAGCTTTTGAAGTCTTAAGTACGTTTCTACTAACTTACCATTATACGTAGTATATTAGGTCACGGGTATGTTTGGCCCGACTAGCTGAAAAGATATTTTTTTGAGCTTTTTAGTGACTGTTAGGTTTTAGTGACCGAAAAGATATTAAAAAGAAAAGGTGATAGCTGTTTGGTAAAAAACCGATTGTTTGATTTAGTTCCGTTTGATATACAAACTGTTAGGACAAATTAACACTAAAAGTCACGGTCTTTTCTCAGATGCTAGTCCCCGTAGCATTTTAAAAAGATCTTTTATTTTTTGAAAAGCTCTTAAAATTTGTCATGCCAAACATATAACTAAAAGTTTTTATAGACTTTTTAAACAGTACAAAAGCTGGAAGACAGAAACTTAATTATGTCAGTCAAACATGCACTACGTCTTTTACTGAATCTCATATTGCATTTGGTTTACTTTTATTAAGATATGTTTTTCTATCAAAGGATAACTATAAGAGTTTACTTTTATATTGTTTTATTGCATTTGGGATAGAATATATCCTACCGGTGTAGAGTACAAATACGCTTCAACAAACGCCTCAAACATAGTGAAAAAAACAGTCAAAATAACTTTGGTTTATTCAAATTAAAGCAAACAACCAAACACAAACCGGACTAATAAATTAGCTAGATAACAAATTGAGACTTGAGGTTTTATCTTAAAAATGTTAATCTCATAGGAGGACTAGTTGGGCAACTTGTATGTCAATTTAACATTTGTATCAAAATGTGTTGGACAATTATTTCAACACAATCTTCAAACTTATAGCAAACGTGGAATGTTTAACTTAATTAATAATCACTCTTGGTTTGTATGGGAATTGAATGAATGAAGATCATGCATGGATCAAGGAGGACGGAGAAGCGCCAGACACGCCACTTGACAATGCAGTATTGGATAGATTGAAGCAATTTAGAGCAATGAACAAGTTTAAGAAAGTTGCTCTGAGAGTGATTGCTGGCTGCCTTTCGGAGGAAGAAATCATGGGGTTGAAGGAAATGTTCAAATCCATGGACACTGATGGAAGTGGCACTATTACCCTCGAGGAATTGAAGCAGGGCCTAGCTAAGCAAGGGACTAAACTGTCCGAATATGAAGTCAAACAACTTATGGAAGCGGTATGCATCTTATCTCTAGTTTCTTTCTATGTGTCCATGAAATTAAGGATGTTTTCTTCAACACTCAAATTTGTTGGTTTGATCTGGTCTAGTCTAGTAAACGTCTGGTCTCTGTGTATTTTATAATTATGGAAGTCTGGTCTGGTCTAATATGGTCTGATCGGTCTGGTCTTTGACTGAAAACAGTCCAAAAGAAAACATCTTATCAACTCGGTATTAAATTAAGGGTTGTGATTATTTTTTAATAGTAAGTTCTTATGCAAATATGCAATTAACTTTTATTCTTCATTTCATATAACAATAATATATATATATATATATAAACTCGAGCAGGCTGATGCGGATGGAAATGGGACAATAGACTATGAAGAATTCATCACCGCAACAATGCACATGAATAGAATGGACAGAGAAGAACACCTCTATACCGCGTTCCAGTACTTTGACAAGGACAATAGTGGGTATGTTAAATATACATGCTTCTTAAACCTATCTCACTTTCTGACGTGGACTTTGTCGTGAGTGCACTCAAAATAAATTCAATACTAACACTTATACGTAGTATAGCGTAGTAAAGTTTGTATCCACAGGGAAAGGAATAACTTTCTTTTTATATAAATAGTAAATAAAAGGGGGTATTGATTGTTGAGTGATTTAATTAAATTAAACACGAAGATGAACGAGTTATATGGGATTAAATTCAAGAATAAAAGGGACTTGATCTTGCTACTTTCCACTTGTTGATATATTTTAGTCGATCATTGTTATATCTATAACTTATCCCCTCTCGAATACTCAATCGAGGAGTATATCCAATTCATCGAGGGTAGTTATTAACAACGACCGTTCATTAATAACCCTTACTATTTATCAAATATAGAACAACGCCGTATACCGATATAACAGTAGCTTTTAACCTCTTTAACTCCTTGATGAAATCAATTAAGATTGATAACCTCAACGCAACGGTTTCGGTTTAACGAACAAAATTAATCCCTCTTAAGTTTATTAACCACGACCGTGCATTAATAAACCGAAGTTACTTACTTATGAAACCTTCAACGTTTAACCATCGGTTCGTTGAACGTTTCTAGTAATAATCAATGTTGGAACGTTAACTAATCGTCACTTAGCCACCCTCCAACAATGATATAGAATGAGATTAAGGGAAGAATTAATAATCAAGAGGAGAAAGTAAGAAAATAACTCACAACTTTAATAATCAATCAAGCTTCAAGAGCAAAACCAAGAATTGGAAGTTTAGCTCCTCATTTGGAGACTAAACATGCTAAAAGAAATATAAAGAAATGCTATTCTAAACTGAGCTTAAGTATATGGAAGAAGGGATGATTTTTTGTGAAGAAAAAGTGTGCTATTTATAGGTGTTTTTCAACACCTTTGGCCGGGTACCCGACCGGGTATAGGTACATACCCGACCGGGTACCGGTCAAAATCAGATTATCTCCCACGTTTATGTGTTTCCAGCACGTTAAATTGTCCGGGTCAAGTCAGACCCGACCGGGTCAAGTAAGGGACCCGACCGGGTTTGACCAAAATCAGATTTTTTCCAAATCTTTGTGATCTGCAGCATGTTCTGGTGCTCCGGGTCAAATCTGACCCGACCGGGTCGAGTAAGGGACCCGACCGGGTCTTACTCTTTCCTCTTAGATCCTGATCTTTGACTGACCCGACCGGGTTCAAGGTCTGACCCGGTCGGGTTTGTGTTCCTGAGCATTTTTGTCTTCAGCTTTTCTCCCCTTTTGCTTGCTAACAACTCTATCACTATTCTATAGCTAGAATTAGAAGGTAAAAACAATTACAACTAAAATAAAACAAAAACTTACAAACTAACTAAAAGTGATGGAAAGTCCACACAAGATCAATATAAAAACATACACTTATGCACTATAAACTAGTGCATATCACTTTCTTTCGTAAAAACGAATTGTACTAGTGACAATTTCATTATAAAAAAGACTGATAAAAAAAACTATTTTTATCATGTGCTCCATAATATAAATATCCACACTCACACGCATAACATACACAAGGGAATTAGGGAAAATACTTAAATATTACTAAAACATATAATCCGTATATGTGTTTTCCTAGTATATAAACTATATATATTTTTGGATGTGCAAATAACTATAATTATCATCTAAGACATTGGGAGCATGTGATTTAAATAGATATAATTCACTAATCATAGTAACTCTCAAGAGCAGTACATGGTATCATGCACCATTTTAGGAAAAAATCATATGTAAGTCATATATTAGGAAAACACATGTCTTTTAGTAATATTGGAAATAATTTTCTCTATATATAATCTAGTAAAAGAAAAACATGGAATAGTGACATACACATATAATAATGTATGTTTCGTGCTATGGGCATGTGGTCGCATTGAATGTTTCGAAATTTACACCATTAATCATACATTCATACAAACTTGCTTTTTTCTAAATTTGTGCGCATGTTACAAAACTTACACCATATTGTAACTTGTAAGTTTCATATTTTGGTTAACCAATACTTTTATTATGCAATGATGGTATTTTTGTACACAAATTCAAAACATACGAACCATCATGATCATTTCCTTTTCTTTGTATTGTTATTTCCAGCTACATAACAATAGAGGAGCTCGAGCAAGCTCTAAGAGACTTTGGCATGAATGACGGGAAGGATATCAAAGAAATCATCTCTGAGGTTGATGGTGATAATGTAAGTACCAAACCTTGTAAGCAAAGCTTTTGTTTCTGTCACTCTGCGGTCCTTTGCTACACTATATTCTAGCTTTAGCCTCTTTTAAGAAACGTTCTGTTCTAAAACTCGTATTGAGACTTCACTTATGAAATGAAGCCTAACACTGAGTTTTAAAACTTTATATACTGTATATGACATTTCCGATGAACAAAAATGTCTTAAAACGGATCAAAATATTAATATATCCTTACTCGTAACATATTTTAATACAATCTTTTTTCATGTTATTGATTAATGTCAGGATGGTCGGATCAATTACGACGAGTTTGCAGCCATGATGAAAAAAGGAAATCCAGATGCGGCCGCAAACCCTAAGAAAAGAAGAGATGTGTCCTTTGTTTCATCGTAGTCTCTACATATAAGTCGCAAGCATAATGTATATACTTATATGTAACCACTGTTGTTGTACGTACTAATTAATTAGATTGGTTGTTAAGTTGATGAGAAGATCGGGCTATCCATGTATATATAGATTGAACAATAATGTCATTCCCCTCATATTTGATGGTGCATATACATGAGAAATTTCTAAAATAGGACATAATTTACCATATTTGGGATCAGATCATTGTTGTAGTTTTTTTTTTTCAAACATTGTATTTAGAGAAGTTGTACCAAACAAGAGAAAAATAATACTCCCTCCGTCCCATAATTATCTTCATTCTTTTCTTTTTGGTCCGTCCCAAATTTATCTCCCCTTTCCCTTTTTAGCAAAGGATTTGTGGTTCACAACCATTCTTACACATTTCTCTCTCCTCTGCACAACTCTCCACCACACATTTCCCACTTTCTTAATCTCCGTGCCCAGTCAAAACCGAAGTTAATTCTGGGACGGAGGGAGTACTCCGTATAAAATTTTACAATAGGAGTGTTTTCTGCATATGAGCAATTACTATCAATTACAGAGTATGACATTTATAGTTTAATACTATATTGACATATAAATCTCATTTAAGGCTAAAATATGACAATATGATTTCACAGTAACAATTATTTTGCGATAAGATTTTACTCCCTCCGTCCCATTTAAATGTTTTCACTTTCCTTTTTGGACGTCTCACTTAAAGATTCTCACTTTCTATTTTAAGAAACAATTGACACTCTTAAATGACAATTTAATCATCAAATACCAAAAAATACATTTATAAAACCACAGTTATCACCACTAACTCATTATATTATATACTCATCAAAATTATTTCTCAAAGTATACTCGAATTAGCATATTTAATTACTGTCTAAATAATCGTGTCATTTTGCCACGAGAACCTTTAAATGGGACGGAGGTAGTAGTACCATATTAGAATTCAACATTGCCACGAGTACCATATAAAATTAACATTATGTTTACGAGAATTTTTCTTTTCTTTTTATCATACGAGAATTTTTCATTAAATTTCCTATTTTAGGGCAATGCTAGAACCCGTGAACTATTATTTCACAAAAAAATTAAAAAATTGCAATGATAGAACACCAAACAAGAAAGAAGTTATAAATCATGGCAATCATATATTACGAATTATTAAAAGCGGCAATAGAAAATATTTAGTGATGACTTTCCAAATAGTCAAAAAGTGAAATTTTAATGGAGAATTTTATTAAGAAAAAAACAAACACCCGAACAACATAAAAAGGAAGGATGAAAAACAAACAAAAACAGCGAGAAAACGAAGTAAGAGTGAAATGTATAAATGACTCTTAAACTATCATCATGATATTATATTGGTTTCTAAACTTATAAACCTATCATTTTGGTTTTTATTATATTCACTCCGCATCGATCCACAAATTAATAGTTGTGTCAACTCTAAAAATTCTTTCGTTTATTTATTAAGATGAATTTTTCAAGTGGTCAATGTCTTAAATATAAATCACTTTGGTATGCTTTTTTCAGGTGACTTAGCTTTAAGATGTACTCCATAATATCTTACATATTATGTGGTTCCTTGAATGTAACAGTTAAAAATGACATAAGAACTGGATCGATCGATAAGCACCAAGTAAAGTTAGGACCTATATAGCACCGATACCGGTACGTGGAAACGGGTACGGGGATACGTCAAAACAAAAGAAAAGTAGGATACAGATACGAGACTATATTTATAAATATTAAAAGTTATGGGGGTGTATTTACAAATATTAAAAGTAATAGGGGTCTATTTATAAATATTAAAAATAGTTTTTTTTAATATATATATATATATATATATATATACACACACACATATAATATCCTATGATGTCTTCCCATTCATTCATTGAAGCATTTTCCTTTTTCAAGATACTTAGTAATAAATTCATAATATTTCTCATATACACTAGTGTATCTCGAAATATAAATGTAGTCAATAAGTCATTAATTTAAAATGAGAAATAAGTCACACAACTACAATCTTGAAATTAAAAGTGCAAGTACCCACTTCGGAGTATGAGTTAATGACTTAATTCGGATATATTAAAAGGTCCATTATTTGATTACCAAGTAAAATGTGGTTTTAGATTTTTCATTTTTTTCAAATTTTATTAAGTAAATTTTGGGATTTTTTTTAAAAAAATGTTGATACGTGTATCCGTCAGGATACGAGTATCGGAAACTTTCAAAAAATTACAAAAAAAATGGAAACTTTTAAAAATTGCAGATACGGTCCGGGAACGTACGGTACGGGTATCCTAGAGTATCGGATACAGGAACGTATCCGATACGCCGATACGCTACCCTAGGAAAGTATCTGTGCTTCATAGGTTAAGACTAAAGTGATCGATTATATTTCTTACTTTAGGGAATGAAACAATATGATGATGAAAATTTAAAGTCCATTTAATTTATACAATTTTTCTGAAAAACATCTTTAGTAGTTTAGTCCCGACCTAATGCCGTTCTGGCACAACAGAACCCTCCCCACCAAATCTTTAACTCTGAAAACTTCCGCTAGTCATATCCGTGCTCAACACGGGTAGACTTTTGTGACATTGAAATGAGCCGCAAATTATGGTAAGATTTGGAGACCGTGCCTCCTCTCTTAATTTGGTAAGTCTCAAAATTTAAATGGAGAATAGTAACTCAAAATCCCACCAGTATGTTTTCTTTTGCACTGTTTTCAATTCTAGACCAGATCAGACTTAAACAGACCAGGCTAGACCAGACTTAAACGAACCAGACCAGACCAGACTTAAACAGACCAGACCAGACCAGGCTTAAACAGACCAAACCAGACCAGACCAGACCAGACTTCCGTAGTTATAAAATACACAGAGACCAGACCAGACTAGACCAGACCAGACTAGACCAGACCAGACCAGACTTAAACAGACAAGACCAGACCAGACCAGACCAGCAAATTTCAGTCCAAAAGAAAACATCCCTAGTCAACGTTAATGTAACATCACCATTAAATATTATCCGCTCTATCAAAAAATAAATATCCTGTTGTGAAATGAAGGAGATGAAGAACAGATTTAAGATATAGATATATTATTGATAACCTCTAAATAACTTCTTAATATAACAATTTCTCTGAGTTCTCTGAATTGCTTGAATTTTTTTACAAGACTTCATCAAGCTCCTATTTATAGTGTTTGAGCTTGATGATTAGTCACCTAAATGATGAGTCTACAGATTTGGTGGCAATAACAAATTGAGCCACCTGTTCTAACTAGGTTACAAGGATCATTACAAGGATGATGAATAACTAGGTGTCCTAATGACAAGGATGAATAATTCACACACATGTTATTCCCAGGATTTTACAACACTCCCCCTTGAATGTTCATCCTTCAATAGTTATTTTGTTATCATGAAAAATTAGTGTGAAAGTTAAGGGGTAAAGATTACGACATATAATGTCGTTGTATTTGGATGTACTGTCTCATTAAAAACCTTATCAGGAAAAACCCAGTGGGATAAAAACCTGCTGAAGGGAAAAAGAGTGCAGTGCATTCAAATACTCCCCCTGAAATTAACATAAATTTTGAAGGCGGTGCATGCCGATTTTCTGTACAAGTTCTGTGAACTTCTTCGGGGGTAAAGATTTGGTGAAGAGATCGGCTGGATTTTCACTTGATCTGATTTGTTGAATGTTGATCGTCCCATCTTTCTCCAGATCATGAGTAGAGAAGAATTTTGGTGATATGTGTTTTGTTATGTCTCCTTTGATATAGCCCTCTTTAATTTGAGCTATGCATGGCTGCATGCGGTGTTGTCTTCATAGATCACAGTCGGGTAACAAGTAATAGGCTTTATACCGCATTCATTTTGGATGTGTTGAATCATAGATCGCAACCACACGCATTCCCTCCCGGTTTCATAAAGTGCAATTAACTCCGAATGATTTGATGATGTAGCTGTCAACGTCTGTTTCATAGATCTCCAAGAGATTGCGGTATTACCATAAGTAAATACGTACCCGGTTTGTGATTTTGCCTTTTGAGGATCTGATAGGTATCCAGCGTCTGCATATCCGATTAAAGAAGCTTTTGCATCTTTGTGGTAGAATAGGCCGAGATCAACTGTACCACGGAGATAACGGAATATGTGTTTGATCCCGTTCCAATGATGTCTTGTTGGGCATGAACTGTACCTAGCTAATAAATTTACAGAAAATGCAATATCTGGTCTAGTATTATTAGCTAAATACATTAAAGCTCCAATAGCACTCAGATATGGTACTTCGGGACCGAGTATTTCTTCGCCGTCTTCTCGGGGACGGAATGGATCATCGTGTATGTTGAGAGATCGAATGACCATTGGTGAAGTCAAAGGATGAGCTTTGTCCATATAGAATCTCTTCAACACTTTCTCGGTGTAATTGGATTGGTGGATGAAAATTCCATTCTTCAAATGCTCAATTTGAAGCCCGAGACAAAATTTGGTTCTCCCGAGATATTTCATTTCAAATTCTTTCATAAGATATTTTGCAGTATTTTCAATTTCATCGAGAGTTCCAATAATGTTTAAGTCATCAACATATACTGCAATTATGGCGAATCCTGAATTTGATCGCCGAATGAAAACACATGGACTAATCGGATCATTCTTATATCCTTCTTTGAGAAGGTATTCACTGAGACGATTATACCACATTCGTCCAGATTGTTTTAGTCCATACAATGACTTTTGTAATTTAATTGAAAACATGTCTCGAGGTTTTGAGCTATAAGCTTCAGGCATTTTAAATCCACCGGGAACTTTCATGTAAATGTCTGTATCAAGTGAACCATATAGATAGGCGGTCACTACATCCATTAGACGCATTTGCAGCCTTTCAAAAACAGACATGCCAATGAGAAACCTTAATGTAGTTGCATCAACTACTGGAGAATAGGTTTCTTCATAATCGATTCCCGGCATTTGAGAAAAACCTTGGGCAACAAGTCGGGCTTTATATCTAACAATTTCATTTTTCTCATTGCGTTTACGCACAAATACCTATTTAAAACCCACAGGTTTTATGCCTTTTGGCGTAGGGACTATCGGTCCAAAAACATCACGTTTCTCAAGTGATTTTAATTCAGCCTGAATAGCTGATACGTTTGTAATTTCCGTATGTTTATTTACGTTTTTAGTTAGTTTTGATTGTTTAATATCTCGGAAATTACACACTTTCGGTGTAATAGTTTAGTTTGTTAAATTCTTGTAATTTGTTTAGATTAGGTTTATTCTGAGCTTAAACAGGTCCAAGATCAATCAAATGATCAATGGTGAAGGAAGGTGCAAGATTACAAGACAAAAAGAAGGAAAAATCCTGATTTTGGTCTATACTCGGTCGAGTATACACATATACTCGATCGGGTATCTGGTTGACATTTCAAATCGGATCGGATCCGAAAACAAAGGAACATGCAGGAGAAGATTTTCCACGTTCGAGTGTCTATACCCGATCGGGTATACTTATGTACTCGATCGGGTATAGCTATAAAAACTACCCGAGTATTGATCGAGTATGGAACGAATTCGATGTTCTACACATACTCGATCGAGTATGTATATATACTCGATCGAGTACTCGACCTGCACCTCAAAAAGCCTATAAATACACCTCCTTTCCTTCACTTTTAGATCACCAATTCCTTTATACTCTTAAGCTCAGTTTAGAATAGCATTTCTCTATATTTCTTTTAGCATGTTTAGTCTCCAAATGAGGAGCTAAACCTCCATTTCTTGGTATTGCTCTTGAAGCTTGTTGATTATCAAAGTTGTGAGTTATTTTCTTAATTTCTTTCCTTGAATATTAATTCTTTCTTCAAATGCTATTTCTATATCAATGTTGGGGAGTGTTGCTAAGATGACAATTAGTTAACATCTTGACATTAGTTATAGTAATAGTCATTTCTTCCTCTATGTTAATATTGGGGAGTGTTACTAAGATGACAATTAGTTAACATCTTAATATTAATTATAGTAGGATTCATCTTCTTTAATATTCTTCCTTGAGTATCAATTAATTCCTATTCATATTTCATATTAATATTTTGAACATTACTTAAAGGATCAACTAGTTTTGTTTCATATATTAATTACTACTAGAAACGATCAACGAACCAATGGTTAATCGTTGATAGTTTCACAAGTAAGTAACTTCGGTCTATTAATGCACGGTCGTGGTTAATAGACTTAAGAGGGATTAATTGTGTTGGTTAAACCGAAACCACTTGTGTTGAGGTTATCGATCTCAATTGATTTCATCAAGGAGTTAAGCGATTAAATGCTACTATCAAGTCAGTATACGGCGCTTGTTCTATACTTGGCTAATAGTAAGGGTTATTAATGAACGGTCGTTGTTAATAACTATCCTCGATGAATTGGATATACTCCTCGATTGAGTATTCGAGAGGAGATAAGTTATAGATATAACAATGATCGACTAAAATATATCAACAAGTGGAAAGTAGCAATGCCAAGTCCCTTTTATCTTTGTATTAAACCACATAACTCGTTCATCTTCGTGTTTAATTTAATTAAATCACTCAACAATCAAAACCCCCCCCTTTATTAATTAGTTTATAAAAAGAGAAGTGTTCCTTTCCCTGTGGATACGAACTCTACTTCACTATACTACGTATAAGTGTTGTACTGAATTTACTTTGAGTGCACTCACGACAAAGTGCACGTCAAATTTGGCGCCGTTGCCGGGGAAAGGCAATTTATTTTTCTTTTTATTTCATTTTTAAAAAAAAAAAAAAAATATAGTTGAAAGTATAAAGATTTCTATTTCTTCTGAGCTTTGTTTGAGTATATGGTAAGAACCCGATCTATAAACGAAATCATCTACCAAACAACCCCCCAAACGGAACAAGCCTTCGAAAGGTTTAGGAATTTATTTCCGAATACTTCTTCGGAGGAATCATCAAGTGCTAGTTCTCAATCTAGCGAGACCGAAGAGCCAATCACTATGGCTCTTGAGACGAGAACATTGAGGGAGCTCACAGCTCCGAATCTTAATCAACAACCCCTATGTATCACTTTTCCAACTCTTGATACGGGGGTCACATTTGAGCTAAAATCTGGGCTCATTCATCTACTCCCATCCTTCCATGGCTTACGAGGGGAGGATCCGAACAAACACTTGTCGGAGTTCCACATTGTGTGCACAAGCATGTGCCCCAATGGTGTGTCCGAGGAGCAAATCAAACTGAGGGCCTTCCCATTTTCTCTGAAGGATACTGCAAAGGATTGGCTTTTCTATCTTCCTTCGGGAAGTATCACTACATGGCCACAAATGAAGAAGGCCTTCCTTGACAGGTATTACCCCGCTTCTATTTCATCATCACTCAAGAAGCAAATAAGCAACATTGAACAAAAAGATGATGAATCTCTATATGAATATTGGGAGAGATTCAAGAAGCTATGTGCAAGTTGCCCCTATCACGGATACACCGAACAAGACCTCATCCTCTACTTCTATGATGGTCTTGTGGATCAAGATCGTCGCATGGTGAATGCGGCGTGTGGAGGGGGCATTGTCAACAAAACCCCTTCACAAGCAAGAGATCTCATCTCGGAGTTGGCCGAGAACTCCAGACACTATAACGGGCGGTCCTCAACTCGGAGAGTTATGGCGGCAGAATCCAACAACGCGTTGGAAAGTCAAGTGAACGGCTTGGCAAGTCAAGTGACCGGCTTGACTTCTTTGGTTAAGGATTTCCTTTTAAAATCCAAGACCCAAGAAGTCAAGGTCTGCGGTATCTGTACACAACACGGGCATCCCACGGACTCATGCCCGACTCTTCAAGAAGACGCCACAGAGCATGTCAACGCTTTGGGTTTCCAAAGCCACCAACAAAGGAGATACGACCCGTTCTCAAATTCTTACAATCCCGGATTGAGGGATCACCCCAACTTGAGGTATGGAAACCCTCAACAAGCCAACCCACCTTCTCCATCAAGTATGTCTACGGAAGACATGATTCGAACTCTTGCTACTACCATGGGCACCTTACAACAAAACGTGGTGCAATTTCAACAAGAAACAAAGTCAAGCATTCAAAATTTGGAAACTCAAGTTAGCCAAATTTCGAATGCTGTAAATCGACTTGAAGCAAGAGATTCGGGTAGGCTTCCCTCCCAAACTGAACAGAACCCAAGGCAACAAGTCAATGCCATCATGCTAAGGAGTAGCCCGGAATTGCAAACAAAGGAAGCTGAAAAAGAGGAGATTGACCACAAGGAGGAGGAGCCAACGAAGAGAAAATTTCCTCCACTATCATCATATGAACCAATCCCTCCATTCCCTGAGGCGTTGAAAGATACAAGGAAGCTAGAGAGTGATCGGGACATCTATAAGACCTTCGCCGATTGTGAGGTAAATACCCCACTCTTTAAACTAACCCAAAGTGTTCCCCGTTATGCAAAGTTCTTAAAAGAACTATGTATAATGAAGAGAAAAGATAAATTAAAGGGGAAACAAAAGGTTAAAGTTAGTGAACAGGTCTCGACCATCTTTCAAGAAAAATTTCCAAAAAAATGTGGTGACCCGGGCATGTTCACTATTCCTTGCACGATAGGAAACACCACATTTCCTAAGGCCTTACTAGATTTGGGGGCATCTATAAACGTCATTTCTTATTCCGTTTATAAAACCCTACAACTTGGCCCACTACATCAAACCGGTGTAGTGATTCAACTAGCAGATCAGTCTAGTACCTACCCGAAGGGTGTATTAGAAGATGTGCTAGTAGAAGTAGGGAATATGGTCTTTCCCGTCGACTTCTACGTCCTCGAAATGGGGAATGATGACCAAACAGCGCCCATCCTTTTGGGAAGACCCTTCTTAAAGACCGCAAAAACAAAAATCGACGTGTCTAGTGGTTCATTAACTTTAGAGTTCAATGACCAAAAAGTAGAGTTCAATATCTTTGACTCTACGAAAAAACAAATTAAAGATCAATCTCTTTGTTCTTTAAATGTTTTTGAACCACCAACGCCAAATGCTTTAATTGAGTCGAGAACAAAGAAGAAGGGTCGGCCTTACTGGAAAAGGCTTAAGAAAATAAATGAAGGAAGGGATGCTCACGATCCCACATAAAATAAAAATAAAAATAAATAAAACATCGTGCCACGACGTTAAATAAGGCGCTTCTTGGGAGGCAACCCAAGTCAATTAGTTAGATTTTATTTCCTTTTTGTGTAATTTGAGAGAAAAGAGAGAGAGGGAACTAATCACATGTTTGTTTTGAAGAAGAAGAAAATGCAGGTTTTGAAGTGTCTGGGGACATACTCGATCGAGTACCATCTCATACTCGGTCGGGTATTGTCTAAAAAGAGGAACCGAAGGCACCACTCGATCGAAGTAGCCATATATTTCTAAAAATGGAGGCATACTCGATCGGGTATATCTCTTTACCCGGTCGAGTATGAACTGAAATAAGAAGAAAGAAAAAAATCTGTCTCCGGTACTCGATCGAGTACAGGTTAATACTCGGTCGAGTATGAACTGAAATAAGAAGAAGGAAAAATCTGTCTCCAGTACTCGATCGAGTACAAAATCATACTCGGTCGAGCATAACGGGAAAAAGAACTTTATTTCATCCCTGCCTCCAATACTCGATCGAGTACAGGTTAATACTCGGTCGAGTATGCTCAGAAAAGCCAGTTTCCCAGCCCCTGTCTCCTGTACCCGATCGGGTATACAGGGATACTCGATCGGGTACCCCTGCGGATATAACACCAAATTAACCCCCAAAACACTTCATCTTCCCCAAACTCTCCCCAATTTCGAACAACCCTCCCCCAAACTCCATTTTTAACCCTTCTCTCTACCATATCTCTCTCCATTCTCCACCAAATCAACCCATTCCTCCACCAAAATACTCCCCTCACTCTCCTCTCCATATCTATACCCATAAATCCCATCTTCCCCAAACTTCCACCAAATCCCTAAAAAACCCTACCTCATTCAAATTTGAACTCCAAAGCTTCACAAATGGCTCCAAGGAAGCAAAGGGGAGAAAGTTCAAACTCCATGGCACCTATTCCCGGCTTTGAGGACATCATTCCCGCCGACGCCGAACACCGGGCTCGACTCCTCACAACCATAAAAAGGAAGGTAAAACCTTCTCGTTTTCTATGTCACGATGCTCTACGTGAATTAGGAGTGTATAAAATGATGAAGAAATTCTTTCATGAGTTGAATATGGACCTTGTTTTCAAAATGAAATACAACTCAAATGAAAGAATTATTTATGAATTTATGAGCTCGGTGCACTTTGAGAGCAATGAGGAGGATTTTAGGGATGATAGACTCGAGTTTCGTCTTTTTAACCGAAACTATTCAATAACGAAGCTCGAGTTTGCTGAACATTTTGACATCCCGGTGCCCTACGAAAGATCCATTTCGGATACCACCATTTTTGGGCACTCCCTATGGACAAAGATGACCGGGGAAGTAAACTTTAACTCCTCCCAAATGTATATTAGTCATGTCCAACACCCCGTCCTCCGGCTATTCTTGAAATTTTTAGCAAATTGTTTGCTTGGACGCCCCAACAACCACCACACGAGGATTGGGGACGTATGTTTGATCTCAGTAGCACTTTTCCAGCGTCACGTAGACTTCAATCTATGTAATCTCATTTGGGCACATCTAAAAAAGGAAAGCATGGCCAAAGGTGCCATTGTCATGGGTGGGGTAATTATGCACTTGGCAAGCAAGTTCGGGTATACGGATAACTCTCCTATACCCGACTATTGTTTGATGGACATAGGTTGGTTAGGCCGCTCGGGATGCACCTCTTTTTCCCATACGGTATATATTGGGGACCAACCGAAGAACATGTATAATTGGATCATACACACCCAACCGGTCCAATATTTCCTAATGCCAAGCCCGGACACCCCCAAACTACGCTACAAACCGGAGTTCGAGGAACCTCACTACTTATTCCCTCACGCCCTTCCACCACATCTCCAAGAACCCGACGCCCAAAACCCCCCCGAAGATCAACACGACCAAGAGCAACAAGAGCACCAAGAACCCGAGGATGCACCTCACCCGATGCTCGAATACAACCAAGCCCCACCACCCACCGATTACTTCCAAAAATTACTTGACGGGTTCGAGAGAGTTACCAATGAAGTTGGTAAGTATCGGGAAGAACAGATGGCGGGATTTCAAAGAATAGAAGAGCAAAGGGCCGCAGACAACCGACGGTATGAAGAGGATCAACGTAGGTTCTATGGACCTATGTACTCTTACATGGCTCATCAAGGCCAATTCCACACCATGGCTCAACCACCACCACCCCCCTCTTGGTATGACCCCACTCAATGGGGTAATTTTGGAGGATCTAGCTCCGGGGGTGGAGGTTTTGATGGTGGGGACGGCGGGGACACTCACATGGGAGACGGGAACTTTGGAGGAGGCTTCGGAAGCGGCTTTGGAGGCAGTTACTACGGTGGAGAAGGCGGGCACTAGGGACAGTGCTTCAACTAAGTGTGGGGGAGGAGATTACTCATGGTATGTAATTTCATTTTCTACCTTTTACTATGCATGAAGTTCTTTTACTCTTTGTAAACAAAAAAAAAAAAAAAAAAAGAATAAATAAAAGAATTGAAATGCTAGTTAGGTTGAAAACCCAAGAATGGGCAATCTAAGCAAAAATGGCTTATAAAAAAAATAAATGAGTGAGTTTGGAAAGGATGGAAAAACAAAAAGAGATGCTAGGATGAAAACCTGAAAAGGCTCCTAGGCAAAATGAGAGATATGAGAGAAAAACCTTTTTCTGTGTGCAGGAACTCATTTGATCTCTAAGAGGAGAAAAAGAGAAGAAAAGGAAGAAGAGACAAGAAGATGGAGCATAGAAGATCATAAAACCCAAGAGAGAATGTTGTTTGTGAAAATCATTTTTATTCCTTGGTGATCTTTGTTCCTTTCTTTCTTGAACTCATGGAATGATCTTAAACTGTTTGAAACATTTGACTTTACTCGAGGACGAGTAAAGAACTAAGTGTGGGGGAGTTGATACGTTTGTAATTTCCGTATGTTTATTTACGTTTTTAGTTAGTTTTGATTGTTTAATATCTCGGAAATTACACACTTTCGGTGTAATAGTTTAGTTTGTTAAATTCTTGTAATTTGTTTAGATTAGGTTTATTCTGAGCTTAAACAGGTCCAAGATCAATCAAATGATCAATGGTGAAGGAAGGTGCAAGATTACAAGACAAAAAGAAGGAAAAATCCTGATTTTGGTCTATACTCGGTCGAGTATACACATATACTCGATCGGGTATCTGGTTGACATTTCAAATCGGATCGGATCCGAAAACAAAGGAACATGCAGGAGAAGATTTTCCACGTTCGAGTGTCTATACCCGATCGGGTATACTTATGTACTCGATCGGGTATAGCTATAAAAACTACCCGAGTATTGATCGAGTATGGAACGAATTCGATGTTCTACACATACTCGATCGAGTATGTATATATACTCGATCGAGTACTCGACCTGCACCTCAAAAAGCCTATAAATACACCTCCTTTCCTTCACTTTTAGATCACCAATTCCTTTATACTCTTAAGCTCAGTTTAGAATAGCATTTCTCTATATTTCTTTTAGCATGTTTAGTCTCCAAATGAGGAGCTAAACCTCCATTTCTTGGTATTGCTCTTGAAGCTTGTTGATTATCAAAGTTGTGAGTTATTTCCTTAATTTCTTTCCTTGAATATTAATTCTTTCTTCAAATGCTATTTCTATATCAATGTTGGGGAGTGTTGCTAAGATGACAATTAGTTAACATCTTGACATTAGTTATAGTAATAGTCATTTCTTCCTCTATGTTAATATTGGGGAGTGTTACTAAGATGACAATTAGTTAACATCTTAATATTAATTATAGTAGGATTCATCTTCTTTAATATTCTTCCTTGAGTATCAATTAATTCCTATTCATATTTCATATTAATATTTTGAACATTACTTAAAGGATCAACTAGTTTTGTTTCATATATTAATTACTACTAGAAACGATCAACGAACCAATGGTTAATCGTTGATAGTTTCACAAGTAAGTAACTTCGGTCTATTAATGCACGGTCGTGGTTAATAGACTTAAGAGGGATTAATTGTGTTGGTTAAACCGAAACCGCTTGTGTTGAGGTTATCGATCTCAATTGATTTCATCAAGGAGTTAAGCGATTAAATGCTACTATCAAGTCAGTATACGGCGCTTGTTCTATACTTGGCTAATAGTAAGGGTTATTAATGAACGGTCGTTGTTAATAACTATCCTCGATGAATTGGATATACTCCTCGATTGAGTATTCGAGAGGAGATAAGTTATAGATATAACAATGATCGACTAAAATATATCAACAAGTGGAAAGTAGCAATGCCAAGTCCCTTTTATCTTTGTATTAAACCACATAACTCGTTCATCTTCGTGTTTAATTTAATTAAATCACTCAACAATCAAAACCCCCCCCCTTTATTAATTAGTTTATAAAAAGAGAAGTGTTCCTTTCCCTGTGGATACGAACTCTACTTCACTATACTACGTATAAGTGTTGTACTGAATTTACTTTGAGTGCACTCACGACAAAGTGCACGTCAATAGCTTCATTCCATTTTGGCCAATCGTGTCATTTCCGACATTCTTCAATTGATGTTGGCTCATTGTCATTGTTTTCATTCATAACATTTGTGGCAACGGCATAGACAAATATCTCATTAATACCAAAATCTTTTCGATTCCATTGCATTCCAGTAGAAACGTAATTTATTGAAATTTCATAATTATCAACGTTTCTATCAGTATCTGGAATATCTTCCTCATTTAAGGAAGTTGAATCATTATTTGAGATGTTTGTTTTGTTAATATCATTTTCTATGCCAGTATTTTCAAATTGTTCATTTTCTTGTTCAGAAGGATGAACATCTTTGGCATCACAGATCAATTCCTGCCTTTTAGTCTTTCTTGGTTTTATGTCTTTTGATCCAAGTGGCCTGCCACGCTTTTTGCGTATAGAAGAATCATTTGCGAGAGATTTTTCAGAATTCTCCGCTGGAATTTCAATTCTGGCAGGGGCATTCATAGCAGGAATATGTGACTTTGTCACTTTCTTTGTGTCTGTGAATGCATCAGGCAACTAATTTGCAACATTTTGTAAATGGATTATCTTTTGCACCTCTTGCTCACATATATTTGATCTAAAATCAAGGTGTGATAATCCTGTTGCATTCCATGTTATTTCTTTCGTACTTGGGTCCGATTTATTAGTTTCTCCCCCTAAGGTTGGGAATACTGTCTCATTGAAATGACAGTCAGCGAACCGTGCGGTGAATAAGTCACCAGTCATCGGTTCAAGATATTTGATTATTGAGGGAGATTCAAATCCAACGTAAATTCCCAACCTTCTTTGAGGACCCATTTTTGTACGATGAGGTGGAGCAATCGGAACATAAACAGCACAACCAAATATTTTTATGTGTGCTAAGTTTGGCTCTTGTCCAGTAACTAATTGCATTGGGGAATATTCATGATATGCAGTCGGTCTAAGCCGAATTAAATTTGCTGCATGCAAAATAGCATGTCCCCAAGCTGATGAAGGTAAATTACACTTCATTAATAATGGTCTGGCGATTAATTGTAATCGTTTAATCAAAGATTCAGCAAGACCATTTTGTGTATGGACATGAGCAACAGGGTGTTCCACATCAATCCCAATCGACATACAATAGTCGTTAAATGATTGGGAAGTAAATTCTCCTGCATTATCAAGTCGGATTCTTTTTATAGAATGATCCGAAAAATGAGCTCGTAATCGTATGATTTGAGCAAGGAGTTTAGCAAATGCTAAATTTCTAGTCGATAAAAGACTTACATGTGACCAACGTGTTGAAGCATCAATCAACACCATGAAATATTGAAATATTGAAATGGTCCACATGGAGGGGCTATCGGCCCACAAATATCTCCTTGAATCCTTTCTAAAAATGCAGGTGATTCAGTTGCAATTTTGTTCATAGAAGGCATGATGATCATTTTGCCAAGAGAACAGGCCTTACAAGGAAAATCCCTTGATATTGGAACCCTTATATTCTTTAATGGGTGTCCAAGTGAAGTCTTAATGATTTTATGCATCATTACATGGCCTGGGTGACCTAAACGGTCATGCCACAACATGAATGTTTTCTGATCATCTAACTTTGCGTTAGAAACCAAATTTATTTCGAATGGACTAATATGAGTGAAATATAGTCCTGAGGAATATGCTGGCATTTTTTCACAAATACATTTAGTGCCAGATTTAGTTGTCGTTAGACAAAGATATTCCTTTTGGGTTTCATTCATGGTTTCTATGTGATAACCATTTTGACGCATATCTTTAAAGCTTAATAAATTTCTCCACGATTTGCTGGAGTATAAAGCGTCATTTATAAGTAATTTTGTCCCATTAGGGAGCATCACATATGCTTTCCCAGAGCCTTCAATGAGCTTCGCAACACCTGATATTGTATTGACTTTAGCCTCAACTAAAGTCATTTGAGAAAAATATATTTTATTTCTCAAAATGGTGTGCGTTGTGGCGCTGTCTATCAGACATAGCTCTTTATCATTTGAGTGATCCATATCTTCAATATATATAAATAAATAAGCATAAGTTTGATATGCAAGTAACACAAATTATACATCATATATAACATTAAAGTACATATATTACATCATTATTTATGAAAACAACATAAAGGTAATCTAAAGAAAAAGTACACGATGACATAAAAGTCTTATAATTTATTTTGTGTTATTTTGATCAGTGGCAAATGCATCATCCATTATTCTATCATCCATGAAGAAGTCGGACACATCAAATTTTGGCAGAGATGGAGTTGTGTCATTGACATAATTTGCTTCCACATTTTTGCCTTTGTTTAAATTTATGGAAGCTTGAAATAACTCCACAAGATGTTTTGCAGTACGGCATTTGTTAGCCCAGTGTCCCGTCATGCCACATTTGTAACAAGTCGTTTTCACCGAGGTTTTTGTAGGGGGATTTGTTTGATGGGCTTTTTGTTTGCCCTTGCCCTTGTAATTTGGTCTTTCGACCCGTTTATATCCTCGGTGGGACTTGTTATTATGACCACTAAAATTCCCAAGTTTAAAATGCCTTCGTGTGCCACTGTTTGTTGCGTTTGATTTAGTGACAATGTTATGTCCAGATGGACCATAAATCGAAGGACTAGAACCAGTGGGTCTCAGATTATGATTTTTCATCAAAAGGTCATTATTTTGCTCAGCGACCAATAAAACTGATATAAGGTCGGAGTATTTTTTAAAACCTTTTTCTCTATATTGCTGTTGAAGCAGCATGTTAGAAATATGCATAGTAGAAAAAGTTTTCTCCAACATATCAGCATCAGTGACTTTTTGTCCGCATAACTTAAGTTTGGATGTTATTTGGAACATGACAGAATTATAGTCACTGATAGATTTAAAGTCCTGGAATCTTAGATTGATCCAGTCATATTGAGCTTTAGGCAAAAGGACCTTTTGCTGGTGGCCATACCTATCCTGTAAATTGTCCCATAATTCTTTTGGGTCATCAACCAAAAGATATTCAGAATCGAGACTTTCATGGAGATGGTGACGGAGGAAAATAATAGCTTTCGCTTTGTCTTGGGCAGATGACGGCTTATTTGCCTCAATAGTGTCTTCAAGACCATTAGCCTTCAAATGTGCTAAAGCATCAACTTTCCATTCCAGGTATTTTTGTCCAGACAGATTAAGAACATCGAATTCTCTTTTGCTTATATTGGCCATGATGTACTACAAAATTATTGATTTAAAAATTAATTAGTAATCGTGTATATATAAGAATATTATTTGTTCGGTTAAACTTACTAACTGTATTGATATATAGACACGTCCTAAACTAAATCAAGTTTAGAAATTGGAGTAATAACTTTTACATACCTATTGTTCTTGACTCGCAAGACCACCTTTTCCTTTACGTAAGTAGTAGTTAATTATTCATTAAATAACTTTTCTTGATTTTCATCATTATTGTTTACTTAATCCGAGTATTATAATTATCTTACAGAGTATGTACTTGAAAATTTTGTGATCAGTAAAAATATGATTTTTGCCTAACCATGTCACTCTATTATTATATATATTACCGAGTATAATATTATCATCATATAACATTTATTGGAAACGGCTGATTGATAATAGAATCAAACAAAAGAAAATTTTCAGGAGGATCTGATCATTTCCGATTAGTCCATGTGTTTTCATTCGACGATCGAATTCGGGATTCGCCATAATTGCAGTATATGTTGATGACTTAAACATTATTGGAACTCCCGATGAAATTGAAAATACTGCAAAATATCTTATGAAAGAATTTGAAATGAAAGATCTCGGGAGAACCAAATTTTGTCTCGGGCTTCAAATTGAGCATTTGAAGAGTGGAATTTTCATCCACCAATCCAATTACACCGAGAAAGTGTTGAAGAGATTCTATATGGACAAAGCTCATCCTTTGACTTCACCAATGGTCATTCGATCTCTCAACATACACGATGATCCATTCCGTCCCCGAGAAGACGACGAAGAAATACTTGGTCCCGAAGTACCATATTTGAGTGCTATTGGAGCTTTAATGTATTTAGCTAATAATACTAGAACAGATATTGCATTTTCTGTAAATTTATTAGCTAGGTACAGTTCATGCCCAACAAGACGTCATTGGAACGGGATCAAGCACATATTCCGTTATCTCCGTGGTACAGTTGATCTCGGCCTATTCTACCACAAAGATGCAACAGCTTCTTTAATCGGGTATGCAGACGCCGGATACTTATCAGATCCTCAAAAGGCAAAATCACAAACCGAGTACGTATTTACTTATGGTAATACCGCAATCTCGTGGAGATCTATGAAACAGACGTTGACAGCTACATCATCAAATCATTCGGAGTTAATTGCACTTTATGAAACAGGGAGGGAATGCGTGTGGCTGTGATCTATGATTCAACTCATCCAAAATGAATGCGGTATAAAGCCTATTACTTGTCACCCGACTGTGATCTATGAAGACAACACCACATGCATAGCTCAAATTAAAGAGGGCTATATCAAAGGAGATAGAACAAAACACATATCACCAAAATTCTTCTCTACTCATGATCTGGAGAAAGATGGGACGATCAACATTCAACAAATCAGATCAAGTGAAAATCCAGCCGATCTCTTCACCAAATCTTTACCCCCGAAGAAGTTCACAGAACTTGTACAGAAAATCGGCATGCACCGCCTTCAAAATTTATGTTAATTTCAGGGGGAGTATTTGAATGCACTGCACTCTTTTTCCCTTCATCAGGTTTTTATCCCACTGGGTTTTTCCTGATAAGGTGTGTTGTGAAATGAAGGAGATGAAGAACAGATTTAAGATATAGATATATTATTGATAACCTCTAAATAACTTCTTAATATAACAATTTCTCTGAGTTCTCTGAATTGCTTTCTTTATGTATAGTGACAAACATAATAAAGAGATATACATGTATGTGAGTAATAAAAACAAGGCCCGTGACTTGGTGGAATTTGATGGAGCAAGTCTACTGTCATCTTAATATAAGGCTGACTAGCTAAATTTTATCTCTACTTATTAAAAGAAAATGAACTTTACGGTTTACACCGATTGATTTCTTAATATTCAAATTAAAAGCATGATAAGGACAAAATAATGTCATAGATCATAAGTAACTTTGTCAGGTATGAAAAACCCGTGAACCACATCTGACCTTATTAAAAAAAATAATTGCTATGTTCCTCCCGTGACTTCTGCTGCTGGCCTGGTTTATATATTTACGTAGTCGGTCTGTTTTAATGGTCTGTTTTAATGATGTTCCAATACTCAGTGAACCAACTTTTCTAGTTCACTCTAGAGCCGCCGTATCATTTCATTTCTTCCTAGTTCCTTCACAAGTCAATTTTTTTTCGTCTTGTTTAATTTGTTATCCAGGCCATCTTTTCTTCATCATTTCTTTGTTCTTCGTTTAATTGCTCGACTGGCCAACTCATAAGGACTATTATCCTTTTAAAGTAATACGGAGCACTATACTTACTCTAATATGTTTTACTTCGTATATCATCTTTCCAATACACCTAGTTGGCTAGTTCTTCATAATATTATTGCGGAGGTATATGACCAGTCTGTTCTTCATAAAATACGAAGTATTTACTTCTAGGAGGCTACGAGAACCTTATCAAGGTTGATTGAAGAAATCATTCGTTCAAAGGTATGATGTTATCTATATTTTCTTTTTATACGAATATGATAGAAAAAAACTCAGAATAATTTTCTGGTTTGAATACTAAAAGAATATAATAGATATTGATTTTTAATACCTGCAGGAGATGATTTCTTGAAGAGCTTTTGAGCAGATTCGTACTGATAACGTGTTGTGAAATGAAGGAGATGAAGAACAGATTTAAGATATAGATATATTATTGATAACCTCTAAATAACTTCTTAATATAACAATTTCTCTGAGTTCTCTGAATTGCTTGAATGTTTTTTACAAGACTTCATCAAACTCCTATTTATAGTGTTTGAGCTTGATGATTAGTCACCTAAATGATGAGTCTACAGATTTGGTGGCAATAACAAATTGAGCCACCTGTTCTAACTAGGTTACAAGGATCATTACAAGGATGATGAATAACTAGGTGTCCTAATGACAAGGATGAATAATTCACACACATGTTATTCCCAGGATTTTACAACATATCCCTATTTTTTAATTTATCCTAAAATATTGTCCAGTTTCCATTTTACAACAAAATATACGTAGTACTACATATGATATAGATTATTTCATTGTTATTCATGAAATTTTAATTGCATCTTTCAGACAATTTATTAATATATGTGCGATAACAAATAAGATAATTTAGTTAGGATGCAGTATTAATTTTTAGAGTCAAATAAATTATCAATATTTGATTCCTCGAGTAACCCTACTATTTTGTTAGAAGTGCAATAAAATTAAAAATTTCTCAAGTTAGCCCATTTATACGTGTAGAATTGATCTTTTAAACAAAAAATACCTCAAACAATGATACATTGTAGTACGAATGATAATACTTTTAGCTCAATAGCTTAAAATAAACATTTAAATGTGTTTATTTCATATGTTCTTAACAAGGGTTGAAATAATAACACAATTAGAAAAGTAAGAATTATTTGTCACTAAGTGAATTTTTGTAGAATGATCCTTCAAAATAAGCTACTCCCCTAGCTAAATATCCAAAAAAACACCACAACATGAAAAACTGGATATAAGTTTTCTCACTTAAAATAAATGCAGATAGTATAGGATTAAGTATACTTAAAATAAATGCATAAAAGTGATTTATGCGAGATTGCTTTGAATATAAATTGCAAAGAAGATATATTTAAATTACTTTGTTGTAACGATTGAATAACGAAAAGAGAATGTAAATTAGTCCATGGCGTCAAAATGTTGGGAACTCATCATAGCATTATTAAAGGGGCTCTCAATGTATTTGTTTTACTCTTCAACATACTCAAAAGTGTAAGATGAATTAAATATCAAATTAAACTCTCAAAACTTTTAAGTTTTGATGTGAAAAGATGTTTTAAATTTTGTTAGAATGGACCATCTTATTAGAATGCATAAACAAAGAACATAAAAAACTTGATATAAGCTTTTTCACTTAAAATAAATGCAGATAGTATTGGATTAAGTATACGTAAAATAAACGCATAAAAATGATTTATGCGATCACTACAAAAAAACACGGTGTTAGTCACGGATTTAGTCACGGACCGTAGTATAAAAAATCCGTGACTAACTTTGCTAGTCACGGACTTTGTCCGTGACTAAATCCGTGACTGTTTGGGCGTGACTAATTCTAGTCACGGTCATCTTATCCGTGACTGAGCGTAGTCACGGCTTAGTCACGGACCATTTCCGTGACTAACCTGTCACCGGAATAACCACACCGGCGACTTAGTCACGGCCTTTTCCGTGACTACATATAGTCACGGATTTAGTCCGTGACTAAATTTTCAAATTTAAAAAAGTTAACCGCCGAATGTTACTGTTTAAATTTTCAAATTTCAAATTTTAGTCACGGACTTGATCCGTGACTACTTTTTTATTTTTTAAAAAAAAAATTAAATTTGCAAAATAACTTTTTTAAAAATCGGTCTACAATTTAGTCACGGCTCGGATCCGTGACTAAAGTTTTTTATTTTTAAAAAAAAATTTTTTTTTTTTTTTATAAAAAAATTATATTTTTTTTAATTATTCTTTAGAAAAGTTTATTTTAAAAAATATTTGCATTCATAAAAGTAATAAACAGACTACTAGAACCCACTAGAACACACATTTCATAACCAAACAGACTGAAATAAAAGTAATAATAAGCACAATAGAATTATAGTAAATAAACGATGTTCAAATAAAAATGTATACATTTACAAGCTCCTTCGGCCACCATTATGATAATATCTAGAATCATCATATAGATAATCTTCTTCGGTCTCATCTTCTCGGTTGTCTCCAGCTTGGCCACCGCGACTGCCTCCTCCGCGACTGCCACCTCCGCGACTGCCACCTCCTTGGCTGCCTCCAGATGTTTGAAACAGGTTGTGAAAATTGATATCCTGAATAGAACCAAATGAAGGCAACCCGGTAGCAGAGTTGGTACGGAAATAACCGCCCATGTGCGGAACTTGAGGTGTCTGCTCAGGGTGCAGTACATACGGCTGAGGCTGAGGCTGATTCCGAATTCCGGCGCTGAGGATCCGTTCCATCTCTTCCAGCCGGGCCCTTGTTTCTTCATCTTTTTTGCGTTGCTCCTCCAAGGTGCGCTGCTGCTCAGCCAAGGCCCGCTGCTGCTCCTCCATCTCCCGCTGCATTTGAGCGATACGCGGATCCTCTCCGCGCCTTGATCGGGAAGATGAAGCACCGCTGCGGTCGTACAAGATCCGTTGCCCCTCAGCCCCCATGCACGGGACCCGGCCCTTGTAGACCCCAACTGCCTCAAAGATGGCATCATCCTCCACATCAGAATCAATCTCATCCTCCTGAGTCAAGCCTAATTCTGCCCGCCTCTTCTCAACATTTGTGTTATACTTTGACTACATGTACAAAAATTGTTAATTTAATGTTACTCAATTTGATTTTGAATGGAAATAAGTAACATAATAGTGTTACTTACTTCGATTTCAGCGAGGCGGGGTGGCAGATCGGCATCGGACTCATCGCCGTGCTTTGTCCAGCAGTGCTTGATGACCTTGAGAATTGAGACCTTCTTCTTCTCAGGCCCCGACTACAGTTTGGAAAAAAGGCTTAACATCCATAATTAATTGTTAAAATAAAGGGTTGTAATTGTGTAAGGTTTTTTGAAAAATACTTACAAGATCTTCTTTATGTCTACTCTGAGGTTTGCGGCCCCCATGCCATTGGGTTTCTAAAGCCTTCTCGGACATCCGGTTTTTCTTACCGGATTGACTTCTTGCCAAGAAGTTTGGATCAGAAGACCAGTGACGGACGAGGTTATCCCACACCTCATCCGAACACCATCCAGGCTTTACCCCGCTCTTTCGGGCACGCTTAAAAGTAGGACGAAGCCAGTTTGAAATCCTAGCGTTATACGCTCTAAGAATAGCGGGACCTTGGGCTTCAGTCCATCGAAACCGACCCTTTATAAAAAACAAATAAATTAATTTATCTTTTATCAAATGTTACGTTAATACAATTACGCAGAGAAAATTCATTTTTTTTACCTTGAAAAGGTTCCACCAAAGTTCACGAACCTTGGGGTCAACTTCCGTGTATGTTGCCCAGTTCCCAAGAAAGTGTCCTCCGATTATTAGTTTGATTTGGTCCAACACATCTTGATCGCTTCAGAAAATTAATATTATTTATTTATAAAAGTTTTGATAACATTATGATACATTGAAAAAATTATTTCACGTTAGATAAAATTCATAGTTACTTACTTCGCAACCATGTGGGGCGTCACCCAAAGCGCATTTTCATTGTTGCGCTCAGCTTCGGTTAAGGGCACATAGTTTGGGCGGGGACGCGAGGTTGATTGTTCATCGCTCATCTAAAATATATTAATTTATATTTTTAAATGTTAGTGTAGTTATAATAAACGTGTATAACATATTAAACTGTGTATAAGTCTAATATGAGAAGTCGATATTTTTTCAATTAATTTTTTTATAACTTTGATACAATACATTTTCAATTGATTGGTCTTTAAGGTAACATATTAAACTGTGTATAAGTCTAATATGAGGGGTCGATATATTTTCAATTAATTTTTTTATGACTTTGATACAATACATTTTTGTATTGATTAGCCTTTAGAGTAAAATGTTAAACTTTTGCAAGTTTACATGAGGGGACATATATACTTTATATAAGGAAATTATAAAAATCAATTTAATACAGTAAAAAATAGTTCGACTTATCAAAAACAGTTTTATCTAAAAAAAAAGTTATCTAAAAACAGTTTTTTTTTGAGATCTAATAACAGTTTTATAAAAAAACAGTTTTGTAAAAACAGTTTTATAAACCGTTTTACAAAAAATTGTTTTATAAAACAGTTTTATATAAAAACAAATTTGTATAAACTGTTTTATACACGGTTTTATTTATAAAAAGTTTTATAAAAAACAGTTTTATAAATTATACAAACTGTTTTATAAATACAGTATAATATTTAAAATACCATTGTTATATTTTTTATGTCAATTTTTATCAAACTGTTTTTTATTTAATTGATTTTTATCAAACCGTTTTTTTTATTAAACTGTTTTTTATAGAACAGTTTTTTATTAAACTGTTTAATACAAAAACAATATATTATTAAACTTTTTTTAAAATCTATATTTTACAATTTATTTCGGAAAACAGTTTTTAATGTCTAAATAATTATTTTATAGTTAACATGTCAAATTTTTTTGGAAGTTTGACATGAGGGGGTATTTTTCAAATAATTCGGAAATAATAAATTTGATTAATGATAAAATAATATTCATCCTAATAATGTCTAAATAATTCATGCATAAGTCCGAAATTAAATCATGTTTAACCTAAAAACAAATAATATTTAGGCATGCATATTAAACTTGTACAAAAAAAATAAAATTGAATCAAACTATATCTAAAGCATGTGTATTACAAATCAAACAAAAAAGAAAAAATATATTTTATCATCTTTGAGCATGCAAATTAATATTGTAATTCGAAATTAAAACAAAACTAATAAAAGGAAGAGATTAATATTGAGCATGCAAATTAATATTGTAATGTGAAATTAATATTGTAATCCGAACATAATAATAACATGCATTTGTGTGTATAAACGTAACAACATATACACATATAATCATATTAAATTAAATGTATATACACATAAATATGTAGTTGTAGAATAAATCATTAGGGCATTCAATGTTCAATAATGCATAGGAGCATATAAACATGCATTTGAGTACATAAACATGCATTTGTGAGTAAAAAATTAATTGAGAAAACATAACCTTGATGTGGAGAGAGAGGTGCGAAAAAAAAGGAGTGGTGGACGGTGGCGGTGAACGGCGGCAACCGGCGGCGGACAACGGCAATGCACGGAGGACGGCGGCGGCGCTGCACTCAGGACGGCGGCGGTGGAAGGGGAAGTTAGAAGGGAAAGAGTTTGAGAGTAAAATAGGGTTTGGAAGCGTAAGTTAGAAAAAAATCGCTAAGTGTTAGTTTTATATGACGGAGTAGTCACGGTCTTAGTCACGGATATATCCGTGACTAAACCCTTCGTAATCAACGAAATCAGCCACGCGGCATTAGCCGCCTTTGACCGGTTTAGTCACGGTTTTATCCGTGACTAAGACCGTGACTATTTCAAATTTTGAATTTAGTCACGGTTCTAGTCACGGTTAAAACCGTGACTAGACCGGCGGCCCTGACACTTCTCCGGCTGCCAGACTGACAGGTTAGTCACGGAATTATCCGTGACTAAGACCGTGACAATTTGAATTTTTTTAGTATAAATCATCTTTCTCCGGCCCAAGAGTGAACTGTAAAAAAAATGGCTAATAGAGGTCCAATTGACTGGGATTCGATGTGTAGAGATATGAAACGACTTAAGCTGATTACAGAGCTTATGGAGCCAAAAACCGTGGAAGCATACGAGAGAATCAAGGAGTTGATGTCTAGACCCCTTGAAAGTTTTGGCGATTATAAAGATGAAGAATCCGACTCGTTGGGCAAGTCAAAAGCAAGAAATTTGTGTCGGATGCTTCAACGTGCACAAGAAGTTTCAGAGTATATGGACCCGATCAACGAAGAAGCTCGAATGAAAATTCAGGAGTTGTGGGCTAGGCCTCTTGAAAGTTTCCGATTGAGGAATGAATAATGTTAGTTAGGTTAATGTGATAAATAAATCTATGTTAGTTGTTTGATAAATAATATGTGATAATTTCATTGTGTGTTTTGTATTTATCTTTGAAATTTGATAAATAAATCTCTGTTAGTTGTTTATTAATATTTAAATTTATTATAATATTCAGATTAGTAAAAGTAAATTACTTTTTTTTTTATTTTCGAATTTTGTTAATTTTCGAATAGACTTAGAATTATTAAAATTAATTTTTGAATTTCGAATTATTAAAAATTATTAAAATAAATTTTCGAATTTAGAAAAATCAAAAATAATATTTGAATTTTCGAATTTGAAAATAAAAGAATATAATATAGAGTAATTTCATATTTTGTATTGGGTAAATATTATTTTGAATTTATAATATGGATATAAAAAACTTGTTGTGGTTGAATTAATATGGAGTAATTTTTTGTTCATAAATAATAATGATAAAGATAGAAAAAAATTCAAATATTGTTGGAGTAATATAATGATGAAGAAATCTGCACAAATATTAGAAGTCAATAAAATTGAAATTACAACAGCACAATTATTCGCTATCAGAATCGTCATTTTCTACATATACAGTATCTTCTTCTGTATCTGAACCGTCTATCCATTCACCTTCTTCCTGATATTGAGCGTTTTGTTGTGCTACATACATTTCCTCAATTTCGCGCTCAGATGGAATGGTTGGGTCCGGAAGGTGCGTTTCTGGCATGACTTCAACACGTCCGCCATTTGGATCACTTAATTGGATGTCATAGTTGACCGTCTCAACAATAGGCGGAGGTTGGAAAAATTGTTGCTGAAAAGCATCTAGATCAACGTCCTTGTGTTGAGTTTGTGATTTTATTTTGTTCGGACGGACAGGACATGCACACACCCAAGGATTCTGTGTCCGCCTTGTTGAAGGATATTCAGCATAATAAATCTGCGCTGCTTGTTGGGCGAGTATGAAAGGCTCATTTTTCGGGTACACACGAGACTGGTTGACGTCAATCATATTATATTTCGGATTTTTGCGCACGCCACGTGTGGGGTCGACCCATGTGCAACGGAACAGAACGCATGTCAATTTTTTCGCACCAGAAGGCATCTCAAGTTCCAGAATCTCCTGCAGGACACCAAAAAAATTGGTTTCCGAGTTATCATAACCGATGGTCGGGACACATAACCCGCTGTTCGTTGTTGGTCGGCCCTCTCCGTAATCGGCTGTGTGATATGTGTAACCGTTTATCACATATTGCCGCCACACTTTGGCACTGGCACTAGGGCCCCACGCTAATGATACTAACAAAGGGTCGACAATCCCACGACTATTGATCTGTAAATATAAACATGATAATAACATTAGGTAAATATTGAAAAATCTTACTTAATAATATATATATATAATTAATGTGTGTGTATATATATACCTGATACTTGTACCAATTTACAAAATCAGAGTCTACCAATGCATCAATTTGATTCTCAGGAAAGGCTGATAAAGAAGCTCTGAATTCACTGTGAATTAAAAAATAAAAAAATTATAAATTAACTACAAATTTAATTGATAAGTATTACAATTATAACTACAAATTTAACTTACTGATAAAACGGTGAGATTTCTGGACAATTCATGAGGATATAAGTATGTGCAATTTGCAATTCCCCACCCACGATGTATCGTTGTGTCGCAGCACCTTTACCTCTGCCTGGGTAATTGAAGATGGAAACTACATTTTCATATAAATCCTCGCCAATGTCATCGTTCCGGGCAGGTCTCTTCCTTCTGGTGATGACGTCACGCTCGAAGTAAAAAGACGAGAACGTTGAGATTTCTTGTTGAAGATACGCTTGACAAATTGAAGCCTCAACGTGTGCCTTGTTGGTCACTTTCTTTTTCAGCTCTCCTAGAAATCTGCAATAATGCAATATAACAACGGTACACATGTTAACAGTTATTGTGAAATAAATATTCTTTTTTTAAATGAAATTGTTACTAACCTTTCAAATCTGTACATCCAGCGATAGAAGACGGGCCCAGCAGTCAAAGCCTCAAACGGAAGATGTATTATAAGATGTTCCATTGTATCGAAAAACGATGGAGGCATTATTTTTTCTAGATTACACATCAGAATGGGAACAGAATCTTGTAGTCTTCGGAGGGATGCCGCATCCAAAACGCTGGAACATATCGATTGAAACAACAAACTGATTTCAGTAATGCAGGACCATACGTGTTCAGGAAGCATCTCTTTTAGTGCAATTGGTAGAAGTCTTTGCATTATTACATGAGCATCGTGAGTTTTCATGCTCGTCGTCGTGGTAAGTTTGTTCATGTCTACGCATCTAGACAAGTTGGAGCAGTAGCCATCTGGAAACTTCTGAGACGCAAGCCATTGTAATATTGCTGCCTTTTGTGGTTCTGTGACCTGGTAGACTGCTTTTGGAACTTCCTTGCCCTGATATTCTAGATCAACGGAAAGTTCGGGTCTATCACACCAAATAGTCATATCTTTCCTAGCTGCAAGACCGTCTTTAGTTTTGCCTTTCAAATCCATCACTGTGTTAAATATATTGTCAAAGACGTTCTTCTCAGTGTGCATGACATCTAAATTGTGACGGATGAGAAGGTCTTTCCAATAAGGCAACTCCCAGAATATGCTCCTCTTTGTCCACTTATGGGTATCACAATACCCATATGGCTCTTGGTTTGGCTCTTCCATAGCCGTAGGAAAACGTCGAACCCGGTTATAAATTTCTTCACCGGTCAATCTCGGGGGTGGGCTCTCTCGTACCGCTCTGCCTCTAATGAAAGACTTCTTGTCCTTTCGATATCGGTGCCTTTCCGGGAGAAACTTGCGGTGACAATCAAAGTAACTTCCTTTTTTGCTGTAACTAAGCCAGTTGGCACCTGATTTCTCCATACATATCGGACATCCCATCAAACCGTGTGTGCTCCATCCCGAAAGCATGCCATAGGCAGGGAAGTCGCTAATGGTCCAAATGATGGCAGCTTTCATGATAAACATTTTATCTGATGAAACATCATAAGTTGGTGTCCCAACGGCCCACAGTTCTTTCATCTCCTCGATAAGGGGTTGGAGATAAATGTCTATCTTTCGCCCAGGATCCTTGGAACCCGGACAAATTAAAGACAAAAATATGAAATGACTTTTCATGCACATGTCGGGAGGGAGATTGTAAGGAGTTAACATGACCGGCCAACATGAATAGTTCTTGCCAAACCTGCCAAAAGGAGCAAATCCATCTGAGCACAATCCCAGCCGCACATTTCGTGGCTCCATAGCAAACTGAGGATGACAGCGGTCAAAGTGTCTCCAGGCTTCACAGTCCGAAGGGTGAGCCATCATACCCTCGTTGGTTTCGTGCTCAACATGCCATGTCATGTGTTTCGCAGTAGCAGTCGAAGCGTACATCCTCTGCAGTCGAGGAGCTATTGGGAGGTAATACAGTTTAGACAGTGCAGACCTATGTCGTGGTTTCTTTTTACCTTGACGAACAGGTTTGTATCTGTCTCCACCACAGAACTTGCAGAACTCAAGTGCCTCATCCTCCTTCCAGAACAACATACATCCTTCCGGACACGCATCAATTTCAACACAAGGTAGCCCCAACTTAGACATTAACTGCTTCATGTGGTAATATGAATCTGGAAGGGTATGATCTCGCGGTAGCATCCCTCCTACTGACTGCAAGACTCTATTCATGCAAGTTTCAGGGAGACTGTATTCGGCTTTTATGTTCATGAATTCAGTAACGGCGGATAGCTGAGAGTATCCCTCACAATCAGCATACAGAGGTTGGTCGGCAGCTTTTAGAACATCCTGAAATCTCTCAGTCAAACCTTCATCCACATAAGGTTGATAAAATGTCGGATTTTCATCCGCATCTGGTTGATACGAGGTTGAGGCTTCAGGGGGGTCGTTAGGTGGTTGTGGGGGATTGAACTGAGACATCGGTACACCGTATGCGTCATATACCATTTGTTGGTCCCACCTCATTTCAGCACGGTCTCCCCACGCACTCATCTCTGGAGGGACGTAACGAGACGAACCTACCGTTTGTGGTATAACAGATGGATCCAAAGGTTCGCCGTGAGAAGTCCAATTATAATAATTGGGAACAAAACCGACCGCGTACAAATCATACCCAACTTCGTGTGGGTCTTTAAATTTGAGATTTTTACACTTTGAACATGGACATCTTATTTTATCACCACTCATATAAGCCGGATGTTCAAGTGCAAATTCAATAAATTCCCCGACTCCCTCGAGAAAATTTGATTGCATTCCGTACAATACCGCATCTTTATCATACATCCAACTTCTATTTTGTTTATACATTATGCCTGAATATTATAATAAAAAAGTATACACGTTCAAATACTAACAATAATACTAACAAATTTTAAGTGAGTTATTTCACTAAATAATCAACTAACTAATTTTCACTAAATTAAATGAAATGCACACAATTCACAACAATAATTCACAAAATATAAGTAATTACCTAATACTTAAATTTAACTAATATTACAAAAAAATTAAGTAATTTATTAACACTACATTTAAATTAAACATACGTTTAACTAAATTTAACTAATTTATTTAGTTAAATTTAACTAAATTTAACTAGTTCATTCCGTCCTCTTTTAATGCATCACTACGTTTAAACCTACGTTTAGCTAACGAATTTTAATTAAATTATTTTTGTAAACCTACATTTAAACCTAAACTAAATTATTACGTTAATGACATTTAATGTTATTAGTACTACACAATTAACAATTCCAATTCACTAAATTAAATAATATGACCAAATTAAACCCAATAATTTGAACATGTATATAAGGTCATTTGAATTAATAAATAATACACAATTACAATAACAAGTCACAATACACTTAATTAACACATTACTAACGTACGTTTAACTAACTAATTTCAATTAACATAAAGATCACTACGTTTAAAACTACGTTTAGCTAACTAATTTTAATTAAATTATTTTATAAACCTAACAGTTTAACTAATTTTATGACATTACTACGCTTACAGTTGAATATGTTGTTAATTAATTAACAACATCACTAATTTAATAGTTTTAATAATTTAAATTGAACCAACTAATTCTGAATAAAAATAATAATTCAAATAACATACCTTAACTGCATAAATGGGGAAAATGATAGAAGACAGACTACATCCTTCGATCTTTCAAACAGATACTGTATATACTGGGAATGAATTGGTGTGGTTCTGTTGAATGAACTGCTCCTGCATATATAAAAAATTTAGTCACGGACTTAGTCACGGATTTGTCCGTCACTAAGCAATACCGTGTCCATTACGCGTCCGATCCGTGTTATTGACGTGTAAATGACGTGTAAATCAAAGTAGTCACGGACATAGTCACGGACATGTCCGTGACTAAATTTATCCGTACATAATACCGTTGCCGGATTGATTTATGGGAGATGCAAAATTATTTTTTAAATTTAGTCACGGCTGTAGTCACGGATGTGGCCGTGACTATGTCGCCGGAGTAAAACAAGCCAGGCCGGAAAATCAAACGGGCAATCGGAGGATGTTAGTCACGGACAAAAATCCGTGACTACGTGTAGTCACGGCACTAGTCACGGTAAAATCCGTGACTAATTTTTTTTTTAAATTTTCGTGACTAGTCCGTGACTAGTCCGTGACTAGGCTAGTCACGGACCAAATCCGTGACTAGGCTAGTCACGGACCAAATCCGTGACTACGGTCCGTGACTAAACGAGTGTTTTTTTGTAGTGGATCATCCAAAAAAAATGATTTATGCGAGATTGATTTGAATATAAACTGCAAAGAAGATATATTTAAATTACTTTGTTGTGACTATTGAATAACGAAAAGAGGACACAAGTTAGGAGAAATTTGTTGATTTAGTCCCATAACTTATAGCTATATTCGATATTGGTCCTGTAACTTTATTAACTTGCAGATTACATCCCGTAACTAATAAGTTGGTGCAATTTTGGTCCTTCTCTGCCGGAACTTACCAATTTCGCCGGAAAAGACACATCACCTGCCACATGGTATATTATTTGGAACTCATTTGCTGACTCAATCTTGGCCCTTAGCTAGAGTTAAAAAATTATTTCTTCTTGGTTGCGGCATGAGCATTTTGAATGAAGTTTAAATCTTTTTTTATTCATGTTTTAAGAATAAAGCATTTGAAATGTTACATCATTTTCACTTCTCACATCTTTAACATGAGAAAGATCAGGAGCAAAAACACTAGCCCCACAACAACTATGAGGAGCCTTTTATTTTTAGCCTTCAACTTTACAACCTCTTCCTCTTTTGAATTGAGTCTTCTAACCAATCCCGGAATTATCATCGTTCAACGATGGCACATAGGTGGGTCCGCCCATTCAAAAAATCAGCAACCTTCTTTTGTCTGTATCAAAACAAGATGAAGCTTAACTTACTTTTTACTGCTTTGAACACAAAAATACATTATCAAATGCCCCCAACAAATAGAAGATGATAATTTTATTAGCAGAACCTAGCTTAAATTATAAAATACATTTTAATTTTCAAACAAATTTATTTTTCAAATGCTATTCTTAAATTTCTAGTTTATTTAGTAAAAAAAGAAGCAAACAATGTAAATTAAAAAGCTGAACTTCTTACTCTGCTTCTAGCGCGCACACGAAACCTCCTTCCAGGATCGTTATCAGTCCAAGAAGTTAGAAGAGAAACCTTTTTACCACAATCACACTCCATAAACTTTTCTCTGATCGAGAGCCGTTACTAGCATATTTGAAGAATAATTCACTCTCTCGATTTAGTTCAGGAGAAATTTTCAGGTAGAGTTATATGTTCTTCCCCCCTTTTGCAGATCCGATAATAGGCTTGGTATGGTTGTGCACGCACTTAACGAAGAGCTCTCGTACTCTGGTTTTTTAACTCCAGCTAAGGGCCAATATTGAGTCAGTAAGTGAGTTCCAAATAATATACCATGTGTCAGGTGATGTGTCTTTTTCCGACGAAATTGATAAGTTCCGGCAGAGAAGGACCAAAATTGCACCAACTTATTAGTTACGGGATGTAAATTGTAAGTTAATAAAGTTACAGGACCAAAATCGGATATAGCTATTAGTTAAGGGACTAAATCAACAAATTTCCCCACAAGTTAGTACATGGCATATAAATGTTGGGAACTCATCATAGGATTATTAAAGAGGCTCTCAATGTATTTGTTGTACTCTTCAACGTACTCAAAAGTGTAAGATGAATTAAATATCAAAATAAACTCAAAATTTTTAAGTTTTGATGTGAAAAGATGTTTAAGATTTTGTTAGAATAGACTATCTTATTAGAATGCATAAACAAAGAAATAAATATCCAAATTATATACTCCATGTATATGCAGGTATAAACACTTTTTACTTTATGAGTTTATCCCATTAATATATAATTCTGATAATTAGTTTAAATCATTATTCATTATAGCTACATAATATTTCCTTATTCTTTTTCACGTGTCACTTATCCCTTTTTTATTTTTTAAAATACTTTTTTTAAAACTTTATATCCGGGAACTTTAATCCTACCAATTCTCTTTCTCTTTAAATTGTATTCACACTTTCTTTTTCTATATCCAACTCTTTTCCTAGTTTTTCTTCCCTTCCTAATTTATGTACTTTGCATCATCATACTCCATATTTCCTATACTTTCTACTTAATCGAATCGCATCAAGTTGAATCAGATCCAACCGTAACTGAACCATATACTATTCAATTTGAGTTTGATAGTATTTTTTCAAACTGAATCAAATCGAACGAAATCAAATTAAAATCGTGAAAAACTAAATAAAACCAAATCAAACAATAAAATTCAATAAAACCTTAATATATTTTTATAAACAACTAATTCAAATCGAACCGAATCGAAATATAGTATGAATTGTATTTGATAATCGTTCTTCGATCCATTTCTGATCGAATCGAAAACCGATAAAATCAAATATAGACTGACATATCCGTTGACAGGCCAAATAGATATGCACAACATTATAAACTTTGTGAAAATAATAGAACAAAGTGCGCAAACTTAAAAGCAAAATGTATCTTCACTTTTTTAAAAAAATAAGATTTCTCATAGAAAATTAGTACTTTTATCTGATAAAGTATCGATTCTTATAGAGGCGTATAAGTCTACACTCTCTCGTTTTCTCTCGCAAAGAAAGCTAGTAGAATAGACTATAAATTAGGTCACAAAAGGTCCCTTGGATTACTGGGAGTATAAAAGCATATTACAAGTATAATATATGATAATGGTATAATAATGTTAATAATAATAACACTGCGTAATAAATATTGGGTTTTACGTATAAATGACAAAAAAGTATTAGTTTTGTGGTATCTCACTATCTCAATCAGTATCACTTATACAATATGTATGCATTAGTGTGCATATTTTTAATTGAAGAATTACAAATAATAACTTTATGTATTATTATTGTATGTGTGAATGTATGTGTGTGTATTTTTTTATTTGAATTATTATAACTAATCACCTTATGTATTAGTGTGTGTTGCTAATAAGAAATTTGAAACAGTCCGGATACTTAACCGATCAGAATCATATGCACTACATCCGATTCGTTTGTTAAAAATATTAACAAATCCAATAAACGAAATAAAATATACGTAGTATATTCATACCCATTAAAAACAACCTGGTTCGGGTCTAAACCCGATTACCCGACCCATTGAATCTATGTTTGGGTAGCTTTTATGATGTATGAACTGATCATTCTTGATTACCTGAAAATGCATTTGGAACAAAAGTAATTTATTTCCAGTGGTGGGGGCTGCATCGCCGGTTGACTTTGCTAGAAAATCAAGTACGCACAGAGATACAGAGCAAAACACAAGTCAAATTCGACAATTAGTGTTGTCGTAGACTCGCAGCCCAGTACACTCCGATTTTCAGCTCTTCTTCGTCATCATCTCTCACCGCCGAGCCTGAATTTTACCTTTACTGGAAACCCATGGAAGACGCCGCTTCATTCACTGTTTGAAGTTTAAAAGAAGCATCTTTGCAGGCCTTCAAGCGGGAGCCACCAGGAAAAGAAAGAAGCTTTCATTTATTATCTTTCTGTAAGCCTTCTGTTTCTGTTTATGAAATCTTGTAAATCCCGCTTTAGAATTTTCCTGACTTCTGGATTTCCTTGGATGGTTTTGATCCTGGAGATCAATTTCAACTTGGATTGTATATTTGGGTTTCTCGATATGCCGAGTACTATACGAATTTCTGCTGATGGTTTTCAGATTATCATTTGCTGTTTCTGAATTGAGAGAAAGTCTGTTTTTTTTTTAATTAAATGGGGCGAGCTAAGAAATTCTTCTTGATTAGGGTTCAGAGTTTGACTTTGGGTTACTTTACTGCAACGATGAAATCTTACCTTTTTCATTAACATTGTCATTTACCTCTATGATGTCATGGAGATCGCTTGAGATTTGAGAACCTTAAACTGTGAATTCTGGAAAAACCAATCACTGAATAACTGAGAACCACTTCTGTGGTCCTCCGATCACACAAAGGTATTCGACTGTCTAGTGTCTACTATTCCATTTGAGTTCATCCGACAAAGATAATACACAAATGTAGTCCACTGTCCAAAGGTTCCATTTTAGCTCGTCTCACAGATAATAAAGTTTCTTTATTGAGCGTGCGTTTAAAATTTAATTGCTCAGATCCACCCCTGCTGATTCACCAACATCAAAATTAAATGATATTCCTTCATAGGAAACTGTTAACCTTACAAAGGATAAAAGTGAAGACTGCCTGTAAAATTAAATGTTCCAACTAACTTAACAATCATTGCTTATTTCGAAAGATTATCTTTGTGAAATGTCAGAGTAAGTATTGTTTTGTTATGAACTTACCCATATAGAATACTTTCTCAACCTGTTGTAGTAACTAGTAATCATCGTCAATGTATTTCGGTTTTGTCTGTTAGGTGTATGTTGTTCTTTCTGTTTCTTTTCTTGTTTCCAGCTTTGACATTTCTTCATGTTGCCTTCACAATAATGTGGTATTGGTTGTTGTAGAGTCCCCACCCAAAGTACTCATCCAGTGAAAAGTGATAGCTCAGGATGACAGATGCCAGCCCTATGTCAGATTCTTCAACTGATGCAGATACTGAAGATAAAAGCTCCAGGGTACATCAAAATGCACCCAAATTCTCCATATTGATTTTCTTAGTGGTGGTTTCTTAACTCCTTTGTGATTTTCTTAACTCCTATGTCAAGCGACATGTAGCTATATGCAATATTTGAGCATAATAGATTATTTAGAAAAATACAAAATAGAACATGGATTACTAATTTATCATATTAGTATCTATTTCCAATAAAATAAGATTATCAGCAAGCATTGATCTGATTCATTTGATTGTTATATAAAGAAATGAAAAAAAAGTCATGACGAAAAAAGTAAATTATGAAAAGAAGTAAATAAATGACGAATGAGAAAAAGGGATAAAGAAAGAAGAAATGGAAGGAAAACTTGGAAGCCAGTGATTTATCTCTAGTTTTTTTCTTTCTTTATTCTGTTTGGGGGTTTACTTTTTTAAGTGTTTAGGAGAAAAGAAAATGAGTTGTGTAGCTGGGTCCGAATGAATTTGGTGTAAAATCAATTCTGGATGTCGCCATGGAGCATGCTATTCAATGCCTGATGCTCTTCAGGAGAGGTGACTAGCCATGGCAAGTATTTTCCACCGTTGGAATGCCTAAGCGTTGTCTGGCCATCGTCTAGATGATGTCATGGCAACCAAATTGATTACTTGATGGCACTTAAAAGCCATGAACTTGTTTCCTAGTCTTTCAGTATGCTTTGGTTTTCCTTTTATTCTATTAAATGAAATGACGCATTTTTTACTAGCTTTCGGTTTTCTTTCACTTAATCTATGTCGTGATCAGATATTAAAGAAATTTATGTGGCCGAGGATTGTTTCCAGTTTCCTTTCTAGTTGGTCTAGAAGCTTTTTTCCTTTGATTGGAGATAATGATTACCAATTTATTTCTGTTGATTACAGTTTCAAAATGGTCAATTAGTGGGTTCTGATGGCAGTGACAAGACTAAAGATCAAAAGGTTTACATGCATTTCAAATTTTCAATACGAGCAAGTAGTTTAAAACTCAACTGGGTTGAGAATCTCTAATATTCTTGTGTGTGCAGACACTTCGTAGGCTTGCTCAAAACCGTGAAGCTGCAAGAAAGAGCCGCTTAAGGAAGAAGGTGATTTCCTTTCTCAAGTTGTTGCTCATAATTTTTGCATCTTCCAATATTTAAAATTGTTTCACAGTTGAAATAACTATTTTACTTGTTACTGTAAAATACATGGAGTATAATGTACCTTTGATATATATATATATATATAGAGAGAGAGAGAGAGAGATAAGAGATCGAATACAAACTTCTTCCAATTTACAAACTACAAACTCATATTGGCCATCCGATGAATTGATCTAAAGGCTATCGGTGCACGATGATATTTTGATAATAAAACCGAACTATTTTCAGAAGCAGCACTTTGGACGTTAATATGCAATTGCTTATTTCATTGCAGAGTAATATACAACACTTTGAACGTTATTATGCAATACAAATAACGTAAAGATGCATCATACAAATATTTGGACAATAAGCACTGTTTGTACCTGATCCGCCCCTATATATATTTATAGAGAAAACTTAATCTACTATAAATCTTTTTGGTGGAACACTTTGCAAAATCTGAAAGTAATATGATAATGAAGAAGCAAGCTTTTGTGGACATTGGCACCTTGCTTCAGTGAAATGAAAAAGTTCTTTTATGATGCCTTTGTTGTCATACCTCTATTTTATGAACTGCAGGAAAATAGCACCAATAAAATTAAATGAATTATGATGTGTAATTTATAGCATAAGCTTCTTCGATAGAAGCGAGTACTTCAAATAATGTGACAACCGTGAATTAGAATTAGTTTTGGACTATCGCTAATGTGAGTACTTGAGTGTGTCCTTGTGTTCGCATAAATTCTCTTTTGGCATTTGAATTGTCAGATTTAGGGAAAAATAAAGGCGTTTGCCAAAATTGTTACTTCTTGGGTAATATGTTTTTGGAGACCTGAAATAATGTGTGGACAAATTTTCATGCGACTTCTTTTCAGAACTATTTTCCTGGATTTGGAAGTGGTCTCAGCGGGTAGCTGGGAACCAGCAGTGACAGTTGGGAAGTAGTGTGGGAGAGAAAGTTAAAGTTTGATTTATTTTAGTTTTTTAGAAGGAAAACTGCTTATATTAATATTATTAGGATTCAGATCGTTACATCAAACTCCAAGAGACCAACAGTGACAACAATTATCCATAACCCACTATTACTATCAACCTTACGGCTAGACTTAGAAAAAATAAAATGTGATCCTATATTTGTCCAATGAAAATATGGGAGTCTCATTTTTTACATTATTCCTTAATATGTCTTTTAATTCCCTTGGTTTTGTTGCCTATATTATGATGATATTCGACTCTTCAACTCATTCGTTTCATGTGGCATTGCTGATGTAGGCATATGTGCAACAGTTAGAGAACAGTAGAATAAAGCTCACTCAACTCGAGCAGGAGCTTCAGCGCGCTAGACAACAGGTACTTTGAGCACTTAATTTGGAGTTCTATTTGATCTTCAAAATTTAAAATGGAAGTGAAAAGTAAATGACGGCACTACCAGTGTTTGTAACTGAGCATGTGTAATTGATGAAGCATTGTCTTTTTTCAATGAAGGGAGTATTCATTTCAAGTTCAGGAGATCAATCACAATCTATGAGCGGAAGTGGTATGTGTACTTTTTTATCCAAGTCCTAACAATATCTCATTTTGGGTTTTATGTTCTGATTTTCCCCACGAAGTGCAGACTGTAAATACTTGCCTGTTATTCTGTTAATGCAAAGTATAGAAATATATTTTAATAATGTGGTTATTCTTGAAAGTTGAAACCCCTATATGGAAAACATAAGGCTAGAGACTAATAAGAATCTAATTAAAGCTGAAATAGAAAATTATAATGATGATGGTGGTGGTGATGATGATAATGATAATAATAATAGGAAATTACTACTAACTAATTAATGATGATGGTGGCATAGTAGTCAATGGTGAGATATGGCGCGCGCCATATGCGCCATCGCCATGAAAAAATGGTCGTCGCCATAGGTCATATGCGCTATGCCGCTATTCGTATATGCATCATCGCCATGCGCCATGAAAAATGCCTTTGAGCCATGGTGATCGTCATGCGCCATGACAACTATGGATGGTGGTGACAATAATTATAATAATAGTAATGGATATGCCTGTATCAGATTTCTGCTTTTGAATTCATGTTACGAACTTTTTTCTTCTTCTAGGATCCATGACATTTGATTTAGAATACTCGCGGTGGACGGATGAACAAAACCGAAGAATTAGTGAGCTAAGAGGAGCTGTTAATGCCCATGCTGGTGATGTTGAACTTCGCATTATTGTCGACAGCATCTTGGCACACTATGATGACCTTTTCAGGATAAAAGCGGATGCTGCAAAAGCTGACGTCTTCCATATTTTATCAGGCATGTGGAAAACTCCTGCTGAAAGATGCTTCCTTTGGTTGGGTGGGTTTCGTTCATCTGAAGTCCTTAAGGTGAGAGGCCCATACTTCATTTGACCCCTCAAACAGTGAACGTGCGAGTAGTGAGTGTGTGGATTTTCTTTTGCATGCTTCCTCTTTCTTGATAACATCAAGTCTCTTTGCAATTTTGAAGTGGATATAGCAGTTGTCATCACAACTTTTAATGATCCTTTTAATGCAACACTCTTTTTGCTTTTAGCTTTTCAACTAGTTTCCAGATACTTTAGTCAGGAGTGTCAGGTTACATGCTTTGTAGGGGTACATGACTGTAACAACTATATCTCAATTCATCACCATGGGATGATATTGTCCATGCAAGTGGAAATATCCTAAGGTGATAATGGTTTTGGAAATTGGTGTCACTATTCATTCATACAAAGGTTATGACAGGAAGCATCACGATTCAGACATAGAGCTTTGCATCTCGTTTAATCTTTTTTGCATGAATTTATAGTGGACTATTCTTTTAGAGCTCTATATGTTTACAAGAAATATCTTCCAAGAAAATGTTTTCTGGATATTCTTGATGAAGCCATTTTCCCAAAGCAGTATTTTTCTATTTTTTGTGTGATAAGCATGACACTCCCTCTGACCCTAAAACAGCCACATACTTTCCTTTATGGTTCGTCTCTAAATTATCGTCATTTTCTTTTAAGGAAACCATTATGTGAATATGTGGTTCATAATATTTCTCTCTAAATAAATTTCAACCACATTTTTCTTTTTCTTAATCTACGTGCCTGGTTAAATTGCATGTTTAGTTAAGTATAGAACAACTTATTTTTGTGGAAAACGTTTTCCGCAACTTATTTCCATGCAGCCAAACGGAGCCTAAATTTCATTTCTCCGGGCCCAACTAGTTGAGATTTAAAAAGGTGATAATGGAAAAAGGTGATAGTGATGATAATCAGATGATGTAGTACTTTCTATCCAAATGCTCCCTGACGTGTTTTCTTGTGTAGTTGCTAGTAAACCAGTTAGAGCCATTGACGGAGCAGCAGTTAACAGCCATCAACCACCTGCAAGAGTCATCTCAACAGGGGGAAGATGCCTTGTCCCAAGGAATGGACTCGTTGCAGCAATCTTTGGCCGAGACACTGATTGGGACTCTCAGCTCTTCAAGCTCGTCAGGGAATGTCGCAAATTATATGGGTCAAATGGCAATGGCAATGGGAAAGGTTGGAGCTCTTGAGGGTTTTGTATGTCAGGCTGATAAGCTCCGGCAGCAGACGTTGAAAAAGCTGCTCAGCATTTTGACCACTCGCCAATCAGCCCGAGCTTTTCTTGCCATCAATGACTACTTCTCCCGCCTCCGTGCACTAAGCGCTCTATGGCTTGCACGGCCTCGCGAATAACTTTTATTTAAAAGGAAAGATACAAAGAAAGATTGCTGTGGCGCACTTGTACATGAAAATTCTTCGTCTGGAATGATGATGATGTGCTGCATTAATTTATCACAGTTAACTGAGATTTTGAGGTGCGGGGTTATAGCTGTTGACTTGTTCATCTTTGCAGATGCTGTATGAATGTAAGTCTTGCATATTCTCTTATATTTGTAACATAGATAGATAGATGTGTACCTTATGGTTTGCCTGAGTTGGTGAATCGTCATGTCAAATTTTAGCTTATAGTAACAATGATTTAATATCCTCTTTGGTCAGTTAATTTAGAGTTGCGCTGTTGCTAAATTCCATTTGACTATTTGAGAAGATGCTTTCTTGATGCATTTTATTATTACAATTCAAGGAGAATTAAGCTCATTTTTTCAGAAGGTTAGATCTCTTTGGGTTTTGTCTGCTTGATGATGTTGATAATTTGTCTGAACTTCAGATGGTTAAAGGGTGGACTTTTCTATGCCATTTGTCCAAATATGTTGCTCTGCTTAATTAAATTAGTTAGTTAGGTATATCATATCATGGGGAATTTACCCTTTTATAAAAATGGTGTGAAACACACTAAGAGGTCCTTTTGCATCTATCTTGCAACAAGAAATATTAAACGCATGTTCTTTTTAGGTCCATTTGATTCAAAAAATGTGGCATGACTTTAGGAGTTTATGAATGTTATAAAGCGTGGGTTCCAAATCCAGATCAGAATTAGGCGGGTATACTGATCGGGCCGTCGCTTGTTCTTTCAGTACGAAACAATTCCTCCAAAATGGGTCTTGAAGTGGAACTAACGTGTTTCGTTGTTTATGACACACTAAAAACCTGCTTCGTCCCGAAATTAGAATCGGTTTATCGTATTCAGGTTATGACCCCCTTACTTGAAACTAGCCTGTGTCCACCCATAATAGGAATGTGATAAATGTATTTTCGCCCAACCTAACAAATTAGGCGAGTATCACATCCCAAGAACGCCTTCAAGAATGATGTGGTGTGCAAGAAATTGATATTGCCCCAAATCAAATGACCTAAGGAGCAATTCTAAAATCTGTCCCAAACCCATATGTATCTTTTACCCCGTATTATACCTAATGAAATTATTATAAGAATTAAAAGTGTAGATTTGGGCAAAAGTAGTGCTATAGAGACATACTGTATTGCCTTATGGTGTAAACTATCTTTGTGAAGTTTCTATTGTACCCATGTCTTACAATGAAACATATTTATGCATATAATTTAAATGTATATTGTACACCATCACATAACCAAAAGGACCAGTTACAACATTTTTTGGATAAATCCGAATTTACTTCTTATAGGATCCAATGGTTATCCAAAAAATGTACAATAACCTTACAGCTATATAATAATTATAAATGTATATATAGCTGAATGTATTTGTGAAATTTTTAAAAATAAAATTAAGATCTCGTGTATCATCTAACTTTTGTAAAACAATAAATTTTCCTGAAACATGTGGCAAATAATTTTATTGAATCATGAGAATATGAGATCCAGAAAAAATGGAGGAAGGGGGTATAAATATTGGTGAATAAATGAAGAACATTACATCCTTACCATTCTCTTCCATCTCTATCCTCAAAACCTTAAGGTCTCACCCCCAAATCCCAATGGATCTCCATGGCCATAGGGAGGTAAGTAATGCATACTGATAATGATTAGTTTTGAGAATCAATTAATAATAATTATATATAATTACTTGTTATAATGCCCAATTAATTTCTTTCGTGTAGTTTGACAGCCTTATCAATGTTGTGATTACATTATCTGATAATTGTTTCTCCTTTTGCAGCTCCTGCGGCTCAATAGAATACCTATTGTTTGCATGAATAAATTCACCGTTTCGAAATTTATCATCAATCTCTTTTAAGAATATGGTTTGCAATTAATATTATTTTCTCATCTGAATTAATTTTCGCAACTTTCATTTTCTTAAGAATTCTACCAAGTCGGAGTGGAAATCTGAAAAGGAATTTAGAGGAAACAGTGTTGTATTAATTGAAGTTTTAGCTAAAATTTGGTATGAGTAAACTAGACTTGATGAATAAGATGATATAAAAAAATTCATCAAAAAATTTAACCGGGAACCACCCCAAATGACGACGGCCGGACAGAGCCTCCTAAATAAGGGCTTATTTGACTTTTTTTTATTAGTACATCAGTACATTGGCCTATTTGCACCTTTTCCCGTATATTAAATATAACTATGTCGTTTATTCTCTTCCATACAAGAGAGTTAACTTCATCATATTAGCATATAGCCCAAGGCATCCAAGCATATAACCTTGTATTAGTAAAAAAAATTAAAAAAATCAGATTTTGAAAATTTACAATGAGACAAATTTAGTAATATTTTTTTCAAAATAATATATTAATACCTCAATAAATAAAATGTAGTCAAAGTAGAACATATGAATAGTGTAAAATTTAGAATGTTGCACTTATTTAAGAACAGAAGTAGTAGTAGTATATTATTATTGGATCCTCCGGGGTTTCGTACGTATATGGCCACATGGGTATAGTGCAAGTAGCATTAAGAGTTTATGTAGTGAAAGCCTTGCCAGAATTTCCAGATTTCTTACTTTTCTTAGCAAATCTAGTAGTACGTCCTGGTCAGTGGGGAAGCCGGGGATTTGATCTAAAGGATGTCGAGTTTAAGGAAATTATTTTACGGAGGCCAATGTTTAATATGTTATCGTATTGTTTTTCAGCATATGCATATTCATACACACACATTTCTTTTATTCCAGGGGGCGTCTGGGGGAGGGATGCTGGGGAGCCTGGGGTAATCTAGGCTGAAACTCACTTTATTGAGTTTCGAACTCGAGACCTCCCTTAAGGGAGAGTGAGTTGTCGGTCAGCTGAACTGGACCGCTTCCTTATTTATACACATATGTGTGTGTAAATTAAAAAAAATTAGGGAGGCAAGGCCTCCTCCAATTACCGAGGCCCGCCTTGGCTCCACCCCTGATCTGAAAGGTAAAGTTGTTCGGTTACCGAGAAGGGTAATTATATAAACAAATTTCAACTTATTTTTGAACGAAGCTCCTTTCAAAATAAAAATCACAAACAAATTTTCATACAATAGAAAGGAAATTCATTAGTAAAACAACTCTAAATTAGTTAACCACAAGCAATGTGATTATGCGGAGTATAATACCCCCATAGTTCTTAGTAGCATTTAATTGTAATAATGGGGACCTAGAAAACTAGTCCCACTAAAATCTACGCCTTAATCATTCGTATATGCACCTAGAATATCAGGTCCTATTTTGTGTGTCCTACTTTAATTTGGTTCAATTATTAATAAAGTGATTGAAAAAGTAAAGATTATGATTGAGATTTGAGTATAAAGTGAAATGATGTAGATAACATATTTCTTTCCAAAAAATGAAATATGACACTTATTTTGGGACAATCCAAAAAGAAAAGTAAGACGTATAAAACGGGGCGGAAGGGGATAATAATTTATCAGTGCAGACATTGCCTAACATGCTCATAAAATGTATGCTGTTATGAGAAATTGAAAACTCAAGTTCTATTTCATTATTACTTCCTATTAAGCAATACTAATACTATTAATATCTTAATAATCATAACAACTGCAGAGAAGGGGAGGGATGTCAGTGCCACAATTTGGGGGATGGGATAAGGGGCCAGGGAGAGGAGAAGGTGAGAGTATAAGTTACACAGTAGTTTTCTCTCAGGCCAGAGATAACCGGAAACAACATAAGACTGAGTTGCCTCGTTACAGCCTGGACAACAATAACCACAATGATGATCTTCTTCATGGCAGCCGCAGCCGCCACAGGAAGCATGACCACCACATGTCTGTTCCTCCTCCTATTAAGGTACTTAACAATTTTCTTGTGTTTTTTAAACATATTATAATAAGGTGCGGACAATAGTAGAGACCCCGGGGGCTACCGCCCTCCCAACAAAAAAATTAGTTTATATATATACGAAAAATAATTTCCGCCGTCTCAAAAAAACAATTTTCGCCCCCAAAAAATATTTTCGCCCCCAAGATGAATTTTCTGGGTCCGCCCATGATTATAATACTCCGTATAATTAATAATCTCATCTTCAATTCATTAGCATGCACATGGTGTAAAATTACCTCAAAAGAGGCATGCAAATGATAATTTCGAGGCAACGTACGTTTTGGTGGGTATAGGGCAGTGGCAGATCTAGCACTTGCAATTTGGGTGTTCAAATTACTTTAAAATTTAGAATTAAGAATTGTTATTGGCTCCTTTGAGTAATCAAAATATCAAGGATTTTCCATTATACTTTCAAACCTTCTTGGTTTAAATAAATAGAACTGATATTAATTAGTAATACTTACATAAATGAAGTAAATTTTTCTCAATAAATCCTTGAAATCAACAGAAACTATTTATGCAAAAATCATACTCGGATTCAACAGATAAATTAAGCAAAAAATTAAGCAAATGTTGAGCAAAACACCAATAAATTGAGCAAAAACTTTAACGTCTTTAAGCAAAATTATATTGTCGACATCAAGAGTTCGGACATTCAATTTGTATAAAATGTTTTCAATCCACTACACCTGACATCATATATTCCAATACTTTCAAGGCAACTAGGCAAGTAGTGACTAGTGGGAAATGGGAATTAGAAAATGAATTTATAAATTTCATACGGAGTACTAGATTTACAAAAACTGTTAGGATTGGAAAATTCTTCTATTCATAACCAGAACAGAATTACAATAGGAGGAGCAACTCTCTCACTCAACTATTACAAAAAACCAACCCTCTCATATACTCACACTCTATGTATATTGCTCTCACTCTTTCACTCCGAATTTTGATGCATTTGATCAAGCTAGAACCACCCTATTTATAGGGAAATGCTGGGAGACAATTGCATGCAGCCCATATAGCATCCCATGCCTTCCCATGTCTTCCCATGCCTTCCCATACCTTTTAATTGATGGAGGATGGAGCTTCATGCCATGGAGTGGGTGTGTGTATGGGAGCTGCAGCAATCCTACAAATCTCCCCCTCCAGCTTTTTCCGTAATTCTCTCATTCCAATGATGCTTGTACATAGCTTGTGCTTCTCGTGTGGCACCACTTTAGTTAGCATGTCTGCCGCATTTTTGTTTGTGTGTATCTTGGAGAGCTTTAGTTCATCTTCCTCAATTGCTTCTCTAAGCCAGTGATATCGAACATCGATATGTTTTGTGCGTGAATGATACATCGAGTTCTTGCTAAGATCCATAGCACTCTGACTATCACAATGAATGATGTACTCCTCTTGAGGATAGCCCAACTCTTGGAGAAAACGTTTCAGCCACTTGAGCTCCTTCCCGGCTTCAACAGCGGCAATGTATTCAGCTTCTGTCGTAGACAATGCTACACACCTCTGCAACTTGGACTGCCATGAGACGGCTCCCCCTGCTAGTGTGAATATGTAACTTGAAGTAGATTTTCTACTATCAAGATCTCCAGCCATATCAGCATCTGTATAACCTTCCAAGATTGGTTTCGCTCCTCCGTAGCACAAGCATAGCTTTGATGTACCCTTCAGATACCTAAGTATCCATTTGACAGCTTCCCAATGTTCTCTTCCTGGATTTGACAAGTACCTACTTACAACATCAACCGCGTGAGCAATATCAGGTCTTGTACACACCATTGCATACATCAAACTTCCTACTGCTGAAGAGTAGGGTACTACTTTCATCATCTCCTTTTCTTTCTCAGAAGAAGGACAACTTTCCTTACTCAACTTGAAGTGATTGGCCAGCGGAGTGCCTACAGGCTTGGCACTATCCATGTTGAACCTTTTAATCACGCGTTCAACATACTCTTCTTGTGATAAGAACAACTTCCTTGCCTTCCGATCACGAACAATTTTCATGCCCAAAATTTGTTGCGCCGGGCCTAAGTCTTTCATATCAAAAAACTTAGACAAATCTTGCTTCAAGTTGTTGATGAGGGACACATCTTGGCCTACTATCAACATATCATCCACATAGAGCAGAAGGATGATAAATTTTCCATCTGGGAACTTCTTCAAGTACACGCAATGGTCTGCCACTGTTCTCCTGTATTGGTGCTTCACCATGAATGAGTCGAACTTCTTGTACCATTGCCTCGGGGCTTGCTTGAGGCCGTACAGGCTCTTCTTTAACCTGCAAACAAGATGTTCTTTCTTTGGAACTTGGAAACCTTCGGGTTGCTCCATGTATATTTCCTCTTTCAGATCACCATGGAGAAATGCTGTTTTCACATCCATCTGTTCAAGTTCAAGATTTAGACTGGCAACCAACCCGAGTACCACTCGAATCGACATCATCTTCACAACCGGCGAAAAGATCTCATCAAAGTCAATTCCCTGTTTTTGTTGGAATCCTTTGACCACGAGTCTTGCCTTGTGCTTCACAATATTTCCCTTGACATCTTTCTTCACCTTAAAAACCCATTTGTTTTTCAAGGCTTTCTTTCCTTTGGGAAGTGGCACCAAGTCATAAGTTTGGTTCTTCTGCAAGGATTTCATCTCATCTCCCATGGCCTCCCACCAATTGGACTTGTCTTGATGAGATTGAGCTTCTCGAAAGCTCTCTGGCTCCCCCTCGCTGGTAAGAAGGATCCATTCAGATGTCAGGTACCTTCTTTGTGGAACAGTACCTCGCGTAGAACGTCGAAGTTGTGTGTTGTCAGTGTGGCCTTCAGATGAATGCTCCCCCTGCTCAGGAATCCCTCCATCTTGAACATTATCAACAACTACTGGGCCATCATTCACTGGTTCAGTATTATCACTCATTTCCTCATTGTTGAGAGGAACGTGTGATACTACAGGAACGTCTTCAGGAGCATGAGAGAGATGTTGTTTGTTGTGTTTTGGAGTAAAATCATGAAATTGGGATTCATGAAACACTACATCTCTGCTTCGAATAACTTTCTTCATTTTGGGATCCCACAACCGGTATCCAAATTCTTGATCTCCATAGCCGATGAAGATGCATGGGTTCGACTTAAGATCAAGTTTTTGCCTCAACTCTTTGGACACATGTGCAAAGGCCTTGCACCCAAACACTTTCAAGTGAGAGTAAGAAATGTCTTTTCCTGACCATTTCTTCTCAGGAACTTCAAAGTTTAAGGGAACTGAGGGTGACCTGTTTATAAGATAGCAAGCTGTCAACACAGCTTCGCCCCAGAATGGCTTTGGTAATGTAGCCATACTGAGCATGCACCGAACTTTCTCCACAATAGTTCGATTCATTCTTTCGGCTACACCGTTGTGTTGTGGGGTCCGTGGCACCGACTTCTCATGCCTGATTCCATGTTCAGCACAATATGCTAAGAACTCCCGGGAAGTGTACTCGCCTCCGTTGTCAGAACGAAGGCACTTCAGCTTCTTTCCTGTCTCTCTTTCTACCATAGTATGAAATATTTTAAAGCGATCAAATACTTGATCCTTAGTTTTGAGACAGTAAGCCCATACCTTTCGTGACGCATCATCAATGAACGTCACAAAATATCTGCTGCCTCCAAGTGACTCCTCTTCAATGGGTCCACATACATCAGTGTGGATAAGATCGAGTATTTCAGAATGATTCTTTCTAGTGGAATTGAAAGAAACTCGATGTTGTTTCCCAAATAGACAGTGATCGCAGGGATCCAGAGCAACATCTTTATTAATAAAGATTGCTTCCTTCTTTGCAAGAGTTGTCAGTCCTTTCACGCTCATGTGGCCTAACCTCCGGTGCCACAGATTTGGTGATGTCTCTCCTTGAACAGCATTGAGACTTAGAGGATACAACTTTACATGGGTTTTGTAAAGAGTACCACAGATATGACCTCTTGCAATAATCATAGAGCCTTTAGATAATTTCCACGCACCTTCTTTGAACTGGCTTTCATACCCCTGCCGATCTAGAGCAACTCCTGAGATAAGATTCAATCTCAGATCTGGAACATGCCGAACATCTTTCAACACAAGTGTGCAGCCAACACTTGTTTGAATGTGCACATCTCCAATGCCAACAATGTTTGAGAAACTCGTGTTTCCCATCTTCACAGCACCATGGTCTCCGGAATTATAAGTTGCAAATAGACTTTGGTGCGGAGTGGCGTGAAATGATGCAGCGGTATCAATCACCCACTCAATATCATGCGTACCTACGTGTAGGCATGCTTCTTCTCCGCAAGTAACAAGTGCAATGTCCGGTGCCATGGTGACCATGGTCTCACCATCTTCCTTGCTTGAACTTTGACTCGTCTGAGGCTGCTCCCGTAGAAACTTTCGGCATTCCCTCTTTCTGTGCCCGTAATGACCACAATGGTTGCAATAGCCCTCGAACCAAGTATTGGTATCGACGGACTTTCCCCGCTCTTGTGATCTTCCTCGAGCTTGAGATCTCCCTCTACTTTGACCTCGAGCTCTGCCTCTGCCTCGACCTCGTCCTCTACCTCCATTTCTGCCTCCCCCTCGCCTGCTGGTTTCCGAGACGAGAGCATAAGACTGATCAGTCCCAGCTTCCTTCCTTCGTGCTTCCTCATTCATCAAGGCGTCCGTGACCATCTGCATAGTCACGGTACCATTTGGGGCAGAATTACTGAGAGTAACAACAAGAGTCTCCCAATTATCAGGTAGAGAGCTAAGCAAAAGTATTGCTTGTTCTTCATCTTTGAGGACCCATCCGGTGGTGCTCAATTGATTCACAAGATCCTGGAACTGGCTCGTGTGTTCCGACACAGAAATGCCACCACGTAACTTGTGGTTCACTAATCGTCTCATCAGCAGCGTTTTATTCCGAGCAGTTTTTGCTTGGTACATGCTACTAAGTTTCTCCCATAGTGTGTGAGCACTTTGCTCTTGAGAAACATGATGGAACACGCTATGATCAATCCACTGTCGGATTTGTGCGACAGTTTTTCTGTTCATCTTAGCTCATTCTTCATCCGTCTTTTTATCTGGTTTGACGCCATTATTATCAAGAGGATCTGCTAAATCTTTCAAATTTAACAAATCCTCCATCCGTGGTTTCCACATGTTGTAATTTGTGGAAGTGAGCGCAATCATTGTATCCGAAGATGACTTTTCCATGATAAATATGTACACTTATTCCCGTACCTCAATTTGGAAGCTGAATTAGGCCAAACGGAGCACACCGTTGAATCCGGAATGGCCGAAAATGGTGGGGACCGGTCTCACCTCTTCAAGAACCGGCCGGGAAGAGCGTGAACCAGAGTATTGAACCACAAGCCGAACCGGACCGGTTCTGGCCCAAACCAGTGGGCAGCCAACCAGGCTGATGACGTGGCACCACCTGGACAGTGACGTGTGATGACGTGGCAGATGACGTGGCAGATGACGTGGCACAGCAGGTGGTCCAACAGGTCGGCTGTCGGTGACGTGGCGATGACTGGGCGATGACGTGGCGATGACGTGGCGATGACGTGGCGTGCTGACTGGTCTTCTTCTCCGGCGAGGTTGCTGCCGGACTGGAGTACTGCAGCGGCTATGACTGGCAGGAGAGAGAAACTTTGACCGGACGTTTGGAGGCCTTCTGGTGGTCAAAAAATTCCGAAAAATATATTTTTGGAATCCTCAGAACGAGAGCTTTCTAATGGTGGCCTCAAAACAAGATTCTGGAACAAAAAAATTTTGACCAAAAATTCGGGCAGAATGAAGAAATCTGGGTTTCTGGATTAAACCTGGCTCTGATACCACTTGTTAGGATTGGAAAATTCTTCTATTCATAACCAGAACAGAATTACAATAGGAGGAGCAACTCTCTCACTCAACTATTACAAAAAACCAACCCTCTCATATACTCACACTCTATGTATATTGCTCTCACTCTTTCACTCCGAATTTTGATGCATTTGATCAAGCTAGAACCACCCTATTTATAGGGAAATGCTGGGAGACAATTGCATGCAGCCCATATAGCATCCCATGCCTTCCCATGCCTTCCCATACCTTTTAATTGATGGAGGATGGAGCTTCATGCCATGGAGTGGGTGTGTGTATGGGAGATGCAGCAATCCTACAAAAACTAGGTCTAACCACTAACGTGGAGTGGAGGCGTCAGGCATGATCGCGAGAAGAGGATGTCATGGTGGAACTGTTTACCTTCAACCCGTGGATTAAGGAGACTAGAGTACCGTTGGTGGACGGATGACGACGGAAACCATTGCAACTCGCGAGATGGAGAAAATCCAAGGCTGGGAATCTGGAGCTCGTGACTAGGGAGATGGAACTTTCGACAAACGATAGAGCACCGTCGGGCGTCGGGCGGCGGCAACAGGAATGCTAAAGCAGAGCAAAGATGTGCGGTGGCCACTAGAGTCTGAAGGAGACAACACCCTACCAGCATCTACGACAGTTCGAAATTTTTAGAAAAAACTAAAATGACGTATTTATGGTAAAGAAAAGAGTGAATTCCCTAAATAGGACTAAAAAGTGGAAAAATTGCACAAATAGGACTACATTTTTTAAATTCCCTTAATAGGACTATTTATGTGTGTTTGGACAAATATACCCTTGTAACTTGTGAAATGTTTTAATTAATAATAAAATCATAAAAAAATTAATAAAAATCGAAAAAAATACTAAAAATCGTAAAAAAATAATAGAAAATTAATAAAAATATTTTTTTAAAAAAATAAAATTTTTTTAAAAAAAATAAAAAAAAATAAAAAAAACCATAAAATTAAAAAAAACACATTACCACCCCTGCCACCCCCAACACCACCATCTCCCATCACCGGACAAATATATGCCAACATTTTAAATAATGCCATAATGATGGCATAATCAATGAAAATGTTGGCATATTGAAGAGTAATTATGCCATCTTTTTGGCATTTTCAGAAAAATATGGCATTTTTTTACCAAAAGTGGAAGAAATTTCACCAATCGAAGGTGGTGGCGGCGGGAGGCGGCGGGAGGCGGTGAGAAAGGTATCCATAATTTTTTTCATTTTTTATGGGTTTTTACTATTTTTTATTATTTTTTTAAAAAAATTAAAAAAATAAAAAAATAAATTTTTTATTTTATAAATGTTTTATAATTTTTTTTTTTAATTTTTTTACGTTTTTTAAATATTTGTTTACTTTTTTTGTGATTTTATTATGAATTAAAGCATTTCGTTATGAATTAATACTCTTAGGGGTATTTAGGGTAGAAAATCAATGTTTAGTCCTATTTAGGGAATTTTAAAAATAGTAGTCCTATTTGTGCTTTTTAGGAACTTTTTAGTCCTATTTAGGACAATTTCCGTAAAGAAAACTGATTTTTTTGGGTGTTCATGTGCATAGTCTTGAACAGCACTGGATCCGCCCCTCGTATAGGGGCTCCAAATTTCAAATTTTTAAATTGTTAGGGTGAAAAAAATGTGTAAAAATTTTTCAAAACAAAAAAATCAATATATAGCCCAATGTACACCCTCAGATGGTTGAAGTGCGATGAGTTCTTAAAGTGAAAAAGAAGAAATGTAGTCTTTAAGTATATGCCGGAGTATAAATATACTCAACAACCTTTATTCTCATATCACTAAATATGTAAAGTTGAAACAAATATGCATAATATAGTGTGTAGAGCTTGTTTGATAACAGTGAAATTGGCTGAATCGGTGGATTCTGTTGAAATTTATGAAGTTCTAGCTGAAGTTCTGTATTGGCTAATTCTGTTGATTTACGAAAAAAATTATATTTAAAATATTGTTTATTAATAAAATAAAGAAAAAATTATATGAAAAATAGTTAAAATGATCATCAACACTAACTTCAGCCAATATAGCCAGAAAAGTAACTTTAACCTTATTTTTTCTTATTATTACACAATTCAGTGCGTGAATAATAAATTACGTATTTGGTGAAAACGTTGGTTTATAATTCTGATAAGTTGAAAAACATGGTCACCAAACACTCTTGTAGAGTTCTAGAAATTTTCCAATAATTGGTAGGTGACCATGTCCTCATACTTGGGTGAAAGACATATTGAGAGTTGCTTGGTGTACACATTTTTTGTACACGTTTTGTGTACACCCCCTAGTTGTCTGTCCAATGCAGCTTCTTAAAGAATTGCCTAGTTGGACAGACAACTAGGATGGGTGTGTACCCAAAACGTGTACAAACTACAAACAGTTTTTTCAAGACATATTTGTTACTCATACAACTTTATATCTTATATTGGTCTTGTTGTTTTTGAGTTTGCATTTGTTTTTGCAAGTGATGTGTTTAAGGATGTTTTTATTTGGACTGTAATTTGTCCCAGACCAGACCAGACCAGTTCAGACCAGACCAGTTCAGACCAGACCAGACTTGGATAGTTATAAAAATACAAAGAAACCAGACCAGACCAGACCAGTTCAGGCCAGACCAGATCAGACCAGACCAGACCAGCAAATTACAGTCCAAGTAAAAACATCCTAATTGGGAATTTTTCCCTAAAATATTACTCTGTATTAAAACAAAAACATACGGAGTAGATAAAAGTGTAACTAAAATTACTATACATGTTCAATCATTACAGTTTAAAATTTAATACAACATTAGTCACTGAAAGATTCTTCGTATGTCATTATCCCTTTAATTTCACCATTATATTTTTTTAAGAAACATTTCAATATGTGCCCTTGTTTTATATGATTGTGCAGAGGAGGAAAACGTGTCTCTCCTGGTTTAGTTGTTTTTGGGCTTGATGAAGTGCACCAAATTTGAAGATTGTCATATATGGCCTTTTCTGTATTTTACTCCAGTTTACATGAACACTGGAAGTCTAAATGTCATTATGATAACCAAATGTTCGAAATTTGGGCAGAGGTGTATATAATATGCTCCCTAATATAAATGTCCAATTCAAGCTCGATCTTGAGATTTTGAGTGATTTTCATTTGGCGAATTCGGTGCTCTCCAGCTTTGGACTAGTATATGCAGGGGATTGAGGTGTTTGGTAAATGGCGTTTGAGACGAAAAATGACGGCTTGACCGCTTTTAGCGTTTTCAATAAATAAAAAATGGGTTATTTGGTAAATTAAATAGCTGTTCGGCACTAGCGTTTTTGGACGGAAACGCTGAAATGGAAATGCTGCTAATAGGAGAGTTTTGGGTTGACGTTTTGAATAATGACGTTTCTTACTAATTTTATGGCGAAACAGCTAAATTACCAAACATCTTCTGAAAAACCCGCCAACTTATTCTGGTAGTCAAACCCGCTGACTCAATCTATATTGACAACCCGCTAACATAAACCGTTATCCGCTAATCGCTAACTGCTGAATGTCAAACACGTCCATGAGTTGCTTTTTGCAACAAAATCCTCAATTGATCAATTATAATCAAATTCTTTAAAGACGTACCCTTATACAGAAATCTAGGCAAAGTTGTTTTGTAGTGCTATGTCTAGAGAACAATAAGTCGATAATCACACCCACACGGGTAACTCAATGGTGATTGAGTGAGGTAGTTGGGTTGAGATCTCATCCTTGGGGTGGGGGATTCCACATATTTAGATTGTGGAGAACCCTAATCATAATCATGCTCCAAACCTCCCATCACTAGGGGGATGTCAAAAAAACCCGACCCACAATGACCCGCCCTGGCCCGAGACATTTGGGGCGGGTCCGCCCCGCCCCGTCTTGCAAATGGGGCGGTCCGCCCCGCCCCGCCTATACAATGGGGCGGGTCCGGGTATTAGAATTGACCCGTGCCGCCTCGACCCGACCCGACCCGCTCAATATATAAGTATACATTCTTTTTCTTAACTTATATTACAAATAAACTTCAACATACATATGTGTGTATACAATAAATCATAAATTCTTTGATCTTATAATATATGAATATATATTAGAATGAGATGGACGACGGATTATCAATGTCTTCTTTATATATAGAATTTTAATACATTTATTCAATTATTAATATAACTAATTAGATTAACTATTCAAGTTTGAGAAATCTTTCCTTAATTTTTGAAATTTTTAGCATATCATGAATTTGATTTAATATATTGATTTTTAATTATTATTTAGAGATAAACATTATGTAGATTCAATTGGTAACAACTTCCCACAAATAAAAATACAAACTAGCTAATTAGGTTGCGGCGGGGCGGACCCGCCCCGCCCCGCATGGGGCGGGTCATGGGTCAACAAGTTTGGACCCGTGCAGGTCACGGGGCGGGGCGGACCCGCCCCGCCAAGTCACGAGAAGGGTCCGGGTCTTGCAATACCCGCCCCGCCCCGACCCATTGCCATGCCTACTAGCATCACTGTCATGGATATGTGTTTCAAAGCTTTGACATAATATTACGACAAACTCCCAACTTAATGTAACACTAATTTGTCATCCTCAAGCACGCATCAATCAAGATAGCGATCAATTAGTGCACATGTTTTATTCTCTATTTTCTAAAAAATGATTGAATAATTAAAAATCGAAGTGATGAGACAAATTCTGTTTTTAGTATTTGTACCAACTACCAACTAAGGCATGTTATTTGGCTTATGAACTTCAACCCGCAATATCCCTTAAAGCATATTAAGCTAAGCTGGAATCCTAACTTGCTCATTATACTTTCAACTCCATTGAATATTTTATACCTTAATATTTTAAATAAGTATGGTAAAGGCCACGAAAACGCATGCCTCCATAACCCCTCATTATTACATGAAGCACTATTTCAAGAGCAATGGAAGTCACCAACTATATAATAGCCTAATATATTTAGGAATCGGTCCAATATATATTTAGCAATTTGCTTAATACTTAGTATCTATTTAGGAATACTTTGTATTTTGACAACTCTTCTATGTTGGGTTTGTTTTGGAAAATAAAGAAAATTAATTAAAATAAATTAATTAAATAAAATGACTAGAGAAAAACAAGAAAGGACATGAAGCAGAATTAGTCAAAGCTCGTGCTACGCACGATTTTCTTAAAACATATTTGTTGACTCCCACGGTGCTAGGAGCGTTGCAACAATCGTTTCCCAGGATACGATGACTACGAACTAATGTTTGAGAACACAAACAAAAGTTCCAGCGAATGAGAACACAGTATGAACACAGAGGGAATTTTCAGAATGCTAGCAGTGTGTTTTTGGAGGTGCAAAGGTGCTTGGAGTGTATGAGTTCGTTTAAAATCGTGTGTTGTTGCAAACCACCTGTCAGCCTTTATATAGGATGATTTGTTGTGTGTAAATGGTGAATTAATGGACCTGAACGATGGACATCAATGACCAGTCCGTTGGGCATTGAATCGTCCATTAAAAGATAAGAACGTTGGGCATTAATTGTTGTAATGTTTCAGAAGCGCGACAGAAGACCTCCACCAGAACAACACCCCGGGAGGGGTTCTGATCGGAGGCCAATCAGAAGACCCCTAGAGGGGTTCTGTCATCAGAGAAGACCCCTAGATCGTATCTCTTGAGAGATAGATTTTTGGATGACATTCGTGTCCGCAGGTCGCCCGCGCATGCAAGTCGCGGTTTTTCTTCTCCGAATTCGGGCGTGAGAGAGCCTTTACCCTTAGGAATCTTAACTCCTTAAGGGGGGGAGTCCCTTTATAAAGGGTAGCAAATCCCTTGGGTTTTCCGGTGTGGGAAATTAACACTAGAAACTCATCATTTTCCCAGATTTTCCATTCTAACGGGTAAACTTAGAGAATCAATTTCTCATTCACCCGTTATCCATTTTGAGCGTACCATATATCGAATTGCAGCCCTAAGTAAGGACAATCCGAAACCACTTTGACCCGACCCAAATCGGAAGTGGACCCCACTCAAAAAATTGCCCCAAAATAGTCATTTAATGCAATTTTTCACACATTTTTCCAACATTCTATTATAAATATATCTGTCAGGGGTTGCTCTTCTCCGCTAGAGGCTGAGCTTATTGGGATCAAGGAGGCTCTAAGTTGGCTCCAGAACAAGGGGTGGTCAGAAGTTGAAGTAGAGGTTGATGTGTCCCGCACTATTTATGAGATGATCAGGGGTGATAGCTGTTCAGCGGCGTGGGTCTTTTGGGTGATGATATTAGAGACTTGGCGAAGCTTTTTACTAGCATTTCCTTCAGTCATATTAAACGGTCAGCGAACAAGACAGCTCACACTTTGGCTAAAGTTGCTTGTTCTATGTCTGATACGCATTCTTGGTTTTATATTCCTCCTATGTTTATTGTTTCTGTCCTTGACAATGATTTGATTAATAATAATTAAATTTTTCTCTTGCAATATATATATATATATATATATATATTTTTTTTTTTTTTTTTTTTTTCTGAAAACCCAAACCACCTTTTGTTTTGGCTTTTTTTTTTTTTTTTTGGAAGGAAATTTTATTGATGAACGGAAAAGAGTACAATGCAAAAAAAAAAAAAAAGGAAAAAAGAGAAAAGGAAAAAACATTACAAAGCTAATCCCATGGGAAGTCTCTGGATTGAGATCTTGTGGTCATGCTATGGCGCCTTTTGTTCTTCTGATTTTTCCTGTAAATTTTTACCTGCGTGTTCAGGTTAGCAGTTGGCAGACAGTTATCCGAGTTCATCAAATTGGCCTTGCGACAAATTTCTCTATTGAATTTGGACTTCCTAATTTCTTCTGGGTATGAAAGAGGAGGACGGCGATCGCTATCCGTCGCATGTCCCAAGAAGTCATCTGTGAAGAAGGAGTCATCTGAATGATTAAAATCGTCAGAGGCGTCTGAGTAAGCTTGAATCGGTGACAACTGAGGTTGTTTCTCACAAGAGAAGACATGTTGATTTTCAGTATCTATTGTCTGGATTTGATAATGTAAAATCAGTTTGGAGATTGATGTGGGGTCCTCTGGTGCTAATTTACTTCTGTGTTGAAGAAAGGCTGAATCGTCCTGCATTGACTTTGACAGTCCAACAAAATTAGAAAAGATATTAAGGAATTTAAATATGCTCGAATTATTGGGCCCCATGGGTATATGAATGGACCCCCCTTTGTTTTTAGCCATTTTCACATAGTAGCCTGCTCTGTTAATTTCCAAGGAAATCCTGATCTCTCCAAATCGTCTTTTTATCTCAAAATTTGACTGATCAAGATTCCGGAGCTGTGAGATGAAGCGAATGATTTGTGGAGCCAACTCAAAATTGAAATTAATTTTGTACAGTAGAGACCCTTTGATTTCAAATAAGATCAAATCTCCGTTTTTCATTGCAAATTTAAATGATTTTGAGTCAATTTTGACTGAGTCAAAACCATATTCTCCAAAAAAGGAGTATTTTTCTCCAACTTCGTTTGAATCCGACCCGTCCCAGTTTACTTCAATAATGCTATTTTGGTTCTGCACTCCAGAGGGGCCTGCCTGCTCACAGGATTGAGCAAATCCATCCTGGCTTAAAGGGATACCACCGTAGGTAAGTGATAAAAAATTAATTTTATCATTTGTGACCATATTTGTGCCCATCGTCCTGCTATTGCCGTTGTCTTTATCTTCTTTGAACAGATCAGCCCATGTGAGGGCCTGTAGCTTTCCAGCTGAGCAAGACCCCACGACACCCCTAGTGTCGTTGACCGGCAAGTCTAGCAGCTTTACGTTTGCTGTAAGCGGTGAGGTCATATTAACCACCGTATCAAGTTTCCTAGTGTCGGCGTATTGCTGCTTGCCGGCCTTCGGCAAATTGGTTGCCGGCCTTGGATTGGTTCGGCCGGAGGCCTTCCCAAGGGGGCGATATCCACCGTACCTTGATTTAGAGCGCCGGTCGATTTGGTTTCTTCTTGCAACCACAGATTTTTCATCACTAGTGCTCCGATAATTGGAGGGATGATAATCCGGTATAAATGATAGCGATGGAAAATCATTCTCATTTGGATCTAAACATTGATAGCGATTGAAATTACCCGTAGACCTGAGGTTTTCTGTGTTGGCGAGTTGCTGCGCAGTGAAGCAGTGGTTTGGGCGAGCGTACTGGCGCCGTTTGTTGTGCGCCAACCATCCAAATTCTCCCTTGTGTTAACGCTGCGGAGGGATTGGCGACGGGGCTGAGCTTCTCTTTGCCGAATCAGATATAGCTCCCTTTCCTCAGTTTCATTCTTTCTTGAGTTTTTGGTATACCTGGTGTGATAAGGGTCAGCATAATGGTGCTGGGATCCTTCAAACCAGTGCCTCCGGTTTAGGTCGCTGTATTTGTAGCGCCCGGAGGGTGAGTGAGAATAGCTGTGAAAATCCCACTCTGTTCTTGGCGATTCCACTGCATTTCTTGTGAATCTGACTCTTGAAAATCTGAGTTGGGGATGTGGAGCATGGACCGATGAGAACTCTCTATCGCTGTAGCAACGAGAAAATTCATTTGTTTTGTATCGGTTATATATATATATATATACACAAATGATCCTGTCCAGACGTCCGGACAGGAACCGCCGTCCGGCCGGCGGCGTTTGGCCGCCTTCCCGGTGGAATTTTTTGATGAAATTTTTATGGCACGTTCTCCATCAAGTCTAGTTTATCCACAAAAAAATTCAGCCAAAAACTCAATCGGGAAGGTCGTCGAATGATTTTTGCAAGTTAACTGGTCCGGAATATGTATTTTCCGGACCAGTTAACTTGCAAAAATCATTTGACGACCTTCCCGATTGAGTTTTTGGCTGAATTTTTTTGTGGATAAACTAGACTTGATGGAGAACATGCCATAAAAATTTCATCAAAAAATTCCACCGGGAAGGCGGCCAAACGCCGCCGGCCGGACGGCGGTTCCTGTCCGGACGTCTGGACAGGATCAGGACTCTATATATATATATATATATATATATATATATATATATATATATATATATATATATATATATATATCATAATTCAAAAATTCAATACCAATTTCGACATTCCATTTTCATAATTTCCATGTCAATTACTTTGTCCCAAACTTAGTGGGACAAAGGAAGAACTAAATTGAAATTTACGTATTTAAAAGCCATACTAAAAGTTCTAAAAATAAGATGAGAAAAACAAGTTGGGTTAACACAACCATTGTTAGTTAGTATGAATAAAATAAGAGAGGTGTTTTGTGGTTTCCAATAACATAACCCAAACTTTTAAAAGTTATCCCGCTCAAAGAATGGAGGGGGTTAAAACAGCCTCCATATTAGGCAGTAGCCTAATATATTTAGGAATCTGCCTAATATATACTCCCTCCGTCCCTTTTTATTTAGCCAAACACTGTTTTTCAAGTCAAAGTTGTTCAACTTTGACCGATCATATATTTATACATGGTAATATTGAGTATATGAAAATGTTCTTTGTTAAAAAATATTATCATAAAAGTATAAATTTATTAAGTTTCACATAAATATATTAGTTAAAATAATGGATCAAAGTTTATTACCTTTGACTTGAAAAGTCAAAGTTGGCTAAATAAAAAGGGATGAAAGTAGTATTTAGCAATCTGTCTAATATCTATTTAGGAATACTTTGTATTTTGGCAATTCTTCTATAATAAATATATCTGTCAGGACTCCTATTGGAGTATCATTTCCCATTATTTCACATACATACTGTCATATGGTATACATTTGTAATTATGTGTGTATGTATTATGTAATATACTTGCACATTTTTATAGATTAAAATGCATGAACTCTAAATTAGAACTTTTAAATAATCACAAAAATTAGAACTTTTAAATAATCACAAAAATTAGAGCATCTTCAACGTGATAGTGTAATGGAGCGTATTCCATCCTATGTAGCATAGAAAAGAAATAGAGATAGAATAATTATTTGAATTTGATATAGAGAAAGTGATGTATGCGAAAAAATGAAAAAAAAAGATAGAAGTAAGTGTAGACAATGTTCACACATGAACTTTACATGGGATTTGAGGAGTTAGAGGGAGTTAAAAGTGATATAAAAATGAAAATGAATATGAAGATATGTAGGTCTCATTGGAAATAAAAATATTGAGATAAAAAAAAGAGACCCACATGTAAGTGTTTTCAAGAGGACTAAATATCCAACCGGAGATCGAAAATGTTGTTTGTACACAGCATTTTATACGGCGGTCAAATTTTCTGTGACGCAGACATTTTTGTTTTGAATGATAAAAATGTTTCTCTTCACAAAACGCCGGTCAAATTGTGTGTGCACAAACAATTTGACCGACGTGTAAAATGTTATGTACAACTTGCTATGTACACGAAGCATGATTGATTGGGGTGCTCTAAAGAAACTGAAATTGGTCACAGAAAGATCTTATGCCAAACCGTTGGTGCTCTAGTCAAACCCGTTGATTGAATGCGCTATTGACAAACTGCTAACATAATCCGCTAACCGCTGAAATGCTAAATGCCAAACACGCCCATTGAGTACTACCCTCACACTTTTTGCAACAAAATCCTCAGTTGGTCAATCATAATCAAATTCTTTAAAGATACATCCTTATACAAAAATCAAAGCAAAGTTGTTTTTGTAGTGCTATGCCTAGAGAACAATAAGTCGATAATCATACTCACACAGGTAGCTCAATGGTGACTGAGTGAGATAGTTGAGTTGAAATCTCAAACTCACTTCCTGACAGTGTATGAGTTTCATTCAATGTGGTAATTTCTTGTGTACACGCCCTAAACTACCTTGTTCATTGTGGGAGGGTGAGATGTTTGGGGTTGGGGATCCCACATTTTTAGATTGTGAAGAACCCTAATCATGGCTCCAAGCCTCCAATCACTGTCATGGATATGTTTTTCAAAGCTTTGACATAATATTACTAACAAACTCCCAACTTAATGTAACACTAATTTGCTATCCTCATGCATCCATCAAGACAACGATCAATTAGTGCACATGTTTTATTCTCTATTTTCTAAAAAAAATGATTGAATAATTAAAAATCGAAGTGATGAGACAAATTCGGTTTTTAGTAATTGTACCAACTACTCCCTCCGTCCCAGAAAATTCTTCCAACTTTCCTTTTTGGGACGTCCCAGAAAATTCTTCCAACTTCACCTTTTTGATTATTTGTGTGGCTCACATTCATTTCACCTTTTTCTTACACAACTACAACCACACATTTTCACTTTATTCCCACTTTCTTAAACTCCGATCCAAGTCAAACTTGGAAGAATTTTCTGGGACGGAGGGAGTACCAACTAAGGCATGTTATTTGGCTTATGAACTTCAACCAGCAATATCCCTTTAAGCATGCATATTAAGCTAAGATGGAATCCTAACTTGCTCATTATACTTTCATCTCCATTGAATATTTATACATTATATATTAAACTATAAGTATGGTGAAGGCCACGAAAATGCATGCCCCCATAACCCCTAATTATGACATGAAGAGGCACTATTTCAAGAGCAATGGAAGTCACCAATTATATAAATCGTCCTATCATATCGTAAATATGAGTAATTGAGTGTGTAACGTAGTGAGAAGTTTTTGAAGCCACGTAGTGAGAAGTTATGTGTGTAATGGTGTTTTTTGTGTGTGTGTAATGGAGTGTATTACATCCTATGTAGCATAGAAAGTGATGTGTGCGGGAAAATGAAAAAAAAAAAGAGATAAAAAAGTAAGTGTAGACAATGTTCACACATGAACTTTACATAGGATTCGTGGAGTAAGTGTGAGTTAAAAGTGATATAAAAATGAAAATGAATATGAAGATATGTAGGTCTTATTGGAAATAAAAATTGTTAGATAAAAAATGGGTCCCACATGTAAGTGTTTGTAATAGACTAGATATTCAATTATTGGAGATCGAAAATGTTGTTTGTACACCGCATTTTAATGGCGATCAAATTGGTTGTGACGCAGACATTTTTGTTTTGAATGTGAAAAAATGATTCTCTTCACAAAACGACGATCAAATTGTGTGTGCATAAACAATTTGACCGAAGTGTAAAATGTTATGTACAACTTGCTATGTACACGAAACATGATTGATTGGAGGTGCTCTAAGACCATTTGGAGTGGTCTAGAGTCCAAAATGTCAAAAATGGACTCCGTCCAAATGAAAACAGTGTTTTGACTCTTATTTCTTACATCCCAGCACCGTCAATAAAATGAACTCTGCGTTTTTTTACATATCAATTTAGCAAAACAATAATTAAATTATTATACGTAATATTTTCCTTTTAATTCTCCCCTGAATAATTGCAAAATAAAAAAATACACATTTTGATGTAAAAGTAAATAAATTTCATTAATTTTGTTTTATATTTTTCGATTAACAAAAATGAATTCAGTTCAAGTAAAGTTCGATTATGAAATATTAAGTTATTTTTGAAGTTTTATAAATTAAAAATTTGTGTTTCGTGTGATTTTGAACTCAAGAAAACTTTAACAATTAAATCTTCAGTTTTTTTTTCATTATTATATATTATATATTGGTGTCATTTGAAAGATCATAAAAAATCATAATTTTTGATATATTTTAAGAAAAAAATGGATAAAAAATAAAAAAGTTATAAGGGTTATAAAAACATTATTGTTTATAGAAATTACTTCAAATAGGACTAAAACTATGGCAAAAACTCAAAATAGGACTTGCTATGTTTTTTTTTCAAAATAGGACCATAGCGGTCCTATTGGAAACATACTCATTTCTTCCTTCCATTCTTACCCCTCCTTTAAATATTAGTAAAAGATAGTTAAAAGTCATAATTAAATGTTTAATTCATAATAAATTCGAAAAAATTTCAATAATTCGTAGAAAAATAATAAAAAAATTAATAAAATTTTTATAAAATAAAAAATAAGAAAAAAATTTTTTTTTTAATTTTTTTTTTTAAAAAAAATTAATAAAAAAATAGTAAAACTCCATAAAAAAAATTAAAAAAAATATGGATACGTTTCCCACCGCTTGTACTACCTCCCTGAACCACCACCTCCGATCGGTGTAAAAAATGCCACTTTTTTTTTTTAAATTCCACAAAAATGGCATATTTCTCTATGAGAATGCCAACATTTTCATTCTGCCAACTTGAATCCTTTTGACTTTTGCCAAAAATATGGCATTCATAATTTTTTTGGCATTTTTTTACCTCGGTGACAGGAGGTGGTGGTACCGCCTCCCTGCACCACCACCTCCGACCGTTAAAAAAAAATGTCATATTTTCCTACAAACTTCCATTTTTTTTGGAAAATGCCAAAAATATGGCATATTTCTCTTTGAGAATGCCAACATTTTTTTTCTTCCATCTTAAATCATTCTGAATTATGCCAAAAATATGGAATTCATAATAAATTTGGCATTTTTTCCCCAAATGACTAGAGGTGGTGGTGCTGGGGCGGTATAGGCGGCGGTGACAAAAAAAATATTTTTTTGATTTTTTTTTTTATTTTTTTTTAATTTTTTTTTATTTTTTATTTTTTTTTAATTTTTTTTTTAAATTTATTATTATTCAGAATATTTTTATTAATTTTTTGGTATATTTTACGAATTTTTATTATTTTTTATTATTTTATTATGAATTAAAACATTCCAATAGGTATAAGGGTATATTTGTCCAAGACAAACATAATTAGTCCTATGGAAACATAGTTTATTTTTTGGTCCTATTTGTGCAAAGTGAATGACTTTTAGTCCTATTTTGATAATTAACTCTATTGTTTAATACATAAACAAATGACATCACTCCATTATCTTTCTCCCTACTTTTCCTTCTGCGCAATGTAGCTCCTCCGCCCCCACTCCATTTCTTATTCTCTTTTTACTCCCTTCCTCCAAATTTAGAACCCTCCATCCACTTATCCATTTTTACTACCCTCTTTAGCCCACCAATGTATGGAATTAGGAGTACAAAAATGTCATCTTTAACATTTTGGACTCCTATTATCTCACCACTCCAACTAGTCTAAACTCTAAAGAAACTGAAATTGGTAAGTTTAAAAACTACATCGGCTTCCCGCGATCAAAACAGAAACCAATGACGCTGATTTTTTACGTTCTTGTTAAAATAAAATTTTAATACTCCATTCTTTCTTAAATATAAAACGGCAACACATGGTAAAACAGTGTTAATTAGTGCTAAAGAATGCCATAGTCTTTATATAGAAACAAAGGGAGTTCGGGAATACATCGAAAGTGGAATGGAAGCAATCGTTTGGTTTTTATGAGCCTCTTTGCTCAATTCCCTGCTTCGATGTTCTCTCGTTGTGGGCAGGGGTGGAGCCAGAGCACTGGATCGGATTGGGCCAGTATAAAGAATATTTTTAGAAAAAAATCTAAACGAAATTTTTTACCTTAAAAATTAAACTATTTTTAAAATTTGGGGCGGGCCATGGCCTAGGTTGGCCCACCTCTAGCTCCGCCCATGGTTGTGGGATATAAACATTTGGTGAAATTTAAAAGATCAACTCCCTGCTTTGATGTTCTTTCAATGTAGGATATAAACATTTGGTAAAATTTAAAAGACCAGCATAGATGTTGTAACTAAAATTTAACAATATTTAAAGAGCGCATGAATACAATATCAGAACTTTGATTGAGATTTGGAGGGGCCACGTGAACACATGCCCCACTAACACAAATTACGATGTAGGTTCAACCACATTGTTAGACCTTAGGACGGCACCCTTCCAAAGTGCAATGGAAGTCACTAGCCTAGGCCATGGGCCTTCTTGATCGCCCATTGACCTCGTCCAGGTAAGTATGTAGCTGGGTTGCAATCGCTTGATTTTTATAAGCCTGTTCTCTGTTCTTGCTTCTCTCTTCTTTAGGTGTGGGATTCTTTAATACGAGTACTACGTATCTATCTTCACTCAGCATGTAGCTATTCTACGTTTCCACCCACTTCTTATTTCATCGTTCAAAGCATAAAAGGTTTAATTACTAGAAAAAAGATTGGTGTACACAAAATTTGTACACAAATTTTGTACACTTGTGTGTCCCTCAAAGACAAGTTGTTTGTCCGGAGATGAGGGACAAAAAAGTTGTCTGTGGAACAGACAACTCATCTCCGGACAGACAACTTGTCTGTGAGGGACAGACAAGTGTACAAATTTTGTGTACACCTAGCTCCACTCTAATTACTATTTACAAACAACAATATTCAAAAGATATTACTCCGTATATTTTAAAAATATAATCTCAAATTTGATTTTAAAAATTCTTGTCCACACTATTATATTTTAATTTTTCTCAAATTTGTTTATGGCTCGTGAACTTATTCACACTAGTTGTATGTTTTGCCAACCAGACTGGGATTGCCAGGTCTTTTTTTAAGAAATAGGCTTAAATTGATAATACATCATTCAGATAGTAGGTAAACCGACAAAAAGATTCCTGACAACCGCCGACCCTCGAACCAAACTCAGGGTTTATCATCTCGACAGAAGCAATATAAGTCGTTGATCTATTAATTGGCGCAATTGAGCCAAAGACGGTTACCACAATCCTTCCATCACCCACATCCAAATTCACAGTGTTACAGCAAAAAACATACCAAAAGGAAAAGCAAACAGTATGATCAAAGAAATTAAAAAGCAAAAAGACAATAAAATTAAACTCTTTGTCCTTCTTCCAGAGCACCACTTTCAACCACTTTCCAGAATCTCTTATCTAGTTATCTGTTTCCGATACAACGGTGGCGGTTCAGGAGGAGGACGAGCCGGCTGTACCGTACATTCTTCCTCACTCTGCCTCTTATTCCTCACGTTCTCTGTCAAGCCTCCACTTTCACCACCAATCACAGATGACCTTGAATCCAGATATGTTCCCGCTTTTAACCCCAAGCTTCTCCCATGACATTTACTTGGTGATGTCATCATTTCACTATTGTTGTCTATGTTTCTTGTTCGCACCAAAAAAACTCGTCGTAGGGAAAAAGCGAACCAAAAAGCTGCCCAATCTATCAAATCGGCGGAAGAACTCAAACCCTAACTAGAAGGACAACGACCGCTTTTTAATATTGAAAAGTACCCAAAGCCAGAAGAATCGCGGGCAGAAGACGGTCGCAATTCTTGCGACTGTGAATCTCTTTGTAGTATCTACATCCGGAAAGCCAGAAACGGCAGAGATCTGGGGATTGCCAGGTTAAAAATTACAAAATTTGATACATGGTTACTTATGAAAATAAATGGAAAAAATACAGACTCTTCTTTATAACCCAATAATGAGAGTACTCAAAAAGGATCAAATAGATCCTTCTACTATTAACAATCAATCACTTAAGCCCTTCTACTAAAAAACATCATATAAGTACGTTTACTTCTTAAATACAATCAATCAATCCATTTTCACTTATTATAGCAGGTTATTTAAAAAAAAGTATTAGGAGTATTGATGAATCTTATAAAAAATCATACCAATTTGAAAATAAAATAATAATAATAATAATAATAATACAAAAAGTAGCATAAATGTAGAAAAGCATAAACAATTTAAAAACATTATAATAAAAAATGAAAAATCACAAAACTGTAAAGTATTAAATGTAAAAACCTTTTCAATAGATGTAGAATAAGCAAATAATTTCAAAATTATAAAAATATTGACTTTGACATCCTGCAAATTTTCATTTTTTTTCTATTTTTCTTCAATTTTTAACAGTTTTTAAAGTTTTTTATTATATAAAAACATGTTATTACAGGTCAAAAACTAAACAAATAGTCAAATTGATCAAGTTTTGAAATGAGTGTACTTGTATGATACTTTTTAAATACAGGGACTTAAGTGATGTTTCGGAAATAGTTAAAGACCTTATTTGACCATTTTCTGTTCTTATATAGTACACTCTCTTAATGGATTTTATTTATTTGTAGAAATCTATTGACTTCAATATTTGTATATTTTGAGGGTGTTTGAAAAATGGTGATACAATAAAAAGTGATGGTTCGACCCCCTTTTAACATTTTCAATAAGTGAAAATGATATTTGGTAAATAGCTATTCGGCCCTAACGTTTTTGGACAGAACCGCTGAAATGGAAACGCTACAAATAAGAGAGTTTTGGCTTAATGTTTTGAAAATATTTGTTATGGTCAAACAGTTAAATTACCAAACACATTTTGACAACTCGTCAAATTATTTCGCTAGTCAAACCCGTTGACTAAATTCGCTATTGATACCATGTTAACACAAGTATCCACTAACAGCTACAGAGTACATGTCACACACACTTTATGTAAAATAGAAGCTTAATAAATAATGTGTCAATCTCGGAATCCAGTCCATGCCAACCAAGAGTGGGAGGTGAGCCCAAACGCCCATAGAGATCTTTGTGAAGGCAAGAATAGAAAAAAGAAAATCCAAATCCACAACGATTCATAATTTTATATTGTGGAAATATCCGTTTTAGCCACTATTGTCTAAATAAAGAGAGATCGACGAAGAGCAGGGGATGGTGGCACAGGGTTCTAGGGGTTTCCCTATCAATCGCCTGGCAACTAAAGCCTTGAGACCTCGCTGGAACTCACGATTTCATGGGAGATTGCAGCATGGGCGGCGTTTCTGAGGCTCTCTGCGACGTTTCAACAGATTGTGAAGCGAACTTCAAGTATTAACTTAAAATTGATCGCAAATAATAATATATGAGAATCTTGAGTACAATCTCTTTTTTTAATCTTGAGTACAATCTCTAAATATGAATCCTCTTATCTTCACTTGCAATTTGAAATAAATACTCCCTCCGGTTCACATTTTTCTTTACACTTTCCTTTTTTGTCAGTACCACATTCTTCTTTACACTTCCTTATTTTCCTTATTTGGCAAACAAATCTACATAAAAACAGTGCCAAACAGTGTCCAAACAGGGTCCAAATAGTGCCAAACAGTGTACTCTACAGTAAAGTAAAATTTATTTTCTTAAAACTTGTGAAGTCAAAGTGTCAAGGAGATTATGAACCGGAGGGAGTATAATTAAAGAATTTAATTCAAAATTAAATCTTTAATCATTCATATATTTGAACGTTCTTCAGATCTTCAAATCTTCGTTCTTGAGATCTTCGAATCTTTGAATCTTCGTTCTTCGGATCTTCAAATCTTCTTGAATGCAAAATTCGGCTTGAAGGACCTCTAGTTTCAAGTAGCTCGATCTTCAACAAAAGGGCCATTGTATGGCTTGATCTTCTGTTTAAGGGTTTCTCGGGATAATGGCTTGATCTTCAATTGAATCGTGATTCAATCTTCATATGAATATTTTCAAATCTTCAAATACTTGTTCTTCATATCTTCGAATCTTCAAAGTCTTGTTCTTCGGATCTTCAAATCTTTAAGCTTTGTTCTTCATATCTTTGAACGTTTCAAGTAGCTCGATCTTCAACAAAAGGGCCATTGTATGGCTTGATCTTCTGTTTAAGGGTTTCTCGGGATAATGGCTTGATCTTCAATTGAATCGTGATTCAATCTTCATATGAATATTTTCAAATCTTCAAATACTTGTTCTTCATATCTTCGAATCTTCAAAGTCTTGTTCTTCGGATCTTCAAATCTTTAAGCTTTGTTCTTCATATCTTCGAACGTTTTGCAATTTTTGGACTTATTTTATTAAGAATGGACGATATCACAAAGGATTATTCATATATTCTTCATAAAATTTGTGGTTTGATCTCTTCATATTCTTCGGAATCCTTCAGAGCCTTTCAAGAGTTCTTCAAAGCCTTTCAGGAGTTCTTGAGGGCTTTTCTGCAGCGTTTCTTCGTCTGAAAATTCTCTCCTCCATTCCTCTCAACTGAGACCCCTATTTATAGGTGTGGAGGGGATGAAGTGTGCATTAGGGTTGCAAAATTCGTTCATATCCCTTAGCTTGCTCAATAAAAATGGGCTTTGGGACCAATCCAATGGCAAACTTGTATCCACAAAAGTTTATAATTTGCTTAGAACCAAGGCACCTACCCGTATGTGGATGTCATTCGTTTGGAAAAAATATATTCCTCCTAAGTTTTCCTTTACTACTTGGTTGGTATTCCGAAATAGGTTGGCTACATATGATAATCCTTATAGATTAGATGTAGTTAACACATGTATATTTTGCAAGGGTGTACTGGAAACAGTTCCACACCTATACTTTGAATGTCCCTTTTCAGGTAAAGTTTGGAGAATGGTGAGAAATTGGATGCAAATGTCGTGGCAAATGGGAACCTTGGCTCGCTCGGTCAAATGGATAAAGAAGGAAAGGAACGGAGATGGGATCCAAGCTAAGGCATCACAAATTGCACTTTGCTTTTCTATATTCTCGATTTGGAGGATCACAAATGCTACTAGATTTGATAGCCTTTCTCCCAAAGATGAGGACGTTTTTACTAGGATAAAGTGCATTGTGTACAAAGTTTTGTATAACATCTATCCACATGATTTGGTTGTAATTTGATAAACATTGTGCCCATAACCTATTTTTGCTTGTGATTGGCCGTGAAGTAGGTTAGCATGCTTAGATGGCATCTTATCTTTTGAGTTGATGGGTTATCCAATCTTTGGATAACCTGCGTTTTTTCTCACCTTTTTGTTGTACAGTTAAACTCTTTTAGATGGCTTCTAATATATACTTACATTTGCTTGCATTTTAATAGCTAGAAAAATCAGCACTTATGCAATGTAACTCGAGAGATATTTTGACAAAGTTCACAGCCATTTTCCATGCATACAGACGGATTTCTTAACCAGATTCATTGCTCTCTTTATCAATCGGATCGTATCTCTTATATATTGAGCCACTATTTGATAATGGGCTCAAAATAGAGAAATTAATAGGATCGATCCCTTCTTTTAAAGAATTAAATTAATTGGATATATCTTAAATGACCCAAATTAATTTAATCACTAAATTTCATCCGAACACATCCATATTAGTATTTTCCTTTTGATAAGGCCGATAGCAGTCCAGTAGAATCTGACATTGACCCAATAAATTCAAAAGAGATCCAATGATCATAATAATTGGCCCAATTATTTTTAAATGTCCCACACAGATCTCCGAACCTCGCCCCCTCGGACAAGGGGAGTGTGCTATTTGGCGACGGGAGGTAAAATGTAGAGCAGGTCTCGACTCAGACGACCAGGCAGGGGCGGCACAGAAATTGAGAATCTCTGAGTTCATCGTTTGGAGCCAGCTATCCAATTTGAAGTTCTCGTCCAGAACCATATTAGAAACTGCGACGTCGCTATCGATCTCGGCAAATAGATTTGTGCTCGAAGCGCTATCACAAGTGGCAAGCTGGAGACCGGGGGGTCATGGTCTATATATATACTCCATCACGTGCATTTATGGAAATTGAATGTAGGACACCTCAAACACTTTATGCGGGTTCAAAAGCTGAACCAAACACATTATTATTATGAACATATAGCACATCATAATACACACACACACACAGAGAGAGAGAGAGTGATGTTCTAATAAAATGTACGTAGTATTTACTATAGAAATGAGAATGAATTCCAGTCGTTGGATTCAACTACATTGCACTAAAAGACCTTCATATTGCGTTGGAAAAAGCAACCATGTGCGGTGGTTTTTTGTAAATACTTTTGAAAACTTCATGTTACACCCGTCTAGGGCAACACATAGTTTTTTGGTGCAATATCGTCAAATCTCAATGTTACACAATTGTATTTTAGTACAACATCGCAAAATTTAAATTTTAACGCAACATGAATTTGTTTTAGGGCAATATCATAAATCTAACGGTTGTGATTCATTCTCATTTGTTGGATTCAACTATGTTGTAGTAAAAGAGTTTTATTTTGCACGAAAAATGCAATAATACACGGTTGCATTTGTCATAAATACTTTTGAGAAAACTGAGTTACACCTCTCTAGTGCAACATGAATTTGTTTTAATGCAACATAGTCAAATTTCTTGTGCCACATGAAACTGTATGATTGGAACATGACAAAATCTAAATCTTCGTACAACATGAAATTATTTCCAGTACAACATCGTAAATCCAACGGCTAAGATTTAATACAATTATCTTACAAAAAAATGCATGAGGGTGAAGGAAATAAACCTATTCCTTAAGTTCACAAATCCCAAAAGACGCAAATTTATGTGTAACGTGAAAAGTCCAAAACTTATATGCGTTCCATGAAAATTAAATGTCAATAACCACACATGGATGAAATAAAAGAAACCAAAGTAAATTCACAAACTTATTTGAAAATGTTTCTTAACTATTGAGAGAGGGGACCCAAAAAAACTATTGAGTGGCAATTAATTGAATAGTTGAAGTTGGATGACTATGCTATAGTCGAGTGTAGTTTGCGTGTTGTTATTATAGTTTGTGTGTTAATTGATTTTGACTTCTTTATGCAATATATAGTTTGTTATTATCTTTAATTGATTAGAGGTGTTGGGATAATTGGCCCAGTATGGGATCGGCCCAATACCCTATAAGGAAGAAGGGCTCAAGAGTAACGGCCCACGGGGTACGTTCGACGCTCGTCTGCTATATGTGACACTCGTCACCTCTACCTTGGCCCAGTTTAGCCACAGTTAATTCGGGGGCCTCAGCGGAGACGCTCGGCAGGGCCTGAGCGGCATCCTGGCCTTGTGCTTGCTTGGATCCGGGATCAGGAAACCTTTAGATATGAACGTCCAAGACATTTGGCGGGAAAGTGAGATATTGGCGGAGAACACATTAAATGCACCAGATGTATATGCCAGATTTGGTGGTTGGGGAGCTAGCCACTCATGATCCTCCACATCACCAGTTCATCACTAGCTACCATCTACCCCACGGTAGTATAAGTAGCAACATTTATTTCATAGTTAGGGGTTGATAACTTCTATTCACTAGCAATAGCTCTTATTCTCTATACTCATAGCTCAAAATAGACGCTAGGCTCGGCTAGCCAGTATGGTGCACTATAATTTTTCGTTATTGCTTAATAAGAATTCAGCCCACTTACTGTCTTCCTCTTATTTGCTATACACTTGTGCCACTACACTCACTTAATCCACTAAAACATCCATCAAAACTCAAGAGAAGGTGTTGGGTCCTTGGAGTCGGAGCAATTAACCCCAACAAGAGGTATGAAGTAGTTATTCATGAATTTTTATACAGAGTAAAAGCTTACCGAAATAGGAAAACCCCCCATCATAGTTCATATAGCCACATGACTCATATACAACACACGCAAATTATATGGTACACCTGCTTGTACCGTGTGCACGGTACAGCCGAGTTTTTTATCATCTGTTGCACTCCTGCAACGACGGAAAACAGAAAGCGTCAAGCTATAAGCAATAGTGACCTACAGCAACGCCGAACCACCTCCAACCATGAGCAATTGACAATAACCTCCGGTGGCAGGCGTAGATCCACCCGGTGAGGCAAGTTCTGCTCAGACGAGTCGCAAGTAACCTCCAGCGGCAACCGACGAGCGACGGACCAACGTGTTTGATATGCACTAATTAGTAGTGCATAAATGTATATTTTTATGTTTGATTTGTGTGTATTGTTTACCATTTTTATTAGTTTGTAAACATTTGTTTTATTTGGTTTGTAATTGTTTTTAGCTTCCATTTTTAAGTTGTAAATTAGTGGTACAATTTTTGGCAAGGAAAAGGAGGAAAAACAAGAGGAATACTGCCCAGGGACACTTACCCAGTCGGGTAGGAATACTCACCTGGTCGGGTACGATTTAACAAGCGAAAGTGCCTGGAAAATCACTCGACCCGGTCGGGTTCCTTACTTGACCCGGTCGGGTCAGATATGACCCGGGACAAAACAATGTGCTGAAACACAAGAACGTGGAAGATTATCTAATTTTGACATGCACCCGGTCGGGTGGGCACTTGACCCGGTTGGGTACCCGGCCCAAGGTGTTGAAAAACACCTATAAATAACACACTTTTCCTTCACAAATATTCACTCCTTCTTCCATACTATTAATCTCAGTTTAGAATAGTATTTCTTTTGTATTTTATATCATGTTTAGTCTCCAAATGAGGAGCTAAACTCCCATTTCTTGGTTTTGCTCTTGAATTTTGTTGATTATTAAAGTTGTGAGTTATTTTCTTTACTTCTTCCCTTGAATATTAATTCTTCCCTTAATCTATCTGTATATTAATGTTGGGGAGTGTTGCTAAGATGACAATTAGTTAACATCTCGACATTAATTACTACTAGAAACGATCAACGAACCGATGGTTAATCGTTGATGGTTTCACAAGTAAGTAACTTCGGTTTATTAATGCACGGTCGTGGTTAATAAACTTAAGAGGGATTAATTGTGTTGGTTAAACCGAAACCGTTGTGTTGAGGTTATCAATCTCAATTGATTTCATCAAGGAGTTAAGAGATTAAATGCTACTATTAAGTCGGTATATGGTGTTGTTCTATATTTGATTAATAGTAAGGGTTATTAATGAACGGTCGTTTTTAATAACTACCCTCGATGAACTGGAGATACTCCTCGATTGAGTATTCGAGAGGGATAAGTTATAGATATAACTATGATCGACTAAGTATATCAACAAGTGGAAAGTAGCAATGCCAAGTCCTTTTTATCTCATATAAGTCGTTCATCTTCGTATTTAATTAAATTAAATCACTCAATCCCAAAACCCCCCTTATTTACTAGTTTTACTAAAAAGTGAATTATTCCTTTCCATGTGGATATGGACTCTACTTCACCTATACTACTATAAGTGCTAGTATCAAATATTATTTTGACGCACTGTGACAAAGTGCTCGTCAAATTTGGCGCCGTTGCTGGGGAAAGGCAATTATCTTTCTTTTTATTTTATCTCATAAAAATCAAAAACAAAAAAATAAAAAAAATAAAAATCTTACTCTTCTATTCTCTGAACTTACATGAGTTATGAGTATATGGATACCAATACTATATCCTTAGAGAGTCAATTTTTTCTTCTTGACTTCTCTAATAAAGGAATTTATCTTAAACTCAAAAGCTCAAGATGCCAAGACATGCAACATTTGCATGTTTCACAAGCATCTTATGGATTTCTGCCCAAAGCTCCAAGTTGAATACCTTGAACAAATTGATGATGTTGGTCACGAAAGGGATGTACCTCACATGAGGTATGATCCGTTCTCCAACTCTAACATGTCTACGGAGGATATGGTCCAGGCTATTGCTACCAACATGACCACCATGCAAAACAACATGGTGCAATTCCAAAATGAGACGAAGTCTAGCATTTCAAACTTGGAAACCCAAGTGATTCAAATAGCCGGAGCCGTAAGTTGGCTTGAAGCAAGGGATACGCAAAAACTCCCCTCTCAAATAGAATGTGATCCTAAACAGCAAACTTTTGCAATCACCTTGACAAATGAGAAGGAAATACAAAAGGAGATCCAAAATACAGAAGAAGTAGAAGAAAAAGAAGAAGAAGAAGAAGAAAGAGACACAGAGCTCCAGCTAGTCAAAGAAGAGGATGAACCGAGTTTCAAGGTCAAATATCTATTCTTGTCATCCTTTGAGGTACCCCCAACAATTCTAAAAACTTTGAGGGAAACTCATAAAATTGACAAGGATAATGACATTTTTAAAATCTTCGGCAAAATTGAGGGACCAAAACATTTTCCGTTAACCATGTTTAATGATAACTTCTTTCCCTCACTCCCACCACATGAATCAATGAAAATCTGGATATTTGATCCTGGAAAGATTTTCAAAGTGAAGAGTCGAGAAATTGAGCATTCCTATGGAAGTCCTAGAAGTGAAAGTGTGAAGAAGATAAACTATCGCGATCCAAGTTTGAATGACTGAACACAATGATAGCGTCGTGCCACGACATTAAATAAAGTGCTTCTTGAGAGGCAACCCATACAAGGTACATTTACTTATTGTATTTTATTTTTGCACTTTAAAAAAAAACGTTCATCTTTTCCAAATTCGAACCCAATACCCCAAACCCTCCATAGTTACAATTTCACACCTCCATCCATCCACCATATCCACAAACTAAACTCATACTCTTTTTATTCTCTCCACTTTTTTTTCATTTCTTTATCAACAAAACCCACCAAATAACCCAAACCCCGAATTCCTTAACTCCACCTACACCAAGTCAGAATTTTTGCTCAACCAACAAAGCAAGAAATGGCACCACAAAAAGGGTTCATCTTCTATGATGATGAGCACTAAGGATAGTGCTTTGGTTAGCTTGGGGGGAGAGTTTTATGGAATACTCGCATTCATACTCTTTATTCTTGTTAAAAAAATAATAATAAAAGCTTGTTAAGTTGAAAACCTGAAAGGGCAACTTAAGCAAAAATAAGAGTGAGTTGTGAGGATTAAAATAGAAAAATGTGGGAAGCTGGGATGAAAACCTGAAAGGACACCTAGGCAAAATGAGATAAACGAGAGAAAGAATATTTTTGCAGGATCCTAAGGGTAACAATGAAAAAAGAAAATTTGATAGGAGATTTGGAGTTGAAGACCCCTTCTTACTCTTTTAGTTTGGGGGATACTTTGTGTTATTTTCTATAAACACTCGTGGATGTTGGTGTTGATACTCTTGTCATTTAAAGGACTTCTCAGACAAGATTTGGTTTACTCGAGACGAGTAAAGGTTCAAGTGTGGGGGTATTTGATATTCACTAATTAGTAGTGCATAAATATATATTTTTATGTTTGATTTGTGTGTATTGTTTACCGTTTTATTAGTTTGTAAACATTTGTTTTATTTGGTTTGTTATTGTTTTTAGTTTCCATTTATAAGTTGTAAATTAGTGGTAGAGTTTTTGGCAAGGAAAAGGAGGAAAAACAAGAGGAATGCTGCCAAGGAACACTTACCCGGTCGGGCAGGAATACTCACCCGGTTGGGTACGATTTAACAAGCGAAAGTGCCTGGAAAATCACTGGACCCGGTCAGGTCCCCTACTTGACCCGGTCGGGTCAGATGTGACCTGGGACACAACGACGTGCTGAAACACAAGAACATGGAAGATCATCTAATTTTGACATGCACCGGCCGGTCGGGTGGGCACTTGACCCGGTCGGGTACCCGACCCAAGGTGTTGAAAAACACCTATAAATAGCACACTTTTCCTTCACAAATATTCACTCCTTCTTCCATACTCTTAAGCTCAGTTTAGAATACTATTTCTTTTATATTTTTATAGCATGTTTAGTCTCCAAATGAGGAGCTAAACTCCCATTTCTTGGTGTTGCTCTTGAAGCTTGTTGATTATTAAAGTTGTGAGTTATTTTCTTAACTTCTTTCCTTGAATATTAATTCTTCCCTTAATCTATCTGTATATTAATGTTGGGGAGTGTTGCTAAGATGACAATTAGTTAACATCTCGACATTAATTACTACTAGAAACGATCAACGAACCGATGGTTAATCGTTGATGGTTTCACAAGTAAGTAACTTGGTTTATTAATGCACGGTCGTGGTTAATAAACTTAAGAGGGATTAATTGTGTTGGTTAAACTGAAACCGTTGTGTTGAGGTTATCAATCTCAATTGATTTCATCAAGGAGTTAAGAGATTAAATGTTACTATTAAATCGGTATACGACGTTGTTCTATATTTGATTAATAGTAAGGGTTATTAATGAACGGTCGTTGTAAATAACTACCCTCGATGAATTGAAGATACTCCTCGATTGAGTATTCGAGAGGGGATAAGTTATAGATATAACAATGATCGACTAAATATATCAACAAGTGGGAAGTAGCAATGCCAAGTCCTTTTTATCTTTGAATTAAATCTCATATAAGTCGTTCATCCTCGTATTTAATTAAATTAAATCACTCAATCCCAAAACCCCCCTTATTTACTAGTTTTACTAAAAAGTGAATTATTCCTTTCCATGTGGATATGGACTCTACTTCACCTATACTACTATAAGTGCTAGTATCAAATATTATTTTGACGCACTGTGACAAAGTGCTCGTCAAATTTGGCGCCGTTGCTGGGGAAAGGCAATTATCTTTCTTTTTATTTTATCTCATAAAAATCAAAAACAAAAAAATAAAAAAAATAAAAATCTTACTCTTCTATTCTCTGAACTTACATGAGTTATGAGTATATGGATACCAATACTATATCCTTAGAGAGTCAATTTTTTCTTCTTGACTTCTCTAATAAAGGAATTTATCTTAAACTCAAAAGCTCAAGATGCCAAGACATGCAACATTTGCATGTTTCACAAGCATCTTATGGATTTCTGCCCAAAGCTCCAAGTTGAATACCTTGAACAAATTGATGATGTTGGTCACGAAAGGGATGTACCTCACATGAGGTATGATCCGTTCTCCAACTCTAACATGTCTACGGAGGATATGGTCCAGGCTATTGCTACCAACATGACCACCATGCAAAACAACATGGTGCAATTCCAAAATGAGACGAAGTCTAGCATTTCAAACTTGGAAACCCAAGTGATTCAAATAGCCGGAGCCGTAAGTTGGCTTGAAGCAAGGGATACGCAAAAACTCCCCTCTCAAATAGAATGTGATCCTAAACAGCAAACTTTTGCAATCACCTTGACAAATGAGAAGGAAATACAAAAGGAGATCCAAAATACAGAAGAAGTAGAAGAAAAAGAAGAAGAAGAAGAAGAAAGAGACACAGAGCTCCAGCTAGTCAAAGAAGAGGATGAACCGAGTTTCAAGGTCAAATATCTATTCTTGTCATCCTTTGAGGTACCCCCAACAATTCTAAAAACTTTGAGGGAAACTCATAAAATTGACAAGGATAATGACATTTTTAAAATCTTCGGCAAAATTGAGGGACCAAAACATTTTCCGTTAACCATGTTTAATGATAACTTCTTTCCCTCACTCCCACCACATGAATCAATGAAAATCTGGATATTTGATCCTGGAAAGATTTTCAAAGTGAAGAGTCGAGAAATTGAGCATTCCTATGGAAGTCCTAGAAGTGAAAGTGTGAAGAAGATAAACTATCGCGATCCAAGTTTGAATGACTGAACACAATGATAGCGTCGTGCCACGACATTAAATAAAGTGCTTCTTGAGAGGCAACCCATACAAGGTACATTTACTTATTGTATTTTATTTTTGCACTTTAAAAAAAAACGTTCATCTTTTCCAAATTCGAACCCAATACCCCAAACCCTCCATAGTTACAATTTCACACCTCCATCCATCCACCATATCCACAAACTAAACTCATACTCTTTTTATTCTCTCCACTTTTTTTTCATTTCTTTATCAACAAAACCCACCAAATAACCCAAACCCCGAATTCCTTAACTCCACCTACACCAAGTCAGAATTTTTGCTCAACCAACAAAGCAAGAAATGGCACCACAAAAAGGGTTCATCTTCTATGATGATGAGCACTAAGGATAGTGCTTTGGTTAGCTTGGGGGAGAGTTTTATGGAATACTCGCATTCATACTCTTTATTCTTGTTAAAAAAATAATAATAAAAGCTTGTTAAGTTGAAAACCTGAAAGGGCAACTTAAGCAAAAATAAGAGTGAGTTGTGAGGATTAAAATAGAAAAATGTGGGAAGCTGGGATGAAAACCTGAAAGGACACCTAGGCAAAATGAGATAAACGAGAGAAAGAATATTTTTGCAGGATCCTAAGGGTAACAATGAAAAAAGAAAATTTGATAGGAGATTTGGAGTTGAAGACCCCTTCTTACTCTTTTAGTTTGGGGGATACTTTGTGTTATTTTCTATAAACACTCGTGGATGTTGGTGTTGATACTCTTGTCATTTAAAGGACTTCTCAGACAAGATTTGGTTTACTCGAGACGAGTAAAGGTTCAAGTGTGGGGGTATTTGATATTCACTAATTAGTAGTGCATAAATATATATTTTTATGTTTGATTTGTGTGTATTGTTTACCGTTTTATTAGTTTGTAAACATTTGTTTTATTTGGTTTGTTATTGTTTTTAGTTTCCATTTATAAGTTGTAAATTAGTGGTAGAGTTTTTGGCAAGGAAAAGGAGGAAAAACAAGAGGAATGCTGCCAAGGAACACTTACCCGGTCGGGCAGGAATACTCACCCGGTTGGGTACGATTTAACAAGCGAAAGTGCCTGGAAAATCACTGGACCCGGTCAGGTCCCCTACTTGACCCGGTCGGGTCAGATGTGACCTGGGACACAACGACGTGCTGAAACACAAGAACATGGAAGATCATCTAATTTTGACATGCACCGGCCGGTCGGGTGGGCACTTGACCCGGTCGGGTACCCGACCCAAGGTGTTGAAAAACACCTATAAATAGCACACTTTTCCTTCACAAATATTCACTCCTTCTTCCATACTCTTAAGCTCAGTTTAGAATACTATTTCTTTTATATTTTTATAGCATGTTTAGTCTCCAAATGAGGAGCTAAACTCCCATTTCTTGGTGTTGCTCTTGAAGCTTGTTGATTATTAAAGTTGTGAGTTATTTTCTTAACTTCTTTCCTTGAATATTAATTCTTCCCTTAATCTATCTGTATATTAATGTTGGGGAGTGTTGCTAAGATGACAATTAGTTAACATCTCGACATTAATTACTACTAGAAACGATCAACGAACCGATGGTTAATCGTTGATGGTTTCACAAGTAAGTAACTTGGTTTATTAATGCACGGTCGTGGTTAATAAACTTAAGAGGGATTAATTGTGTTGGTTAAACTGAAACCGTTGTGTTGAGGTTATCAATCTCAATTGATTTCATCAAGGAGTTAAGAGATTAAATGTTACTATTAAATCGGTATACGACGTTGTTCTATATTTGATTAATAGTAAGGGTTATTAATGAACGGTCGTTGTAAATAACTACCCTCGATGAATTGAAGATACTCCTCGATTGAGTATTCGAGAGGGGATAAGTTATAGATATAACAATGATCGACTAAATATATCAACAAGTGGGAAGTAGCAATGCCAAGTCCTTTTTATCTTTGAATTAAATCTCATATAAGTCGTTCATCCTCGTATTTAATTAAATTAAATCACTCAATCCCAAAACCCCCCTTATTTACTAGTTTTACTAAAAAGAGAATTATTCTTTTCCTTGTGGATACGGACTCTACTTCACCTATACTACGTATAAGTGCTAGTATCGAATATTATTTTGACGCATCGTAACAAAGTGCTCGTCAGTGTTCCTGCAATTGGCGAACGATTTCGGTCATAGGCGATAAGCGACGGACCTCAACATTTTTCGGAGATGGCGATTTCCGGCTAGTCTACGGCGGTGTACGGCGATTTCATTATAGATATACACAGTTTTAATGATATGAACATACACAAGTGAGAAGTTGAGCATAATAGAGATTTTAAACGAGCCTTTTGAATTTTCTGATACTTGTTTCGTAATTTATGTATGCTCATTTAATACTGGTTTAATACCATTTTTGAAATGACACATTTATGCATCTTTGAAAAGTATGATATTACTTTGAATTCATATGGGTTCATTGTAGATATTTTAAAAAATAAGAAAAAAGAAGTGAATTTTAGAAATTGAAGCCGATGTCACGATGCTCATTATTAGACTTTCAACACCCAGTCGAATATATCTGACGCTCCTTAAAAGTGCATTAATGCTCATTTAGCGGAAGACACGAAATTCACTTAAATTACAAAAATGCCACCGGTGCACGATGCAAGTCGAACAGCCGGCTGTATGGCATATGGACTCATACAACACATCCTTAATATGCTTTTACATTATATATTCATTAGTTTACATTATAGTACATGTAGTCTTAGGAGGAGTCCCTATATCGTACAACCGGGTGTACCTACATTCAACCCAACTAATAAAGACGGTCCATTAACTAATACTGCCCATAACCAAAAGGTCCAACGGTTGAGGTGGAAAACAAGTGAAAGAGCCAATTTTGTATCAGTGGCATTTTTGCAATTTAAGAGAAAAATCACGACTTGCACTAAATGAGCATTATTATACTTTTAGTGAGCATTTGAGCTATTCGATTGAGTATTAGCAGCCTAATAATGAGCATCATGATCTCTGCTACATATCTTCTAATTCATTTTCTTTTTCTTATTTCATCTTTTATAAAAACTTATTAAATTAATTATATTTATAATCCATTCCTGAATTTCAATATGCGAATATAATGTAGTAAGATAATTTTGAAATATGCATTGATATAACATTTTTAATATGAGCATAACATCAGTTCCAAATGAGCATACCTAACATACAAAATACGCATTGATATGAAAATTGTAAGATTTGTTAGTTGAACATCACAACATTTTCATCAAACCCCCAATATTGAGATGAAAATCACGGTTTATGTTGAATGAGCATTAATGAACTTTTAATAAGCATCAGACATATCCTGCATAAAATCATGATTTTCTGCATCATACCTTATAATTCAGTTTCTTTTTGTTATTTTCTTTTATAAAAACTTATTAAATTATATATATATAATCAACTCTTATGAATTTCAATATGTGAATCTAATGTACTGTATATGCCACTTTAAAATGAGCATACAACCAGTACCGAATGAGTATACACAATTTACAAAATGAACATCGAAAAATTCAAAAGCTCATTTCAAATCTCCAATGTGCTCAAATATTCTTTAATGCTACATCAATGCACATTTACTTTAAACGGTTTACTTATAGACTTATAGTCGTATAACACAAAACTCATTTTAATAGCCTCCATGAGTACTTATTTTAAAACATTATATCAATACACATTCCCTATAAACTTTATACTCATTTGAGTATAAGATAAAACTCATTCAAAAGTACATTATTTGCAAATTGCCTTAATATGATTAATTCTTTTACTCAATTATGAGTATATTTTATAATGAGAAATATTAAGAAAATTTATTTATAATAAATAGTAGTAGTTTTTATATAAATGCATCAAACAACAAAATAATTCATCAAGATAAGAATGGACATGCACTTTGGAATTTTTTCAAACACTTGAAGAGCATTCAATATTTAGGAAATAATTTAAAAATATGGAGTATTACTAATGAAAGAAGGATGTATATTTTAATCAAATTGTCTTCCCATTTATACCTAAAAGGGAAGAAAATTCACTAGAAGTAAATTAAAAATTGTTGATACAAACTAAAAAGAAGGAAAAGAGAAGAAATAAAAAGGAGGAGAGGAGAAGAAATAAAAATGAAGGAAAGAGTGCAGCATATAAGGAGAAGTAACGAATAAAGCATTCAAGAGCAACAGACTATACTATCGTATTATCTTTGCCATCAAAGTTGTATTATATTACCATACATTCGGATGTACTGTATAAATTGCGTCTTAAGAGTGTTTGATTGATTCCGCTTCAGCTTATGTCTCATTTGTAAAACAAAAGTAAAATCAATTTTTGGTATCCTCATCTTCTCCAAATTGCTTGTAATTTGAAATATCAAAAATACTTTTACAATTTCGGGAAATTTGTTAAAAGAGTCCTGTAACTTTGGCCAATAGCTGATATTGATCCTATAACTTTACATACTTGCAAAATACATCCATCAACTATCATATTTGTTCAATTTGAGAACATTGCCGTCGGAAAGTTAAATTTTGGCCGGAAAGTTACATGTCAATCTCCCGTTGTTGTAATCTTTTCCTAACGTTTGCAGCTGACTTGGATGTGGGCCCCTTTTATGACTTATTCCCAAACACTTCATTGTGCTCTGATCTACCAAATCCATCATTAGAACAATAAAAGCGCAAAACCTAAAAGAAGAACGGAGGCTTCGTAATTCTTGGTCCGGCTTATCCACATATGGAAGGAAGGTGAGTGTGCGTTCCTCTAAAGTGCAAATAATGGCTCAGGCAAGGATCTATGGAATATTATTGTGGTAAGAAGGCCGTTGTTTTAACTTCATAGACTGATATATGACGAGGGAAGGAGGTTTCATGTGTGCTCCAGAAACAGAGTAAGAACTCTAAACTTTTTAATTTTGTAGGTTTCATATTTTGCTTGAAAAAATTAAATATTTTATATGTAGTATTACTTTGATATAAGAGAAAAAAAATCTAATGTTAAAGGTTCTAACAAGACATTGGAACAAGAATAATAGTTGATTAGCAAAACTAATGAGTTGTCTTTTACCTGGACCGTTTCTATGGTTACAAATGGAGGCTTTTAAAATTGACAAGTGTCAAGAATTTTAAATAAAAAATAGCCTGAAGTGCAGTTTTTTCTTTATGTTCATTTTTACAATTTCATATTTGGAATTTATAAGAAATAAATTGAAGATGTATAATATACTACTCTGTATTCAGTTTAATCTAACTACTTTTTTTTTAATGTTTTATGAATCAGAGAGTGTTTTTTTATGTGCAGGATGTTTTAAAATAAGGAGTGTTTGGGAGGGAACCAAAAACAGCGTCTCAAGTCCAGGTTAGCTAGGCCATATGAAAAAAATATGAACAAGTGGCGCTGATGTGTTAATTTTTGGCGGAATTATTACTTTCCGACATAAATGTCCTGAAATTGGACAAATATGCTAATTAGAGGACGTATTATGCAAGTAAATGAAGATAGAGGACCAATATCAGGCACCACCAAAAGTTACGGGACCAATTATACAAATTTCCCTTACAATTTCATCCAAACATTTTAATATTTACTTCAACCCTCCAAAAAGTAGATCCAAGTATCCAAACATTTTAATATTTACTTCAACCCTCCAAAAAGTAGATCCAAGTATCCAACCACCTCTCTTAAACCACATTAGAAGTGTTTTAACACACCCAAAACAATTGCATCGATGTCCCTCGCGGTAACCCACCAGTCCACGAGAAACCAGCCAACTTCAATTGGGGTGACTTTCCTTCTCTTTTCGTCTTTCCTCGTGACATGAAATCAAATCCCGCTGACAAGATCATGTCTCCCTGGTTGTCATTCGGTGACGTTTTATAGCTCGTTATCTAACGGCCTTCTCAAATGAGGTGGGCTCGGAGAGGGTTGTGTACTTCCGGGAACGCTGGTACAGCAGTTATTGCCTCCCATCCCCATCGAATGCCACTGGTCAAAACTCACAACTTGGTAGCCCACAATTATGGGGCAAGTGGGTACTTTTCTCCCAATGTGAATACAGAAAAGGCCGAACCTTTGCTTCGGGGATCGAAATTCACAGAAGGATTAAGAAAATGCAGAGCAAATTGTGATCTTTTCTTCGCCGCAGACCGCCCATACATATGCCATTGACGTCAGATTCAAGAATGTGAAAAGGAACGAGTGAGGAAAAACAGCCCCATTCCCATACCCTACCTGGATCTACCCTCGCAGGCTTCCACTGATTTGGGCTGCCACTCTCACTCCCGGAGAGGCAATGGGATTGGTTTGTGTGGGTGGAGGAGGAAGAGGACCCCAGAGGGTCACCCACCACCCCACGCAACCCCACCCTTCAGACGGTCAACAGCTCAACTTCACCCGTCGCAGTCGCCTGTAGGCTGTAGCCCCCACCCCCATCCCGCAAAGAGATCCTGTCTTCTGCCCATTTTTTATTCCATACTTTTGCTGTACACTTGTATGATAAAATGCTCAAGAGAGATTCCTACTGGTTGGCTATGTTACCCACTCTTAGCTGGAAAAACTCAATTCCCATCATTTGCCTACTAGGCCTCGGTGCGTTTTTTGTTTCTTTCCTATGATATTGGGATAAAGTGGAGTGGGTCTTTTGCACATGGAGTCATCTTTGAGCTTTTTCCGACTTTTGGGGTTCCGGTTGAGTGGGTAAAAAGAGCTACGTTGCTGAACTTTTCTCCTTCACATTCATGTGTTGCTGTTGTATTCTTCTATAAAAACTGTCCACTCTTCCATGTTGATATAACTTGAGTCTTGGTCAACTTTTCTTCTTCTTTAGTTGGTTCGGGGAACCCATTGATTGTACGGAAGCTGGAGTATTTTGACTTATTTTTTTAGGTGTCTGTTGGCATATTATCTACCACTTCTATCCTCAATATATACTACTCCGTAATATACAAATCCAATAGTGTACCTGCTTAAAACTTTGCCATTGGTTGTTCTTCCACGGTGGGTGGTCTAACTTTTAAAATGATTCTCTTCTTGATCACATCCTTCACCTTCATCACCATTTTCTACAAGTCTTTATCTTTCAAGACAGTACCTCTATGGGCTGCCGACTTTAGATTGTTGTCCTTCTGTTTCTGGAAAGATTTCTCTCTTGTTGGTTTGATTCCTCCAAGAATGCCACTACCCAGGAGCAAACCTGCTGTCTCCTCCGAGGCAGATCATGTTGAGAATATATGTGAGATGTCAGTCTTAGATTTGCCTGACCTGGTGTTAGAATGCATTCTGGAAAAGCTCCCTCCACAGGGACTATGTGAGCTGGCCAGTGTTTGTAGCTCCCTGAGGGAGAGATGCATAAGTGATCATCTATGGGAAAGGCACTTAAAGCAAAAATGGGGAAAGATCATTGGCCCTTCTGCCTACAGGGAATGGCAGTCCCATATCGCTTCCAGAAAGGATTCCAGTTTTTTTCACCAATGCAAGAAGAAAGGCTTTCTAATAAGTTATCTCACTAGGTTTTGGCCTCTTTCTGCAACTCTTGGCCCTTCGGAAGGTGGTGACAAGAGAAGTTATTTGCCACCTGTTGATTCTAAAATGTTCTGGTTTCTTGCTCTTGAATCTGGGAAGTTTTGGTTCCCTGCTCAAGTATACAACCGTGAGGTATCATTCACCTCAAGATTGGTTTATTGATGGTTTTTATGATTGTCATTGAATTTGATTATATGTGGTGTGTTGCCTGTTGCTGCAGAATGGTCACGTTGGGTTTATGTTATCTTGCTATGATGCTGAACTTAGCTATGACTCCAAGACTGACACTTTCCAGGCTAGGTAATTGTGAAACTTTCTTTTCCCTCTCGCTGTTCCTAGTTAGTAATTTTTTATCTTCAATCATGCATCTTCTATTCGAAAAAAGGCTGTCTTAAAGAGTTTTTAGTAAATTAAACGACATAATTGTCACAGTGTCTGGTTGTAGTCTTGAAAGCATTGGCAGGAAACTTTAATGTTTAGGCAAGGGAGAAGTACTGCTCTATGAAATGGAATAATAATGTGGTGGACAAAAATATTGGTGTCCTACAACACGTTTTTAGTATTGTGTTATTGAAGTTAGCTTTGTTTTTTCATTGACAGGTATCCACCTCATGGCAAGATGGCAGTTGCAATAGAGACTGGTGTGACATGGGATAGACTAAGAGCTCCTCCTGTTGATACCTCTCCACATGATCTTCACATCTCTGATTGCTTGAATGATTTGAGCCCTGGGGATCACATTGAAATCCAATGGAGAAGAAACAAGAAATTCCCATATGGTTTGTCCTTGATACCCCTCACCCCACTAACCCCAAAGGGCCAAACCTTTAGTTTTTCTTATTTTTTGTGAAGAAAATTATATTCCATTCAAAAGCATTCTGATTTTCGGTAATTTTTGCCACCATTATGCTGATTGCAGGAGGGTTATTATTACTGTTAATATTTAAATTCATGCTTTCTTTTCTTTTATCTTTTCCTATTTTATGGGTTGGTAGTAAGTCTCCTTAAGATTCTTTACTGTGGATGAAGTAACCCCTAACCAAAAAGACTAACGCCTGGGTCCCGTCTGATAACCTTTTTATTTTGTTTGATTTAAGAATATTTCTAAGACTTACTAAGTTTTTTCTTTCACAAAAGTAAATTTATGATGTTAAAGGCACAAGTTTTACTCTGAACATTTAGGAGTGTGGGCTTAGCATCTTAATTCTTAAGCTTCCAATGTGTGAAACACTTCGTATATAATTTTGAGTTCATTTTGCTGATGGATGGATAGCATCACCTATAATGTAAGTTCATGATATTTATTTTTCACATGTAAATTTGGGTATTTAGCTCAGACCTATCCAAAACAGGGAATTTAAATTATTCTTCTCTAATAGAAAAGTAGTATAGACGTTTCAAATGGGAACGGCTCAAATAAAGGCAAATGTGACACATTGACCCTTATCTTAGACATACCTAATTTATTAAAGAGCAAATCTTATTTATATTTAAGATAATTCAACCCTTTTAGATATCTTAAACACATATCAGCAAAACCGGTTTATTCAATCATTTGAACAAGATTCATCCGATCAAACGGGCTCCAAGTTTGACTTGAAAGCTCAACCAGATTTTGGGCAGGTGTGGATAGGACTGGTGGAGTCAGCATATAACTTTACATAGAAAACTTGTTCAAAATTTGAGCTGGCTTTAATTGATTGCTATTCGGGAGGTTATTACCATATTTTCTTGCTGTTAACAATAAAGTCAACAAAATGCTTAATATGGGCAAACATCTAATAATCCTAATTTAGAAGTATGTAATGATGATGTGTGGCAACTCTTTATTGGGTAGGTAGACAGCTTCATCAGCATCTTTTATAAGAATTGTGTGGGTGGCACTTTATTAATATTGATCAGTAGTCTGATGATGTGGGTTGTGGATCAACCATTAGTATCTTGAACAAAATAGGAGATGATTGGGTTTTTATTCTTTGGAGATATGATCAAATCTATCCCCATGGATTTTTGCAAATAATTGATGGATTTTCTAATATTTGTGGGGGGATCAATGCAGGGTGGTGGTATGGCATTGTTGGCCACTTGGAAACATGTGATGGGATTCACAGCTACTGTCGTTGTAATGAAAGTGGTGAGTTGCACCCCTCTCCCTGCCCCATATCTTTGGATATATGCATTGCATCACATGTTTTCCTATTTAAAGTAATTAAGTATTTCTAGTTCCTTTTTATATGCATTTGTGCAAATATTGCATATTAAATATTTTTATTATTTAAAATAATAAAATATCATTAAATAATACTATCACCCATAAACTAATAATAGTGCATGTTTTAGAAATGATTTTATTCAATACCAACTACTCGAATATTATGAAACTTATACCGAGCCATTTAATAAAACATAAACACCTATTTGATGGTTTGATATATGTTTTTAATGGATTAAATGTATATTTGTAGTGGAAAAGTGGCTCCGTATCATTTTGGTAATATATACTCTGTAATCAAATACGGAGTAGTTAGTATTGCTTAAAGTGATTTTTAAGTATGTGTTACGGAGTATTATTGGTCTGCAAATAGTAGTTGATAAAAAATGGGCAAATTATATGGTACACGTGGTTGTACCATTTGTTATAGATTCACTAAAATTGTAATTCCTTCCAAGTTTAAGTCTTTTTGTTATAGATTCACTAACTCCCTGCTTAATTGCCTTCTCTCCCAACAAGTACTCGTGCAGAGTCTGCAATTGTTACTTTCAGTTTTTCCCCTTTTTATCAATAATTATCAATTTCTTCCTCAAATTGACTCTTCTGAATTTTGAAAACATTAAGGAAAATGATAATTTATTTGAAACATCTTCATCTCTTTATTTCACTAATAGTGATCTACCATTTTCCTTTAAAATGCCTCATAAACATTTTCATCTCTTTATTTCACTAATAGTGATCTACTATTTCCTTTAAATACCCAAGAGAACTTTCATTCATTTCTGGAGTGACTGTTCATTCTTTGTTGCACTTGAATAAAGTATAGTGTGTACTTTATTTTGCATAATAGTTCTTTGCTTTGAGTAGGATTAAATAGATTTTTTGTTACTTCCGCATTTAATGATGGTCTAGTAAATTGTTAATAAAGAATCTACTACATGTGCATATTATGGAATATTCCATCAGAGGTAATTGACTTTTTCTCCATGTGAAAAAGAACATTCCATGAAAAGGATATGGAGATGGGACCCATTTTTTTGCTAGCCGTTTATCTCCGTTTCTCTTTGCTTCTATGTACTCCATATTTTACATATATTTCCCCTTAACCAAACAGAGACTTGTGATGAAGGGGTCTTATTATTATGGAGCCCTAGTGTTTCATCATAATAATAAAAAAACATTCGAGTGCATATAGTAATGTGCACTCGGCGGCGGCACCGTAAAACCTGTGCCATTGCCTTTGTCCCTATATGAAATTTCCATGAAACACACTTTAGTTGCAATTTTCTTGGGTCCACTACATTCCAAGCTTGAATGTTGAGGGTTGTTTTGTATTGTTCTTATAAAGTGTTTGAAATTAGATTCAAAAAAGTTGGTTTAATAATTTATGATGAGTATAAAGTAAGGTCAAGTTATATGAATCTAGGTGTTTAGTAATCAGGTTGAGTCAGAACGCTCGAAAACAATCAAAAACTTTGTTAGGTATACTCTGACTTTTAAGCTACAGCATTTTGGTAATTATGAAAGAATAGTTAAAACGATTCTCTATATAAATTTCAGTCAATTCAGAAAATATTTCAATCTTTCTTATTTGATTATTCCTTATTACACAATTTAATTGGGAAAAATAATTAAAATACCCCAAACTTTGAAGGGGTGTGCGGTAAGCACTCCAAACTTGCAAATGTAATTTAAATACCCCAAACTTTATATAAAAAGTTATTTCAACACCATGGTAATGTATTATTTCTTTAAAAAATGTTAATATTTGGTGTTAATTTCATAATTTAAAATATTTTACCACCCATAAAGATACAATTAACATTCTAAATTTCAATTGTAAATTAAATAGTATTACCCCTCACTCTATATAATAGAAACGTTTTCAATTTGCTATTTAAATTATGGAACTAACACTATAAATTGACATTTTGGAAATAAATAATGCATAACCATGATTTATAAATAACTTTTTATAAAAGTTTGGGATATTTAAATTACATATGAAAGTTTGGGGTGTTTATCTCACACCCTTTCAAAGTTCGAGATATTTTAATTATTTTTCCCCGATTTAATTAGTGCGTTAAATAAAGAAAGTTCATTGATAAGAGTAATAAGTTGAAAATATGGATTACCAAACCATAGACCATTAGACCGATAAGCTGAAAATATGGGTTTACGATAGTATCATAAAAGTATAAAGTTATTAAATTTTGCATTAATATATTAGTTAAAATAATTGATCAAACTTTACTATCTTTGACTAGAAAAGTCAAAAATGACTAACTAAAATGGGACGGAGGTAGTATTTATTACTCCGTATTAAACCCTACATAACAATAAGAGAAAAATCCATAATCAGAATTCAAATTGGACCCTCACTGTTTTTGTCAAAAAAAAAAATACATTCACCTTCCAAAGAAAAAGTTAAAGTAATTTTTTGTTCTTACGTTATCACTGATCAATTACTTCTATTTCTGCATCTGGTCATGTTTGTGATACATCTTTCTAAAGTTCCATTTATTTTGTAGACTTGTGAGGTTTTTTTGGAGGAAAAGGGATCTGACTTTTTCCAACAATTATACCAAACTGAGCCTTGAGTCTGATTTGACCTTTGTTTGGGTAGGCCCCCTTTGAGTCCCATTATTGTGAGCGAGCATGGTCCTTTTTCTGGAGCCATTTAGCATTTGGCCTCGAAACAAAACTTTCCAGCGGCCTTGTCCTATTTTTTTCAAACATCCTAATGAGTGCTGTCTCACACTATCTCAATGGATCATTTTAGGACCATCAAACTTTTAATTTCATCTGTTTGGCTATGGAGTAGGCATTGATTCTGTTTCCATTATGGACTGTTCGTTCTTTAGCTATTTATTTAACGGAGTATTAGCTAGGAAAGTTACCACATAGAGAGGATTAAACGTCATCCTGCGTGTCATTATGAGGTAGAGGCGTATGTGTAAGTGGGGTCTTGCAAAAATGAAAAGGAGTAGTAATAATACCACTCTTTCTAGCCTTCGACCTACTGTGGATTTGCCACTTTTGATCATTACGTTAATGCTGTCTTTGGTGCACAATACAATGTAGAAAAAATGATATATGGGAGTGATTGGAATGATTTATTCCGTTTTTTGAAAACAGAAGTAGAATTAGAATCAGATTTTTAGAAGTTGGACTCCCTCAACTTTTAAAAAATTGTATCTACAATCAATATGTAGCATTTGAAACTACTTATGATTTCACTCAAACACTTCAATATCTGTTTCTACTCTGTGAAAAAGCAGAAACAATTTTAAGAAGTACTCCAAACACGCTATGAAGTATGCAACGACAAACATGGTAAGGGATATTGCAAAAGTGACAAAAGTCACTAAACAATTCTAATGCTAAGAGATTACCCTAAGTAGAAGTATGATATACGGAGTATCACATTAGGTATATATCACACTATTATTTTAGGATAGCAATACTTTACTCCTATTTAGAGGAATTCGGAGAAAACTTGGTACTTTTATTTAGGGAAGACGTTTTATTTTACTCCATTTAGGAAAACTCCTTTAAACATTTCAAAACAATGACTAAATAGTTTAAATATTGGGTTTTTTACAAGAATATTACTAAAATAAAACATATTTGCATAAATATGACTATTCATTACTGCAATGTGGTGTTGTGTTAACTTAAGCTCAAAACATGAACATGAATTACTATGATTTCATTACTACTCTAGTCACTAGTCATATTTTTGTAAATCATCTTTATTTTGATCATATTTATGTAATTATTTCTTTAAAATATTTCATTTTCAATGTTATAGTGACAAGCCCACCAGTGTCACTGACACCCTCCATAGATCACTTTAACCACTCACATATTCTATAGTTCTATTGGTGCTCATTCACATTGTGCTATGTATGCAGACAGTGTATCCCTCGAGTTCAATCAATACGCTGCTGGATCGCGGTGGAGAAGAACGATCGTTAGCAGAAAAGAGCACCGCGAGGAAGGAAACGAGGCGGACGGGTTCTACGGAGGAATCAAGAAAGTTCACAGCAAAGAAGAGATTTCAGCTTGGAAACGGCTCTGGCCAGTTGAAGACCTGGAATAGATCAGATTTGGTAGATGAACATCACACTAGAAAGGGCACTTTGTAAAGTCACTGTCACCCGTTCCTGTCCAGAATGATGGAAAGTAACCGCGAGGTTACCTTGTAATTCTTCACTTCATAGATAGTAACCGCATCCTGTCCAGAATGATGGAAAGTGATGATGGAGTATATAATTGGTGTGATTCAACTGATCTTTGTCGAACTCAAAAGCTATTAATTGATTATAATAATGGCTGTTGTGTGACTTGTGTCTTTTTCTCGTTGGGTTGTTGAATGGATAACTTTTAACACGTTTGGTGCACAAATAAATTTGGGTGAAATAAATGAATTGGGTTATATTTGATAAAATGATTGAGTTAGTGAACTATTTAAAAATACTTTTTAATAAAAATATTAAAGAAAATAAGTTACTTTGTTCTCATTTCACTCATGCTTGCTATTAAAAAGTAATTCATGTACTTTAATAAAATTCACACCCAAAACGATAATGTTTGAATGGTTATCATTCATATTTTATTACGTAGTACGGAGTATTAATTTATCAATTCAATATTAATCATAAAAAATCCGTATTAATTTATCAATTCAATATTAATCATAAAAAAAATCAAGATTACACGGCATGTCAAAGCAAGAGTAGTTTGATCTGAGCTGTATTGGACCTCAATGACCTCGTCCAAATCTGATATGACACGACTTCAAGTGTTGACCATCTCTCACAAAAACAAAAACAAAAACATAGAACCAAATAAAAGAAACAATAAGAGCTCATTTGAACTGCTGAATAAATAAACCGGCCCTTTTTGTTCTCAAGGATGTAGGGTACAGGTACTCCTCCAAACATAGCAATTGCATTTGCTTGATTGCTTCTAGTCTTGAGAAGTGGTTTACATTAGAAATGATACAAAAACTGATCAATGATAAAGTTGGTAGTGTTTAAAAAGAAAAAGTGAAAAACAGATTCAAGCGTTTCTCCTCCAACTTACAGCTTCTAGATTGAAACTGTTGAAAATTAAATAGAACCATCTCTTTGAAACCATTTCGTTTAGCTTTCTAAAGCAAAAAAAACGAGCAATACTTGATGCAAACACTCCTATATTGTGTTGTAGCCTGTAGAGGGGAATAACATAGTCATAATCTCATAGAGTAGAACTTCCCCGATTCCCCTTTTTAAGCCAACAATGTCCAGGGAGGCCTAATTTCTTAGGCCAAGCCAAACCGCAGTTTCAGACTTTCAGCCCATCTTCAAGGACTGTGGTGCCATGGTGCAATTAGGTGTATACACTGTCCTGCAACGGATGAATGGACCACTATAGATCACACCTGGTTCATTAACCAGCCAATCCACTATTGGGCACAATGATCCAACTTACCACCAAAAGAAAGGGATCTAAACAGGGCAATTTAGAGCTGGTTTGGTACCATTGAAATTGGATGAACATGTTGAATCTGCTAAAATTGGCTGAGTATGTCGAATAATGGAAAAAAAATAAAATACATACATTACTAAAAAGGTAAAGAAAATTTTATATGAAAATCTAAGAAGCTAAAATCAAAGATACTTGGAACCTTTTTCTATTATTTGCCAAGTCAACATGTGATGTGAAAAAATTAGTGTTCGGCAAAAAAGTCTTACCGATAAGAATCATAAGATTGATAATCCGAAAAGCCATATTACCATACATTCACTTATAATAGCTATTTTTCTCAAATACATAATACAAACTTGTAATACATTTCAAAACATTTCAACACCAAGTTTGATGATGATCAATGATCCAACCCTAACAACTTTGTCAAGGAGAAGAAAGCATTTGCCTACTTCAGTTTTGCTTGAATGTTGTGATCATAAAATCTTGAGGCCGGAAGTTTAATTAGACTCCCTAATCTTTATCTCATATATGAGTCCTTGAAGATCTTTTACCACAGATTGTGTCCCACATACTTCATTTATCTGCAAACCATGTCGAATTGCTTCATCAGTCACCAGGCTATCCATTCTGTAAAGAAAAACAATATTTGGTGTAAGCAAAACCCTTAAAGAATCAAGAAAAGAAAATACTACCTATTTCTCCACGGCTTTTACAGCTTCAAAATTAAAGTTGGTTTTATAAACGTTTAGGATATCAAATAAAAATGGTCCACAAATAGTCCTAGACAAATATTCATAAACTGCTGAACTGGCCTCATTTGGTAGCATTGATTGGCTAATTATGCTTTTCAGCAGAATAATAAAAACAAGTAGCATTTGACAAACTTATCTGATTATAATGGATGTTACTAAACGTTCCTACTTCTGCGTAGTTCAGCCAAATAACCCTTATGAAATGGGGTTATTAGTTTACGCTTGCATTTTCAGTTTTTTACATACATAACTAATGGATTATGCTATCCCTATTTCAGTGCATAATGATAGTTACCATAACAAATTTAGAAATATAATTTACAGCACATATAGATGTGATTCAGAAATAGAAATCTTGGACTATCTTCATCTTCAGTAGTAAACCAAAAAAGAAAAGAAAAATATAACTCACAGTGGTAAAATTATAGATACCTTGTATCTATTTATCACAATGAAGTTGTTTCTTTCTATAAAACAGCATCTATAACAAACTGGTAAGCAATTCAGATTTCAGAGCCGCAAAATAAAATTCAGATGCAGAGATGTACATACGTTTTTGCTCGTGATACATATGCCAAGATAAATTTGCATTTGTCTCCACCACGGATTTTGAGTAGCTGCTCCACAGTATCAAAGAGTAAAGGAACATTTGACTGCTGAAAACTTGCAAATTGTCAAGGATTATTGCAAAAGAAAAGAAACTTGGCCTCTAAAAATATACTCAATGGGTAAACTCGTTTTAATACATAGGCCAGACGTTCTTGAAATATCATGGTATGATAAGACACTTATATGGGACAAAGTTATGCTGCATAAGGAAATAAGTATGAATATGATCATTAGTTTTGAATGAAACAAAACAAATATGCTTATAGCGTAGTAGAACCTATAAAGGGGAGAAACTAAATGAAGTATTAATTAGGATATAAATGTCAGCTCCTAGAATTAGATCAAATCCTTCAGGATGCTTTTCTAATATAGAACTGAGCTGATCATTATTGCCCCACTCCAGCATCTCGGCTTTTAAACCTGAAAGCAATTAAAGACACGGAAATGAAGGCACAATCAGTTATTGTTTGTAAGAGTTTGTTTACCAACCAGTATATATCTCAGAAGAATGCAGCTCTATGTTTTTCTTCAGGATCTGAAATTGTTCTAAACATTAGGTGCTGAGTTAATAAGGTTTGTGAAAATATGTAAATTATTGAAATGCAAACACTTGAACTTGCCTTTAGGACCTCCTCACTATGGTCTGTCATCACGACTTCATGACAAAACTTGCTGCACAATATTCCAGTTATACCTGCATTAAGTACTCTTTAGAACCTTCCTCTTTAAACAAAAGAGTGTTGAGAAAAACTGCTGTGCAATTTCCATCTTCAAATATGCCCTAAGCTACCCATCTTTAGAGATAACTGCAATGTCTGTCCGAATGTTCCTTTTGAAGTGTTCCTTAGTGTTCCTTGTTTCAATACAAAATTACAAATGCTTAAATTATCACTCTAGTGATGGGAAAAAAGACCTTGGTTTGATGCTATTCTCTTAGTCTCTATATGGATGGAGGGATTTGGAGGGGTGTGCTTTGAAGAGCTTAGTCTATATTTTGATATATTTGAGATTTTATAAAAAAATGAAAGATAACACGCTATAAATTTTCAATCACCTTTTCTTATAAATCTTCTATTTTCCATCCAAATATGCCCTTAGTGTCAATTTGGATGGATAATTATGGAGGGTTTTGAAGTTCTCAGTCTATATCTTGATGTACATTTGAAGATTTTATAAATATTGAAGAAAATATATAATAGGCGATCATATGACATTTCAATTGCCCTTTATTCCTTTTAACAATTTATTCATCAAGATACTGATTACGCACTCAAAAGTCTTCCTCTCCGAAAACCTCCATCCAAACCGACTGGTAGAATCTCTTTCAAAACCCTTAACATAATAGAACTGATAGTAATTAACTTTCAAGTGTTTCACATTAGTAAATAGTAAATGGGTGCCAAATAAAATTGATGTAGGGGAAAACCCCTTAGGTAAATGATGGTGAAAGAAAGAAGACGTTGTGTTAGAGGGTTGGACTGGGGGATTGGTTTTCTGATACTAGAAATAATCCTGGAAAGGACACTTAAGAATTAAGATTGAGACAGGAAGAAATCAGGTGAGGAAAAATCATTACAGTTAAGGCGAAAAATAAGACATCCTTCTATTTTTTTAAATTACTTTTCACTTCACAATGAATTCCAAAAGCTTCACTCAATTGATATAAAAACATACGGAGTAAGTTGCATTCATGAACAACCAAAAAACATTTGAATGACAGCTTCAAAGTATGCCCACTCCTCCCTTTCCATCAACAGAAGAATGGGTATGTAAAGAAAGAAATCTTTATGGAATTACTAACCAACACCAGATCCAAGCTCAATAACAGAACACCCTCGGATGATGTCAGCCTTCTTCGCAAGATAATCATTCAAGAGCACTGCTCCAGGCCACACCATTTGTCCCGTCAAATCAAAATCAGCTGACGTGCATTATGCATGTAGTCAGTTCCAAGTAGCAATATACATGGGAATAGAAAAAACACACCAGTCACCAGAAAAGAAACACACTTTCAATCATGACATTTCTGTTTTATTAGGGCATAGAAGAAAAAATTAAATACATAACAGTCTCAGTGTAACTTAATTTTACAGTCAGGTGCTGACACTGAATCAATCTATTATTCTTTAAGAGTCCTCATCAAAGAAATAAATACAACTTTATTGGAGTTCAGCCAAACAACAGAACTCAGTTAAGCACCCAATATCCATACCTCATACGGAGTATATAGCTTTGCCGCGCGATATGCTATGCATTGATTAATCAATCAATTTTAATCAGGCAAAGGCTTCAATGGGTTAAAATGCTAGATTCATCCAATGATAAGGCTCAAGAGAAAGAGGATAATGACATTTCTCAACCAGCACATAGAGCATAGAAGACATTACATGGTAAAAGCTTTACTTTGTTATATTAGCTAATTTCATAAGAAGAAGAAAAGAAAGGCTTACTGGAAGCTGATTGGAGACAGTATAGCTGAAGAACTTGAGAACCGAATGAGAACGTCGTAAGCTCATAGCTGCAAGAAGCAACTCAATACCCAAAATTGAAGAAGGAAATGCAAACAATATCCATATCTATACACACGGAGATGCATACTTGTCATTGATGAAGAACGAAGCGTCCAAACAAACAATGTCTTCTTCTTCTTCTAGCCCTCCTTTATTATCCATAATATTGAGTGCAAACAATGTAATTGCGGTAGCTGGTAGCTTGCAGTGCGGCCATTGAGAAAAGATTTAGGAATCGGAATCATGGTACTTTCTGCATCAGGATTGGTACCGTGGAACCTTCCTCCAACAATGACAATAACAAATAAAAATTAGAGAAAAAAAAGTCTAATTGGCCTTGCCCAAAGGCCCCAAATCGGCTCTATCCACTGATTCTATTGGTTTTCCATCAAAAAAAAAATATTACTGTAAAATATTTTTTATTAATTAAAGGGAAAAAGGTACATATATATACATTTATATAGTAAAAGTGCATGAACATATATACTCTTGTTCTATTTTTCGGAACAAATATATCTCTGAACTTTGAAAAAGGTGCAAAAATATCCATCATGTTCTTATAAAGGAGCAAATTAATCCTTATTGACTTTAAATTAATAAAATAAATTTCAAAAAACACCAAAAAAATCAAAAAATGTAATTGTGTCCAATTCTCCTTTTTTGTTTTTGAATCATAATTAAATATTTTTAGTATATAAATTCACTATTTTGTAATTTTTGGCTATTTATCATCATACAAAATATGTAATTTTATAGTGCAAAAAATGCAAAAATAATTTTTTTTTACATTGCATCACATATGTTAGCACATTTTTGAAAGAATCTTAAATATATAGTAAAATTTTGAAATAATATTTATACTAAAAATATTTATCTTTTTATTTTAATTTTTATATTTTAACTTCGAATTTTTAATTTTTTGGTGTTTTTGGAAATTTATTTTATTACTTTAAAGTTAATAAGGATTAATTTGCTCCTTTATAAAAACATGAGGGATATTTTTACACTTTTTTCAAAGTTCAGAGGTACGGAGTATATTTTATCCGAAAATAGATTGGGGTATATTTGTTCCTGCACATATACTATAGGGGTATATATGTACCTTTTCCCTTGATTAAACAAAGAAAAATATATACTTCATACCAAAAAACATCTAAACTGATCATCTACAATAACTTTAGTTAATACAGCAAAAAAGAGACTTCAATCTTTTTTTTTAATATTACACAATCAGGCGCGTGAAAAAAATACACGCTTAATGAAAAAGTTGGTTGATAAGTTTGATAAACAAAAAAACAGGGTCACCATATGAGATTTCAATTCCACCTTATAAATAGGACTCTTATAATTAATGCTAACTTTTTACAAAAATGTCACATTGTCGTTATTAGCCATTGATTGTATAAATGAATGGTGGAAATTAGAAGTTCTCATTTTATAAATGGTTCTAATTCTAAGAGGGGTTCTCACTAGAACCTTCCCCTGGTCCCGAAATGTTACGAGTTTGAAATAATCATCCTGTACCATCCCATGATCACCCCTGGTTTTGTGGACCCTAAATTGCTTGACCATGTGTGTTTGTTGAAAAAAACTTTGTATGGTTTAAAACAATCACATAGGCAATGAAATATTAAATTTGAGAAGTGCTTGCAATCTTTAAAATTTTCTAAGAACTCTGTTGATCATTGCTTGTATTATAAAAAATATTTAATCTTTGCCTATATTTTTATTACTCTATGTAGATGACATGTTTATTGTTAGTCCTTGTTTGAAGTTTATTGAGCATGTTCAAAAATCCCTTTGTGAAAACTTTGACATGAAAGACTTATGTGATGCTAAGAAAATTTAAGGCATAGACATTATCAGGGATAAAAATAAATCTACTCTGGTTTTGAATCAAAGTTCTACATTGATAAGGTTTTGAGTAAATTTTATATGTCCAATGCTAAATATGTGAATGTGCCTCTTGCCTCTCATTTTGTGTTAAGTAAGGATCAGTTCTGTAAGACAGAAATGATCGAAATGAAAAATGTGCCATATTCAAATGTATAGGATCCATCATGTATCTCATGGTTAGTACCAGGTCCGACATTGCATATGCGGTTAGTTGCTTAAGCAGATACATGTCTAATCCTGATGTGCATCTTTGAAATGCTTTGATTTGATTATAAGGTATTTGAAATATTTAATGAATGCTGATTTTACCTTTTCTAAGTGCCATGAAGGTGTTAAGTTAATTGGTTGTGTTCATTCCAATTATGCTAATGATAGAGATAATAGAAAGTGCACAACTTCTTATGTGTTTACTCTGTGTGGCACTTGTGTAAGTTGGACATCCATACTTCAACCTATTGTTGCTCTGTCTACTATTGAGTCTGAGTATGTAGCTGCCACGGAAGCTTTCAAAGAAGCTATTTGGCTTAGAAGTCTTTTGCATGAAATTGATTTTGTTGACAAAAACGTGGTTATATTTTCTGACAGTCAGTCTGCTATTCAACTGTGTAAAAATCTTGTTTTCCATGATAGAACTAAACATATCGATGTTAGATTCCATTATATTCGAGATATAGTTGAAAAAGGAATTATAAAGTTAGAGAAAATTCCTTGAGAATTTAATCAGACATGATTACTAAATTTACCTGTTAAAAAATTTGTTTTGTGTCAAAACATTTTAAATTTCGATTTTGATTGATTTTCTCTATGTTGCCTCGGTTTACTATTAACTTACCTGGTTTTTGTTAATAGTTTGACAATGTTGGTGTCCCTTTGAACTTGATGACCGTTTGGTAGATATAAATCATTTATGGAGTCGACATGCTTGGTGTGTTGTCCCCTTGTGATCCGGGAATACATTGTGTATTCTCATATTATTTGTATCATTCTTACGACAATACTTGTAATAATTCGTCAATGATGAGTCCGTTGTCCCATGAATTGTCTCAGTGCATTACCTTGGGCCAAAAGGGGAGATTATTAATATATTATTGATCCAAATGATCTTTGCATATTAATAATAGTTGACACCCTTTTTAGCAACTCACTACTTTTACTCCAGTTACCAAGCTTGGTTCATTTGTCCCGTTTGAATACAAACTTTGCTCATTACTGAGCAACTAAGTGAGGTGTGCCGTGTGTGATTGTGTTGTCCTTTGCATAGCTGTCCGCCCAACCCTTCATGCTAATAAGTCAATTCTTCCTTTGTATTATTAAGATAGTCTTTCACCCCTTTGCATGTGAGAGTGTTCTCAACGGGCCACTCTTCTTTCCTAACTAACCGTATATATCATACATGGTTGTGAAGCCTTTGAGGGCAGGGCCGGTCCCGAGAAAACACGGGCCCTGTGCAATAATTACAAAGTGGGCTTTTTTCTAAAATAGGTAGATATAAAATACAAGTGATTGCAATAATTTATATCACTAACAAAATAGTTAAAATAAAAATGTTCCTTTACAAAGTACACTTCATTTATTTGTTAAACTGAATTATAAATTAACAGATCAATAACCTAATGCCTGAACTTGGTGATTTAATAAGTTCAATAACCTAATGTATATTTCATAAATATATAATAATGTATTAATTTAATAATGACGTGAAATACCCAAAAAAATGGTTATTGTCAATTTATTTTGATTACCACAAATTAATACGGAGTATCAATGATTATAAAAATACGAAATGAAATAATTTTAACATCAACTAAATAGTTGAGTTGGTTCTCCATCGGCATGTCTTTGTAATTTCCTAGGGTTCGAAACCCCCTGCCTCTAAACTTTTTAATGAAGTACATCGTACTATATACTATCATCATAATATGAGTAGTTTATAATAAGAATTGGAAACATAAGCGGGGTTGGATTGGGCTCTATCTAACGTATTTGGGCTCTAACGTAAGCAGTCCGGCTCTATGGGTTCTAATTATATTACACTAGTATATATAAGGAAAATTCTACCGTGAATTTTCGGTTTGGTTCAGTTCGGTTAAACCAAACCATTTTGCACAGTCCTAAGTTCGGCGGCGACAAAACTCTGGCGTCGATCTATGCCGGTGATCTGGATCGCGGCAGCAAAGCTCTGGCGGCGGCGGCCAGATGTGCAACATCGGTGGTCAAATTGGCGCCGACCACATCTGACCAGATGTAGGTGGTGGCAACATTAGGTTTTGTCAAGCTTCAAGGAGTACTTATTTCCAACTACAAATAATGACTTGAGTATTTTAAACTTTACTATGGAGTATTATTTTGACAATTAAAGATTTATTTATTGCGGAGTACTATTAGGTAAATCTCAATTGACGGTTGTGTTTAATTTTATTTGTTTTTTTTCTCTAACTGGATGAAGGATTAAAATGCAAAAATGGAAAATTATTATGTTTAGTGAATGAGGATATGGGGTGGCGTAAGATATAGTAGTACGTAGTACTACTAATACGGACTTACGGTTATGGAGTTTGATGGTTGGTTAAAAAAGATGTGTACCAAAACACACTAAATTAAAGAATGCACCGTAGAAACACCCTATATATAATATAGGAGTACTATTAAAAATTGGGCATTCACAATTTATGGGCCCTGTGCGGTAGCACAGTTTGCACTTGCTCTGCGCCGGCCCTGTTTGAGGGTAGTGAGAAAAGATAAATCATCCTCTATGTGAAGCTGAGTGAGACATGATGTAGAAAGTAAAATAGGTAATTACTCTCTTAACTCTAGGAGTGCACAAGGAGACATTCAAAATCGACCTTCAGCATATCTGAACCGAATCCGACCGACGGAAACAAATCCACAACAGAATTAAAATAAAGAAGATGTTTTTCAAAACAAAAACAACTCAATAGAAGAACAAGGTCCGATTGAAAACTAACTAGTGACACATTTACTTCACTAGGGACTCGAGTTATTAATAAGCGGCGCATAAAATAAGTAGTGTTGTAAATTCATGTTTACTTTAAAGGATTTAAAACACAGTTTTACATTAAAATGTCAAAAATAACCATATGCATATAGACACACAAACATTTATGCATACAAGCATATAATATAATATAATATGTGGGGGTCACCTCGTACACGCACCCATACCCTCGCACCCCACCCTATCCCTACCCTACACCTTACACCCAATTCCCATACCCTTGATCCCGACCCCCTACCCTACCCTTACCACGACCTTGCCCTCTACCCCTACCCATACCCCTAACCCCTATCGTACTTGTTAGGGTGGCGTCATGGTGGTGTCTAGGTAGGGCCATGTGGTATGGGTCCGAGGGTATGGTAAGCGGCACATGTGAGGAGGTTGGGTATGGTGGTAAGGGCTGGGTGGTAGGGTAGGGATGAAGTAGGTAGGGGTGGGGTCGATGAAGGGGCAGGTGGTAGGGGGTAAAGGGGTATTGTCGGGGTAAGGTCGGGGTAGGGGTGTTGGTCGAAGGTAGGTATGGGTGGGGTCATGGTCAGGTTCGGGGTGGGATCCAGGTTGGGGAAGGTAGTAGGGGGTAAAGGGGTGGGGTCGGGGTTAGGGTGGGTCGAGGGAGGGGCAGGTGGTAGGGGGTAAAGGGGTAGAGTCAGGGTAAACGGGTACGAGTGGGTAAAGGGTGTATGTCGAGGGGGGGGGGGGGGTGTGTGTAAGGGGTTAAGTTTGGATGAGTAAGGGTTGGGGGTAGAAGGGTAGGGGTTGGGGTTGGGGTGGAGTCGGGGTAGGGGTAAGGTAGGGTAGGCATAGCGGGTAATGGGGTAGCAACAGGGTAAGGGAAAGGGGTAAATGTAAGAGTAAATTCGATAACTGAAAAAGTTTAAAGTGATGCTTAATTGATACATGAGGCATGACGAGGATTAGTATACTTAGGAAACGACACTTTAAGCAACTCTTTCGGTCAGTTAATATTTTTTTAAGCAATTTGCGTGTTAACTTCGTTTGATTTTAGAAACAAAGTAGGGGTGGGACTTTGGAACCGGGAACCGTAGAACCGATTGGAACCGAACCGTTAACAACATCTAGGAACCGAACCGTTAACAATTAATGCCTCATTTGTAGGAACCGAACCGAAGCGGGTTATAACGGTTCGGTTCCCGGTTCCTATAAAAAATCTGTGCATGGAACCGTTAAGGAACCGTTATTAAAAAAATAAAAAATAAAAAAATATTAGTAGTAGTAGTAATAGTAGTAGTAGTAGCAACAACAACAACAACAACAACAACAATAATAATAATAATATAATAGCAATAATAACCACCGCCACAACAACAATAATAATAAAACAATATAAGATATTTAACTAACAATTCTAATTTGATCAACGAAGTAATAAATATTGTACATGAGGTTGATATTATACATTAACCTCCTTTCTACAAATCAAGTTTTGTTCCATTACATAAATTTTATAAATATAAAATAACCCAAATAACTTGTAGTTGATTGCATATTTTACTTTACTATTTTCATGATATTTCTAACTTTATATCTATTTTCATGATATTTCTAATTTTTAGATTTACTATTCACATGATATTTCTTGCTACTATGATGACGAGTAACCTTCATAGATCCGACACTACAACGATTTTAAATGTTTCATTTATTACATGAAAATTTAAATCACTTTTGTTCTATTAAGTGTTCAAAGTAAATTAGTTAAGTTTGAGCTTTGATGTTTGAAGTGATTAGAGCTTCAAATAAAATTTTAATACTCGTGTTTTGAATTTTTGACGTGTTTAAAATTATGTGTTAATTGTTAGACAAGAAAAAATTATTCTAGGAACCGGTAAAAGCAAGAACCGAACCGTTTACTACCGGTTCGGTTCCATAACGGTTCTTGATTTTTTATATAGGAACCGAACCGATTTCATTAGTTAAAACTTTTATAACGGTTCCACTTATTTTGAGTAAGAACCGAACCGGTCCCAGCCCTAAAACAAAGTAAACAACTAAACACCTGGAGATACTTTATCATATGGAATGACACGTCCAAAACTACTCCGTAATGCGGAGCAGGACACTTGGTGCACCTGGCATTATTTTGGGGTCCGAAACATTTTGGTTTTTAAACTCCCAAAACTGGGCATGTAAAAAAAACCGCCCCGCATTGACCTGACATGGCCCGAGACATTTGGGGCAGGTCTGACCCGTCCCGTTTTGCAAATGGAGTGAGTCCGCCCCGCTCATACAATGGGGCGGGTCCGGGTATTATTATTGACCCGCGCCGCCCCACCCCGCCCCACTCAATATATAAGTATACATATTTTGTTTTTAAATTATATTACAAATATACTTCTACATACATATGTGCGTATATAATAAATCATAAATTCGTTGGTCTTATAATATATTCATATTTAAATTTGAATGAGATGAACGATTGATTTTCAATGTCTTTTATATATATAACATTTTAAGTACTATAAATAGATTAAATATTTCAGTCTAAGAAATTTTTCTAAAATTTGAAATTTTTAGTGTATTTCGACTTTGATTTAATATATTATTTTTTAAATAATTATTTAGATAAACTTTAGGTTAATTCAAGTGGTAACAACTTCACAAAAATAGAAATACATAGTACATATTAGCTAATTCGGTTACGACGGGGCGAGGCGGGTCATGGGTCAACAAGTTTAGACCCGTGCGGGTCACGGGGCAGGGCGGGCTGATCCAGATCTTGTAGTACCAGCCCGGCCCCTACCCATTACCATGCCTACCCAAAACCCAAACCCAACTCCCGAACGTACCGGAATCTGACCGGTAAACCACTAGATTCTCCAGCATTCTTTTTCACTGCTCAGCGTTTTATTTGGGCATATTCTACGGAGGAGTGACTAACAATGGTGGGCGGGGAAGAGAGATGGTCTGTTGTCACCGGTGGAAGAGGCTTCGTTGCTCGCCATTTGGTGGAAATGCTGATTCGCCACGGCATGTTCCATGTCCGGGTCGCCGACTTAAGTCCTGAAATTATGTTAGAGCCCCATGAAGAAAATGGCACTCTCAGCCAAGCTCTCCGGTCGGGCCGCGCCGTTTATGTGCCGATGGATCTACGGGACAAGTCCCAAGTGTTAAAAGGTCACCCCTTTAAACTTCTGTTTCCCTTACTTTCATATCCACTCACAAAAACTGAAGGAGTTTGAATTCAACTTCCGACTGGCTTCGCATTTAGGAGTCACATTTCTCCCAACTCATTAAAAAAACTAAATTGAGTTATCAAAATCGGAACATTTACATGCTTGCTATTCTGATTTTGCAGCTTGCGAAGGAGCTGAAGTTGTTTTCCACATGGCTGCCCCAGATTCTTCAATCAACAACTACCAGCTGCATTACTCTGTCAATGTACAAGGTAAAGTTCTATATCCGCACCAGTTTGTCATGCCCAGTTAATTTTTGTTTTGTAACTTTATATCTTGGATCATCTCAAATAGGCACGAAGAATGTTATTGATGCTTGCATTGAGCTAAAAGTGAAAAGACTTATATACACCAGCTCTCCCAGCGTAGTTTTCGATGGTATTCATGGACTTTTAAATGTGGATGAATCAACACCGTATCCTGTTAAGGTATACATTATATCAATACTTCAAGTGGCATTTCTGCAACACAATATCCAGTCTCATCAGTATGTGCTTGATTTTTTTTATTAAAAAACGAGAATATGCTAATAAAGCCTAATAGTGTTTTTAGTGTATCCTCTTTGCCAGCACAATGATTCATATTCTGAGACTAAAGCTGAAGGCGAGACACTGGTTGTCAAGTCAAATGGCAGTAATGGTTTGCTGACATGTTGTATCCGACCCAGTGGCATTTTTGGCCCTGGTGACAGGTTGCTTGTTCCTTCATTAGTCACTGCTGCAAGGGCAGGGAAATCCAAGGTAAATGGAAATTCTAGTCTCTCATAGTCCATATATTTCCTTGTTTTACACTCCATATTGTTTTATGGTCAGACACTTAGACATCTGCCACTTCTCAAGCCTCCATACATTTTGGAGGAATGGGTGTCCAGAAGATGCAATGTTTTCATTTATCCATTTGTCATTTATGGATGTACGTTGATTAGCTTATTTAAAATATTCCACTTTTGGTCCCATGGCTATTAGGCCATTTTCACTCTTGGTTCCCGACTTTCATTTTTTTTTTTTATTACTTTTGGTGCATGCTTATTGATTTCTCCCTACACTCTTTCCTTCGAGTCACTTATCCTGAAAACCTCTATACAATATATTGTACATTTTTGCTCGATGAGTGATCTGCATGACCGAAAATGGCATCAAATCCAATCATGCACTATAAGCAGAAAAGATGAAAGTTGGGGAGTGGGTACCAACAGCGAGACTTTCCTAATAGTCATGAGACTAAAAGTGGATAGTTTTCTAATTTATTTATCTTAACTATCAACGAAGAAGAAAATCTTTATGTTTCTGCCAGCTGCCAGCTAGTGGACCAACAGAATTGTTCTTTTGATTTGTGAAGAAATTTTCAAATCTGGCACCTTGCTCTTTAAATGAAAAAGTTGGCATCTTTGGATCATTGGATGTATTGAATGACTCAAAATTTCAAACCTGAATGTTGCAGTTCATTATAGGAGATGGCAACAACATGTTTGATTTTACTTATGTTGAGAATGTTGTACATGCTCACATATGTGCTGATCGAGTTCTAGCATCAGAAGGAGCTGTTGCAGAGAAAGCTGCAGGGCAGGTAATGCATCCAAGTGCTCAACTGTATTGTTAAGAGGACTAGCTGATGTATGAACTTTCACTTAGTGCAGTTGTGGAAACAAGAATACTGTGTGGACAATTAGATGCACACATACAGTCGAACACACACTGGAATAGCTTTTTAAAAATTTCTATGTTCAGTTACTAGTTTTTTTGTTGTGCACTTTTTATTTTTGGAATGGCAATGCACCACTGCACATAGCCAAATACCATTCATGAAAAGCTTCTTCTCTTTTGTTTTTAGCTTTTGATCGAGGAAGCAATCCAGCCCAGCTGGTCGCCAACTCACTCTCCCTTACGGGAGGTCTCGGGTTCGAAACTCAATGGAGTGATTTCAGCCCTCATTACTCCAGGCCCCCAGTCCCCCCAGACTCCCCCTGGAGTACAAAAAAACAGTTTTTAGCTTTTGATCAATCTGTTGAAAAAAAAACTTTGATAGGTTAGATCTGGAGTCTTGCTGATTCCCCACTGATACATATATCTGTGGCGATTAAGCTTAAGTATTCCCAGGAATGGCTATATCGATTTCTCAAAATTGTAAGATTTGAATCATGATTATCAGTGTAATGGGCTAATGGATGAAGCCAACTTGAACGTCTTCTGCTCTTGTAGGCATACTTTATTACCAATTCGGAACCTATCAAGTTTTGGGAATTTGTGTCACTTACTCTTGAAGGTCTTGGCTACAAAAGGTGATTTCTTCATACATGGGTTCATACATTGCACATATACACAATACTTCTTTTAAATCCTCTTAAGATACCTGCTCTTGGATATTCATTGTCCCATACTTTCTATAAATTTACTTATTTCTCTACATACATTATACTTAGGAGGAAATTGTCGAAATCTGATATACCATAGACACACCTACTCTCAAGGTTTTAACTAAAACTTTAAGATCTTTGACCCGAAACAAAACACACTAGTTTTTTTTAAAAAAACTTCTTTTGTAATCATAAATGTTGGAGATACGTCTGAAACTCTGAATCCATCATGTAAAGATTGTTTATGCTGAAATCTTTTCATGGAGATCGTAATCATCCGTCTCATATTGGGTACGGCAACCCAATGTGATTCTGTACAATCATCCTGAGCAATGTAACTTTTGAATACCTTGTCATGTTTTTGGCATCCACACATGAGAGTTGCCAGAGAAAATAGCCAGTTGACATTTCAGGATTAATGTGATTTCTGATTGCGTAGTCATGTTTTTTTTTACCAAGGGTCAGGTGTCATGCTTTGTTAAACCCTATAGGTTGGTGTATCAATGAATGATTTACTATTATAGTTACTGTATATATGAAATAAGTAAAATATATTTTCTGGAGTACAAGAGTCCTCTGCTTGGGAATTGAAGATTAACATTTGTTTTAGCTCAAAATGTTAAGTCCTTTAGCTTCTGAATTATCACATAAGCAGGATGATATATGTGGTACCAAAATGCACATTATAAATTTATAATGCACAATTGTAGCCATTGATATTTCTAGGGATCTCATTTACAATTTGAAAACTAAAATGGATTGCAACAAACTAGTAGTAGCTCATATATTTTGTAAGCTTATTAAAGTTTCCCATTTTAACCAATCAAATTATTGTGTGTAGCTGCGTCAATTCAAAATATATTATATCTAGCATACTAAGTGTCTGTTTTCAATTATCTGATTCGATTGTCCTTGTTTCGTGTCTTTGATGGAAGAAATTGTGGAAATTTCTAAGACTTTAGACCGATTTCTATTAAAATAGATGCAAGGAAGACGATGAAAGTGAAAGCTTCTTATTGAGAATGAGTTGTTACAGAGTATTTATACAAGTAAAGTCTCAACAGACTTCGAACTAACATAACAGAAGCCTAACAGACTACTAGCTACCGTTCTATTACAGAGAAATACACGTGTAGCTTTCATGCACTATTCCTAACAATTTCCAATATAGGAATATTGTCTGTAGTTTATGAGTTAAGTGCTTTACGGATGTAGTTAATATGAGGGTGCTTGTGTGTAACAATAGTTATGATGCCAATTGCTAAGGAAGACTTTCAATTTTTTTCCCTTTCAACCTGTTTTTTTTATTGCATCTCTTTTAATGAGTACATTTATTTGGCACATGATTCACTGACACTTAAGTTTAAAATATATACCTTTATTTCTGATTTTATGTAGTATGCAGGCCAAGCATTAATATTCCTGCCTATGTTATGATGCCAATTGCTCATGTGGTGGAGTGGACATATAAGCTATTTGGCCCATTTGGAATGAAGGTCCCACAATTGACACCTTCAAGAATAAGAATTTTAACCTGCAGCAGGACATTTAGTTGTTTAAAAGCAAATGATCTATTGGGCTATTCACCTATTGTTTCACTTCAGGTTCTTCTCTTATCTACTGAAATTACCCAATTTCATCTTATTTCAAATATATCAATATATGATATCACAAACTAAGACACAACTCAATGTAGTTGGGGATGGATATCACACAAGATTCATTATTGTAAACAATAGGTTCAGTAATCGCTTTTTGTATCTGGCAATGTGATTTGACTTCCTCTAGGAGGGTCTTAGAAGGACAATTGACTCATACCCACATTTGAGAGCTGAAATTAAAACTAGTAGGGGTGTGCCTTCTAAAGCTTCCATGCTTCTTGGAAATGGAAGAGGTATGAATGAGTAGCTCTCTCTACATTCTACTTTTTTGTATGTCCTTGTCCAATTTGTGTGGTTTTATTTTTAGAGATAGTTATGTTTTAAGTTCTTTGTTAGTTATCCTTTGGCAGAACCCATACCGTGATGATTATATACATATTCATATTATGCGACCTGATTATGCATGCTTGGCTGCCTATTTATATGTGCTATAATGGTGATGCACTGTTTTTATGATCTCTTTTGTGAACCCCAACATCTCAAATTGTTTTCACTCTCTGTTGAAATGGTTAATTGAATTCCAAAGTGGCATCTTAAAACGAGTTCATAAGATCGTGATTTGAACGAGCTATGCGATTGGATTCAATCTTTTAGTGTGGTTTGGATGAAGTGCTTTATATAGTACATTTCCCTAAACAGATATATGATGGACACCTTTTATATTTCTAGAAAGTCATACAAAATGGTGAAATCGTTCTTTTTTTCTGAAGATTATACAAGATGGACCACTTTATGTGCCCAAACAACAAAACTTTCATAATTCAATTATTGTTGATTTTACATATCATTTCTGCAAAGTGAAAGCACTGCTTTTATCCCCCCTAAACTGCTTTTATTCCCCTAAAAGCACTGCTTTTTCGTCCTCTATAAGGGATGGATTCCAGCATTTTGCATGAGAATCAAAGCTAACATAAGATGAAGGGATGGATGATTCAGTGCGTAGTAGGATTTGTTAAATACTTAAATCTAATTGACTTTGACTAAGTTGCATCTTATATAGGAGTATCATAATTTCCAATATTACTTTTAATCAAGTTATGAAGACGATTCTCAACCATAATAACTATGGCATTACATGTTGCAGTTGCTGACACACTTCTCTGGAGGGACAAAAAGCAAACACTCACTACAGCATTAGCCCTTGCAACAATTTACTTCAATTTCATAGCAGTTCGGTATACCATGATAACAGCAATTTCCAAGCTACTCTTAATGGCATCCATTTTCCTGTTCATCCATGGAAGGTTGCCACATAAAATGTATGTCTTTCTCACTCTCTCTCACAGAGCAAACACATGGAAACCACTTTAAATGTATTAGATCTGCTTTCTCCTATCTAAAAAATTCTAGTGTAGAATGCCTGAAACATAGTTGCAATGTTTTGTTTTGAACTGTCTGCCCGGCTTGGAAATGAGGACATCACATTTTATCAAGGTTATGCATTTTAATGCGCAAACCTCTCTTTACAAAAAAAGGATGACACCCCATCCCTGAGCCCCCCAGAACCTCTCTTTACACTTTGTTTCAATGTGCAAGCCTCTCTTTACACTGTTTACTCAGCTTCTCAGTACAGATAAATTAAAGCCATCATTAAGTAACCTCTAAATAAGGGCATAGTTTTCTGAAAATTATGTTACAAATAAGAGAAAAAAGGTATCCATGTCTTTATTTTTTCATCGTTTGTTCTTTCCATATTTGTGAACAGCAATTATTAATTATGAGCACATAGTTGATGTTTTTTTGGGTCTTTGTGTTTGACATTATTATGATATACATTAAATTCCTTCTCCTTGTACGAATGTGAAGCGTATAGCCTTTTTTCCTAAGCGGATGTCCTAGTAATTAACCAAGCTTTTTATGCATTATAATGATTCGCGCATGGAAGGTGAATTTCATGCCATCATTAAGTAACCTCTAAATAAGGTCACAATTTTCTGAAAATTATGTTACAAATAAGAGAAAAAAGGTATCCATGTCTTTATTTTTTCATCGTTTGTTCTTTCCATATTTGTGAACAGCAATTATTAATTATGAGCACATCGTTGATGTTTTTTTGGGTCTTTGTGTTTGACATTATTATGATATACGTTAAATTCCTTCTCCTTGTACGAATGTGAAGCGTATAGCCTTTTTTCCCAAGCGGATGTCCTAGTAATTAACCAAGCTTTTTATGCATTATAATGATTCGCACATGGAAGGTGAATTTCATGCCAGATCAGGGGTGGATGAAAAACCGCCAAGTGGAGCATTTTAGTCACACATTTATTTTCTTTTCAGGATGAATTAGAGAGAATCTTGAAAAATCATGAAATGATGTTCACATGAGCATCAAGTTTAGCTGATATGGAGCATAATATGAGTTAAACGTTGTTGTGATAACTGATCTTCATTTTTTGTTTTTGTTTTGATCTGGGCTAAAGGCTTTATTATTGTTGTTTTGATAAAGATAATTAAATTACAAGCTATCAATGAAACGAAGAAGAAAAGAAATAAAAATTGGGGGAAGCTTCAATATGTCTAGGCGTGTAGCCATCTAGGCTAGGTCTTGCTTATAGAAAAACTCATCCAAAGGGAAGGAACCATCCATGAATTCTCCATGAGTCCCCAAGTAAAGACTAGGCCACTATGCTTTAGAATTTTGCCATCTTTCTCAAGAATTTCTAAGCGTTCAAATAATGTTTGTACCTCTCAGTTCACTAACCAATGAATTAGGTGGGGGGCAAACTTCTTACTTCACATCTTTTCACATTTCTGTGGAAGCCCCTCCAGTCCACCCTCTAAATATCCTTAACTGAACTTGGCATAACCCTTTGCATGCTACTGAGGGAAAGAAGGAAATGCCCGTGTTGTTGTGTACCATGTTTCTAGCTGTAATGGATTAAAACCATAAAAGACCTGTAGATTCATGTCTTATTCTTTAATAAATGCATAGTGGATTTTACAAGTGTACCAGGATGTCTTTCCTCTCCACTTAGCATCAGTGTGAGATACTGACATTCAGAATTTTAAAAAATTATGCTATTGGATATGCACTTGTAAGTGGAAAACTTTATAGAACAGACAGGAAGATGGGCCAATTTCCGGAGTTCTGATGTATATACTTATTTTTGGTGCAGATTTGGATATAATATTGAGAAAATTCACGAGTCAAAGTTCACTGTCTCAGAGGAGACATCTTTCCAAGTAGCTGGGTTGGTAGCTTCCTTTTGGAATTCAGCAGCAGATAGCTTTAAATCGATTTGCAGAGGAGCAGATTGGGTGTTATTCCTCAAGGTAATCTTTACACATTTCAAAATGTATCTTCTAGTTAAATGCATTTGATCAAATAATTATTTTCTTTGACTGGGTCCATTCGGAAGCCAACAAACTAACAAATTCCAGAATATCCTTCCTCCCTCAAGAGAAATAGATCACAAATCGGAAGCCATTCGAGAGGGCCCCCCTCTCCCAACAAACTAACAAATTCCAGAATATCCTTCCTCCCTCATCAGCAGGCCTTTTATTCTCTACCTTCAGCTCATCTGGACCTAACTTTCACAGTTAGTTAGGCCTTCCCATCTTTTAATTAATCATGTACCCTTTTGCCTCTCTTGTTGTAAACTCTAGGGAAATCCCTGTTGGATTAATTTTTAGAGTGCCTGGACCCCGCCTTTAAAACTCACCCTGTCCTCAAGGTGAAAATCGGGAAACATAGTCTGGAACTGGGATAACTCTTCCCAGGAGTCTTCATAGTTAGGTAAATCCTTCCAGTGAACTATATATATATATATATATATATATATATATATATATATATATATATATATATATATATATTTGTTTCCGTTGGGAGTTTCCTTGGCATTCAACACTTCGTCTGGTTGAGTTTGAAGTTTCCATTCCTCAGATAAACAGCTAGGTAGGGGTTGAGTTGGAGTATTAGGAGCCACAATTATCTTTAGCAATGAAACATGGAACACTGGAGTATCCTGAAACAGTCTCTGTGTGCTTTAGCACAGAGGTAAGGCTGCGTACATCCGACCCCCCTTACCCCACCGTAGGTGGGAGCCTTTGCGGCACTGGGGTAATGATGATGATGATGATGAATGAAACATGGAACACTGTATGTACAATACAGTCCTCTTGGAGCTTTAGCTTGTAAGCAACAGGATTGATCTTGTCGATTTCAAATGGCCCATACAATCTTGGGCTTAATTCCTGATTAATTCTCTTGGCTAGATTTTCCAATTTGTAAGGCTGTATCTTCAGAAAACCCCTTTCTCCTACTTCCAACCAAACATCCTTTCTATGTTTATTAGCCTGCTGTTTCATCCTATTTTGGTCCATCACTAAGTTTTACTTCAACTCCTTAATCACCTCATTTCTTTCATCTGTGAGCTCGGTGACTTCTTCCACTGCAGTCCTGGAGGCATCTCCCTTAATCAAACTTGGTGGCTCATGACCATATAGGGCTTTGTTAGATGAGGTTTGTAATGAAGCATGATAGCAAATGTTATACCAAAAATTCAGCCCATGGTAACCGCTTGGGCCATTGCTTAGGTCTGCTTCCAGTTACGCATCTCAGATAAGTTTCTAGGCAACGATTAACCATCTCAGTCTGCTCATCTGTTTGAGGATGATAGGCAGTACTGTACCTTGTCACATGGATCACGGTACGCTCCGGAACGCGGAACAAAAACCCGATACATGGGGGGTAGGCTTCTTTGGTATGCTATTTCAGTACATGGTATGTTGTACCATTAACATATATAATTGCTAAATCTGAAAAGTTATTCTTTTAGGTAATATAAAGTATATTCAATATATATTAAGTAATAGAAAATTCCAGCTACTTAAAAATCAATTGTTAAAATAGAAAGAATATAATGCTTAGTCCAAAACTAGAGAAGGAAAGATATGTAGTCCAGATTTAGCTGACACACAATAAATGAGAGAAAAAAAGAGAAAAAAGAAGAGAAACAACAAAGATGACTACTGTTTATATGAAGAGTTTTAGAGTAAGCATTAAAAACCTCCTGATGTCGTTAAAATCTCAGAACTAACAATGGAAATGAGCGATAACTTGCAGAAAAGAGATTACAAACTGTAAGCCATTCGAGAGGGCCCCACTCCCAACAAACTAACTAGTTCCAGAATATCCTTTCTCCCTCGTCAGCAGGCCTTTTATTCTCGCCCTCCTGCTTATCTGGACCCAACTTTCACAGTTAGTTTGGCCTTCCCATCTTTTAATTAATCATTCACCCTTTTGGCCCTCCTGATGTAAACTCTAGACTCTAGAGAAATCCCTATTGGGATTAACTTTTAGAGTGCCCAGACTCTCATCAAGGTTGTAACTGTTTGATGAAAGCTTGCTGTTTTATGTAATCTTGTTTGGTATAGCAAACTGTTTTGACTAACTAATACTAAGAGGCTGTTTTTATTATTATCATGAAATCCTGTCTGGATTAAGATGTATGTCTTTATTAAGATGTCTATATGGATTAAGTGACATTGTGATAACGAATTGTTTACATTGTGAGCTGAATGAGGAGTCTAAATAGTAAATAATGTCAAATAAGTGAATAACCAATTTACCCTTCTGTCAGGAACAAGTGTTGAACCTTAATCGTCAGTTCATTTTTCTCGTTCTGTAACATAATTTCGAATGCCGAAAAATTATAATAATATGAATTACTTTAAAAATCTCATAACTAGCATAACTTCAATAATATTACGACAACATCTTATATTTAAGCATTGACTACTAGCTTAGTAACAATTTCATTCTGCAAATTCATCATATATTATAAGCTTTGTGTACCCCTTTTGTTCCATCTACTTCTTCTTCACTTTCTTTGTGTTCATCTTGCGTTTCATTGTTGAATATAGGCCGTCGTCTCATTCTTCAAACAACTCAACTTGAATGTTATATTATGATAACAATCACTAATCACCATATTTCTTTATACCGGAAATACATAGTGATCACAGCAATCACAAAATTATGCAACAACAACCTCCTAAAATTGCAAAAAACTATACAAATATGCATAAAATAACTTAAACAAAGTAGTCAATAACATGGAGAATAAAACTGTTATGCAAAGTAGAAAAAATCTATTGTTAACCTGCTGCAATTCACAGAAAAATCCGCTTAAAATGCAGAGAAGGCCGCCCAAATATGCAGAAAATGCTTATAATAAATCCAGATATAGCCTGCCAACATAATGGATTAATAATTGCTAATATATTCAGGAAAAAAACTGTTATGAAAGGCAGAAGATACGCAGAATAAAAACATATGTAGCAATAACGTGCTGGTTTTTGCCGCAAACATTTGCCGAAGATGCAAAAAAGCTGCCCAATTGGGCAGAAATTACCTAGAATAAATTCATTAGTTAGAAAAAGAAATTTAAATGTCAGAAGTCATACAAATCATGGGATAAATTCCAGAACTCATACCCGATGAAAATGTAAAATTATAAAATCATGAGATTATACTTCGTATTAAAGATATACCCGATGATGAAGATGTGGAGGAGATGCCCTGGTTAGTTGCTCCAGTGTGTATAAATGGTCTGTTCCGTTGTCTGAACTCTGTAGTAGATGAGGGAAACCCACTGATTAGAGAAATGATCATGGGGTTAAAAAAGAGAAGTAGGGCCTGTTCTATAGTCTGCAGCGGAAGGACTCCTATTTTTGGGCTGAACCAGTAACTTAATTTTGGTCTAAGCGAATTAGTTATGTTTTTCGTTAAGTCATAAGTAAACACGACTTAATGGCTGAATCATTAAGTCACCAACCCCATTAAGTCCATTAAGTCGTAAATAAACAGGCCCTGAGAGTTGTTTCTCAAAAAAGATCTTAAAATTTAAAATAATTCCCAGAGTGCTGTACCAAACATACAACCAAGAGCTTTTAAAGACCTTTTAAATACTACCTCCGTCCCTTTTTAGTTTGCCAACTTTGACTTTTCCAGTCAAAGATGATAAACTTGGATCCATTATTTGAACTAATATATTTATGTAAAAGTTAATAAATTTATACTTTTATGATAATATTTTCAACAAAGAACATTTTCATATAATTTTCTTATTATCAATATTACCGTGTATAAATATATAATCGGTCAAAATTGAACAACTTTGACTTGAAAATTTGTCTTTGCCAAACTAAAAAGGGATTGACGTGTGCCACCAGCCAAACTAGCAAGAAAGAGTGAAAATGATTTTTGAAGGCTAGTTAATTAGGCAAAGCCTCTATTACTAGAACGTAGGAGCTCCAAACTAGTTGGCCTAAACCAGAATCAGTTGGAACTACATTTTTTTGCCATGTCTAAATCCAGTGATTATATTATTAATTCTCTTGGGAGGCTGCAAAATTTTACAGTTTCTAGTGCCTTATTGAATCAACTCTATTTGAAACAGAAGTGGACTGAGTAGACCTTTCCTAGGCGCACTATAATGTGCACTTAGTAGACCTTTCCTTTATCCGAGTTGAATAAACTCACTTTGGAGGGAATTTGCTCACAAGCGGAAAATAAGATAGAATTATTTGCTACACAAAAAGAAGTATTTATGTTGGTGACAAAAAGTGTGCACATGAATCCATCTACAGAGAGAAAAAAAGAATGCAAATTCAACTTGGTAAAGGAATATGATAATTTGACTAAAATGATTATTATATTTGATTCTGAGAAATATGCTGCATTTTAACCAATTTTGTCACGTAAACCTTATTTTTTGGAACAGGTGATTTCCTCTCTATCGATTCTGAGCATCTTGGGGACCTTTTCACTACACAGTTTATTCATAATAGGTTCGTCTCTTTCGCTCATGTTCTAACATATTTGTCTCCAATTCTAATATGTCCTGAAATACATTCATCTTATGTGCGCTTGAGAGCAACACTTGGAATAGAAATGTGCAGTTTAAAGTTCACAGTTGCCAGCAAGAGGGTCTAACCACCATTTCTTTTCTCATTGCTGCAGTAATCCCAGTTTCGTTTGTTGCTTTCGTGGTATACGAGAAAAAGGAGGAAGAAGTAGATCACTTGGTACTCGAACTTATTTCGTCTGCACTTAAATTGAAGTCTAGCATTGTTAGGAAAGTTTCCAGCTCCAAGAAAATGCAATAGTTATGATTTATGCAGAATCTCTCTTTTTAAAATATTCCGGGAGTCTTGCTTTTTTTTTTTTTTTAAATTTATGCTATAGCTGGCGCTCTCAAGGCAAGAAGACCTGATCCCATCCTGCATTGCAACAAAACATCTCTTTTGGGATCCTGTCACAATATATATACTGCCTGCCACCCTCAATTTTATGGAACTTTAGGCCTTCATCGTTTATGTTGTGGAACTGACATGCTATATATTTTCTTTAGTTTTGGCCTAAACTCTTGTCTGGTGTGGTATGTTGCTATTGCAACACTAATTGTGTAAACTTAAGACAACTAGTTGGTTATGATGCAAAACTGCTTTCTTGTAGACTATGATTTTAAGTGATCAAGAAAATTGTGGGTAAAGGGTGCCTAGTTTTCTTAACAAGGGTTATTTTATGTTAAAACTGGATTACTCGCATACTGTCAAAGCTATAGTTTTTAGTGCTCGGACTATTATGGTAATGTCACTTTTGGTACATGTCTTCCAAAGTGTTCCAAAGAGCTAACTACTGTGAAAACTCAAAGATGAGTACCAATGACTGCATTGAAAAAAATCTAGTGTTAATGCCTACATGTCCTTTTCTTGAAATACCTACCTGGTTAGACCCAATAATATGCATATTTTTTATAACATTGCTTCGAAGGTTATTGTCAATGGAATAAGATTTCCCTCCGCGCCTGATCTTCCGCTTCCAAATTGTTTTTGTCCTGGTTAAGTTGATCAGTGATAATGAGACACTAATTGCATATGAATAATTTTAGGAAATTCATGTAGTAATAAAATTGGCGTTGAGTAAATCATAGGCCACTACGCCTAGGGATGCCGGGCCTGGGTTGACTGACCCGTTGACCGGCCCGGCACTGTTCTGAACTGACCTGAACCGGTTGGCTGAGACCGGGACCGGGCCTTGGGCCCGACCCGGGAGGGGTTTTGGGGCGGGTCACGAGCTTAAGCCCTTTTAAAACCGGCCTAGGCGTGGACCCGGTTCGGGCCGCCCGGCCCGGGACCGGCCCGACCCGCCACTGTGCGGGCTCGGAACCGGCCCGGTTCTCGGGTCCGGGCTCGGGTCTGCATTTTGGTGGCCCGGGCCCGGGCCTAACGGTCCAAAATTTAATTTTTTTTTTTTTTTGCTTCTTTTGGCTCAACGGCCACCCCAAACGGCTATATAGCCGTTGGGTGGTACCGGGGGGGGGGGGGGGTCAGGGGGCTTTGGGTGGGGGGTGGGGGGGTGGGGGTGAGGGGTGGGGGTTTAAAAAAAAACCCTATAAATACTCCTAATTTTAAACATTTTTTCACACCTCTTCTCCAACTCTACCTAAATCCTACTCTCTACTCATCTCCAATTCTCCATATTCATCCATAGTTAGTTAAATACGGTACGAGAATTAAACGAGGTTTAATACGTGCGTGTTTTATTCGGTAACACGATTGAAAAAAAACGGTCAAAAATTCGTTGAAAAATGCGTTGACTTTTAAAAAACGTGTGAATACGTATACGTGTATAATACGGTATATGTTACAAAAATTCGGATAAAAAATACGGAGTATTATTTTGATCATTTAAAGTATATACTTCACAAAATAAGATATATAGTAAAAAGAAATAAAAGTATACACATATTCAAGTAGCAAATCTCATTACCACATCAAAGAATAATTCGTAATTGCATAAGTCGATGACAAAAATAAAAATAGTAATTAAGTCCAAGGCATAATTTTGCAAAATAAAGTCTAAAAATGAGACATAATAACCATAGATGAGGCGAAGTTAAAATCATTATCTTTACATGATCATCAAATAATGCTGAAGTTAAACTCATCATTTTATCAAGATGATGGATGACATATGAGAAAAGTACATTGTATGACTCCTACGCTTATTATTGTTTATGTGTAAAACTGTAAAAGTATACTAAACATATGTCAGGTTTAGAAAAAATTTAATTTTGATATGCTTGATTGGGAAAACATCATAAATTCAGTAGTATTTAACGTTTTGGTATTTAATTTTAGGAAGCTAGCTTTAGCCATCATGCAATCAATTTTAGTATCTAATAATTGCATTGTAACCATACAAAAACACGTGGTCACGAGGACGGTGTTTTCCTTTTTTGCTTTTAAGCTATTGTTGATCTCCTGTGCATTGTATGCACTCATTGAATTGATCAGTTCATGTTTCTGTTTTTTGTAAAAATACGGAAAAAATACGTTTTATACGGAAAGTAGAAGTTTTTTTCCTTTTTAAACGGACCGACATTATTTTTCGTTTTAAACGTGTTTTTTTGTTCAAAAAAACGGTACGTGTTTAAAACGCGTTTTAAACGGAAAAAAGCTAACTAGGTAATTCATCTTCTCAAATTCTCTTATTCTCCTTTATATTTTATTTTACTATTTAATACTTATACAATTATTATATCTACTTATTTATTATTATCTACATATACTATATTACTTATATTTCTTATCTACTTAATCTCTACTTATATCTCTTAATACATACATACATACTATATCTACTTATATATTATTATCTACATATACTATATTACTTATATTTCTTATCTACTTAATCTCTACTTATATCTCTTAATACATACATACATACTATATCTACTTAATATATACTTTATATAATAAAGTATTAAATATACTTTATAAACTATTACTATATACTTAATACATAATAATATCTACTTCTCTACTTATATTTTATATATACTTATTTTCCAATCTCCAATTCTCCATTATACTCTAATATTTAATTCTTATACAATTATTATATCCACTTAATACATACATTCTACATCTACTTAATATATACTTTATATATTAAAGTATAAAATATAAGTGTATTACTCATCTTATAGTAGTGTACTTATATATTATATAATATAAACATTGTATTATATATTACTTACTATAACTAGTATTATACTAGTTAATTAGTTAATTAGCATTCTTGTTACATTTTTCATTATACTAGTTAATTAGTTCATTACCATTATTGTAACATTTTTCATTATACTAATTAAAGTACTTCACATTTTATTTAACTAGTTGTTACATTTGTCACTATACTAGTTAACTACTTAATTAGCATTGTTGTTACATTTTTACTTGTACTAGTTATTTACTTCAAAAGTTGCTATAATTTTAATTGTAGAGTCACACATTAATTCTACTTTGCACAAAATTAGTTTGAAGTATTAATTAAAATAGTTTTAATTAGTTGCATTAGTTTTGTATCCATTATTATATTTATTGTGAATTAATATTTGTTACATTTTTTAGATGGAAGGTGGTAGATATTCGGTTGATTTGGGTAACCTCCAACGCAATCGAAGGAACGAGATTGGGAGGAAGAAATCCCGCAAAGGTAAAGAACTTGCCGGGTCTTCATCTCAAAGCCGAGATGATTTTGAAACGGGTTACCAAAGGCGAGATGGAGATGCGATGTCCGAAGAACAACTATAACAAGAATTGGCCCGACATAATAACCGCTTTCTACAACAACAACAAATGCCGACGACCATTGACGAAGAGGAGCTTGAGGATGAAGATGCGGAGGAATTGGAACCGGAGACGGCCGAGGAGGAGGGTGCCGGCAGCCACGACGCCGACGCGCCTGCCTCATCCCAATGTATGACGATAACCCCATAGATCCGAAAACGGAATACAACGAGGTTAGTACTTTATTTTATGCCTTATTTAATGAATTCCGTGCACAATATAGCAACGCTCCCCCTCCCCCGTCACGAACATCTTCATCTAAAGGAAAATCGATTTTTAAATCTGCATTTGGCAATCTTATGAAAAAAACTAAAACAACTCACGTCACTGAACAAAGCGCATTGAATGAGATTACTTTGTATTTAACATATGAAGTTGATTTTGAAGAAAATGATGACTTTGACGTTCTAGACTGGTGGAAGTCAAAAGACAGAACGTTCCCGATTTTAGCACGGATGGCTAAGCAAGTACTATCAATGCCGGTTTCAACAGTTGCTGTGGAACAAGAATTTAGTTCGGCCGGCAACGTCCTAACGGCATCTAGATCGAGATTGAGCGCGGAGTCTCTTGAGACGCTTATATGCTACCACGATTGGTTGAAGGCCGCACGTAGAACTCAAGAATTGAGCATCACCCCCTCCCAAGATTTTATGGATGACTCAACAACCGATGGTGGCTCTACCTATGCCGGAGATTCCGATTGATTAGTATTTTATAATTTATTACAAAATGTATTTTATAGCACTTGTCAAATTTATTTATACTTGTACTTCATATTTCAAAATTGTAAACTTGTACTTCATATTTCAAAATTGTAAATTTGTAGTTGTACTTCAAATTAATTTGTAAACTTGTACTTCATATTTCAAATAAATATGTGTTCACTTTTTCATATGTAGCACTTCTCAAATTAATTAATTGGTTACAATCTAACGACTTAAAATTATTTTTCTAAAATATAAAGCCGGTTTTTAAATTAAAAGTACATTTACAATATGTAATTTGTTTAAATACTTATACACCTATTTTGTAACATTTGTAAATTATAAATCAAACCACTTTTCTAAGTACAAATAGTTTTAGTTTTACTTAATTCATTAAATTAATTAATTTATTTTACAATATGTGTATAACTTTAAAAAAAAAAAATAATTCAAACCTCCCAAACGGCTATATAGCCGTTGGGGCTATGGGTGGGGGGCAGGGGGGTCCCGGGGGTGGTGGTGTGGGGAGTGGGGTTCAAAAACATCTATAAATACATCTATTTTCTAACATTTTTCTACATCTCTTCTCCAATTCTTCTCAAACTCTTCTCCATCTTCATCTTCTCTTATTATCCTACATTCCTACTTATACATATACCATTTTAAATATGGAAAGTACATCTTCCCTTATGCAAAACAATTTTGACAAGTGGAAGGACCCGAAGACCGGTCTGTGGTGGGCAACTTGCAGGTGGTGCAAGAAAGAGTGTTGTTTTGGGCGTTCATACGGATACGGGATGCCAATAAAACATATGAAGTCTTGTGACAAAGGGAAAACAACAACCAACGGTGGCGGAAATCCCAATTGATATTCATTAGAAAATGTATTTCGTATTGTTATTTTTTTCTCAATTCTCAAATGTAGTTCTTATTTCAAATAAATGCACTTGAACTTTGTTTTTAATAGCAATTTGTATAATATATAATTAATTAAAAAAAATATACTGGGCCCGGCCCGGCCCGACGGGTGGCCCGACCCGTGACCCGGGCGGGTGGCCCGGCCCGAACCGGAACCGGTCATTGACCGGGCCGGTCCCGGGCCTACCATTATAGGACCCGAGGCCCGACCGGGCCTTGACCCGGCCCGGGCCCGACCCGGCCCGGGTCCAACCCTAAACCGGCCTGGTTGGGACCGGCACAGGCCCAAAATGTTTGTTTTTTTCCCGAATGGATTGGGTGGTAGGCGGGTTGGGCCGGGTGGTTTGGGGGTGTTTGGGGTTGAGGTGGGGGGGGGGGGTTAGTTTTGACTATCAAGAATTTGTTATAGTTAAGATGACTTTTAAGTAAGAATTTTGTATACTCCGTAGTAGACATTGTGAAGTTTAAAAGGGGACTGACTACTAACGTAGACTTGTCGTTTGGTTTCTTTTTTTGGGCAAGCCTTTTTAATCTCTTATACGGAGTAATATTGACATTTAATCTCTTAAATGTCAATATTCTTGACGGAGATGCGTTTCGAACTTGTAAACCATACACTTGTCTTTAGCCTTTAAATTTAGGTCTTTAGACCAATTTTAAGTTTTTAACCTTTAGAAAGACTGCAGATTTTTCAAAGAAAAATCATTTAGTGAGTCAGTGACTTGTAACAGATAATGTAAATAGTGACTTGTAATAGCAAATAGTGAGCAAACAGAAAATCAAATATCTTTAAATACTCAAACTATGAATTTGAAATGGTTCCACAATGACACAAATAAGAAAAAACTACACGAAATTCAAAGTTTGTATTAATATGAATGGAATCCAAAGTAGAGATCAAGATCTAAACTAGAACATGTAAACGCGAGTTCGTATATCGTGGAACCTTCCCACGATGAGCACCGTACTCCTGCAATCAAAACGACACAACTTTGATTTTTATTAATAAAAAATTCGCGCATGAACAGTACGCGCATACAGTAATTTTTTTTTTGTTTTTTTCTTCGTCCCAGTAGCAGAGTGGTGTAACTCATGTGTAACGAAATGTAACTCACATTATTGATCAATGTAACTCAAGTCCAGTCGAAATGTAACTTGTCCAATACATATTATAAGAAATAAAATTTTGATTTTAATAAAAAGATAGTCTAATTGCCTAAACTTTTTACATAAATAGTGTATGCGTTTTGTTTTAAATATCGGACTATAAAAATGATTTTTTTATGAAAATGATTTGTTTTTTTGATAACAGAGGCTTGTTATGTTGTGTAACTCGCATTCTATTTCGGTGTAACCGTGTAACTCACATTATGTGCAATGTAAATCACATGTAAGTAAGATGTAATTTGTTAAGGAAAATTAACATGTAACTCGCTTTAATAGATATGTAACTTTAGGCAAATTCTGATGTAACTGCATGTATTTTCAAAAGTAATTAAACCGCTGCTTTTCATTGTCTCCCGCAAGGCTGCAAGTCACCCTCCAAATTGGAGGCAGAGTCTGCTCAAAGCTTTTGAGCAGATCAAAGGTTGAAGAGCAAAGAATTGGAATCTGATTAAGTGGCTCCAAACCTCCAATCGGTGAATCGGGTGATGCTCTAATTTCTCTGCATCGGTGCACTAAGCAGCATGTCTTCGGCAAGTCATCCTCCAAATTGGAGGCACCTGCTCAAAGGTTTTGAGCAGATCAAAGGTTGAAGAGCAAAGAATTGGAATCTGATTAAGTGGCTCCAAACCTCCAATCGGTGAATCGGGTGATGCTCTAATTTCTCTGCATCGGTGCACTAAGCAGCATGTCTCCGGCAAGTCATCCTCCAAATTGGAGGCACCTGCTCAAAGGTTTTGAGCAGATCAAAGGTTGAAGAGCAAAAAATTGGAATCTGATTAAGTGGCTCCAAACCTCCAATTGGTGAATTGGGTGATGCTCTAATTTGTCTGCATCGGTGCACTAAGCAGCTGCGGCAGAATTGAAGATGATCGATCATCGGTGTTCTATTATTTTTTGCAAGAGACGATTGTTTTTAATTAATGAAGTGATGTCATTTAGGGACCGGGCACATCATCCTCATGGTGTCCCGGTTGTAGGGTATAATTTGCGTGTGAAAAACGTAAAGTTAGTGTGTAACAATAGTCGGAGACCAACAATCACATTTGTGCTCTTAAGCTCAATCCAACGTTGATTTGCCTTTTCTTCATTAATTCCTTTCAAATAATTGAAAGGATGACTAACCAAATTCATCGCAACACATCACTGAATCGGGTTGAACCTACATGATAAAATAGCCACATTAATCTTGCATATATAAGTGGTTAGTAGTGTAGAAACACTGAGAAAGAAGGTGAATAATACTGAAAAAGTTAGAAAAGTTCGCCATGAATTATGAATAGATGAAAAAGTAAGTTATTTATTACTTTTGATGTAGTCCCTAGTGGACAGTGAAAGGAGTACACATTAAGACTTTTGTGTTGGTTGGCTTCTCACTAAATCTCACGGTGAATGTTTTGCAGGATTGCTATCCTAGGAGGCTGGGAAAGTTATTTCTAGTTCATGTATCTTACATATTCATGCTTGCACGGAAGGCCCGTTTACCCCAGAATTAAGGAGAAGGTAAGGCTTCTTCTGTTACTTGTCATCGTAGCCAGTTACTTGGAGAAAGTATTTAATTGTAAAATGATTTTGAAATTGCTTTTACTTTAAAAAAATGATTTTTAAAGTGATTTTGGAGAAAATATTTAATTGTAAAAAATTGGTAGTGTTTTATAAAAAATGCTTCTAAAAAAGTAAAAGTTGATAATGTTTGATAAAATAAGTACTTTTTGTGTAATAGAAAAAATGAAAAACAGTTTAAAGCTCTGCTTTCGGCTTTTGACTTTTAAGTGCTTAATTTAAGCAGAAGTTGTCAAAAACACCCATTTCAGCTTTTTTTAAGCCAATAGATGAAAAGTACTTCTTTTAAGTTTTTGCAAACACTCTCTTAATCTGCAATTGTGACAATGACGCTTGTGGTAAATGTCTTCAAATTTCTACACTTTGAGCCTTTAACCAATATTTTCTAGAAAACTTCCATAAAATAATGTTTTGGTATAATAATTGTTTTGCATAAGATGCTCTCAAAGAAAGAATGAACCAAATTATCTGATGAGTTCGAGGTAAGTACTTCTAACAATAAAATAAAAGAACTTGAAGAGAGACTTGTCAATAATCAGAAATGTTCAGAAGCACAATTATATAAAGAAGATATTCTTAATTTGCGCTTAACAAACTCACAAGATAAAGTCACTAGCTTAGAATTTGAAGTAGCTAAGCTTAAGAAAACTGTTTGTGACTTAACTAAGGATCTAGACGAAAATAAGCAAAAACGTTCTGAAGCTGTTAAATGTTTTGAAGAACTTAATTAATAAGAACATGGACATCTATATTCTAAGACTAAGGAGTTAGAGGATATTCTTGCTAAGAAAGGCCAATCTGAACATACTGTTTTTCTTTTAAATAATAAACCAAAGGACACTAAATTTTATAATCCTAGAGAAGGACTAGGCTTCCAAAACCTAGGTACATGAAGTTAGGATTGGCCAATTTAATGTTCTTCACTAGTGCTTCTGAAATTAATGACGAAGAAGAGGGCAAAAGGAAAAATAGAGCTAAAGCTGAAATTAGTTTTAATTATTCTGCTCTTAATGATAGCTATGCTAGTAGACAAATTCCTATGTCTGATGACTATTTTGCCCTTTTCCCTCGTGAAAATCTAACTGTGTCTAATGAGGATAAAGCCTCCACATCTAAGGTTTTTGAACCATACATTCTAGAGATCATTAAGAAAATTGCCGATCTTCACACATCTCTGGAAACCGAAAGAAGTATTTTTAAACAAGAAAAAGAAAAACTTTTAAATGAAATATCTTCTCTCCAAAAAACCTCTCAACAGACACAACTTCTACCTCCTCTCCTGTTCCAAAAAGAAATTTTTCAAAACCTCATTTTCAACAGGCTTCTAAAGAAAACAGCTCACCCTCTTACTCTCATTTTGAAAACCGAAAGGTAATGTTCTTAATAAACGACAAAAGAAGAGGATGGCCTGGTTTTATAAACAAAAGGAGGCTGCAAGACTTAAAATGTTTTCTAAAAAATCAAAGTCTCTTTCTCTACGTCTTGTAGTACTTTCAACGGAAATCACCAAGGGCGTTTACCCATTCAAGTTCTCAAAGTCAGTCACAATTGCTCATTCAAGATCACAATTATTGATTGTAATGAATATGATGTTTTTATTTACTAATTTTTTTAGTTTGGTATGTGTTGAGTTTTATCCAACACGATATAGTAAATATATGTATAAATGTGTATGAACAAACTATTTTTACGTGGAAACCCGAAAGGGAGAAAACCACGAGACTTTTTAGGCTAATGTCCAAGCCCTCTAATTCTCATTAGACTCTCCTCACCATTACATTGTACAAGCTCCCATTAATGGAGTATTGAAGCTAGCTCTAAAAGTGAGAGGAAGAAGAAGCTAAAAAGAGATCCATAATATGGAGGGAAACTCCCATATTTATAGAGAATATGGGAAGGGGATACTCTCCACCTTAATGGGCCGAATAGGCCGAAATGGGCCCAAAGGCCGAAACAGGCGTGATAGACCTACAACGGGCCTTACAGATCGGGCTCCGTACTACGTAAAGTCTTGGGCTCCTGAACAGTTACACACCGGGAAAATATATCCCAACAGTATGTATTTATGTTTTGAACTCAACGTTTGAGGCTTGAAATGAAGGTAAACGTATTTGTATATGTTATAATTTCAAATTTTGAATGTTTTTTTGTACAAATTTAACTGTGATTTTTAAGAATTTTTTAAAAACGAGGAACAGTTCAATGACAAGAATCAACCGTTAATAATGGTTTGGTTCCATATTGGTTCTATAAAAAATTAATAAGAACTAAACCATTATTAAGATTTGATTTTTCAAATGGTTCCATCTACTTTGTCTAAGAACCGAGCCGGTCCCAGGCCTAGTCAAGGCTGGATAAACAGAGTTTGAATTCTATGTCTATCTCGAAGAACACAAAAATGAATCGCCTCAAAATACATCCAGAGAAGAATGTTTACCCCCATGCATTCAAAAATTTCTTCACAAATACAACAATGACTTATCTGTTGCAAGCTTGTCTCCCCAACAACTTCAATTATAATGTAAAGTAGAAGTTTGTGACCCTTTTCAAGTTTGCACCTTCATGTTTTTTCTCCTTATGTCTGAGGTAAGGTTTTATGCTTTATGCCCCCCCACTGCCTATCTAATAAAATAAGGTAAACGCCCTTGGTGATTACCCCCTTTTTAATTAAAAAACTAAAGAGAAAGATATAGGGTGTGTTTGAAACTAATTCCGTTTCTGCTTCTTATTTAAAGCAGAAGCTGAATCAGTTTTCAGAAGTTGGTCTCCCCCAACTTCTAGGAGTAAATTAGGGCACCCGAAGTACTTCTGCACTTCCACTCAAACACTCCAACTTCTCCTTCTGCTCACTGAAGGAGCAGAAGCAGTTTTAAGAATCAGATCCAAACACCCCCATAACATACCTGAAGGGAAAATGAAGAGAACATATGTAGTGCTCTCAGGAAAGAAAACGATGCCGTATATGGTACCGGTATACCATGCGCATGGTATCTTGGTACCAGAGTATAATTTGTGTCATTGTTGCCAGTTGCTACTAAATTAATATGCGTCCAAAGGTTCACTATTTTTTGTTTGAGAATATAATTGAATAAAGCAAAATGACTCACTAAACTGTTTGTGCTTCCTTGTTATGAAACTAAAATCAGTCAATGCATTTTCAATGCGATTCTCACCATAAATCATCCGGAAACAGTTTATTTGCGCTATAGTACATGGGTAAGGCTGCGTAGATTCGACCTCCTTACTCCATCTTAGGTGGGAGCATTTGCAACACTTGATGATAATGACCACTTAAATAATTAGTTGTTTGACTTCTGTTTGAACAAGCTGACATATTAATTAAAGCGCATTACTCAAATGTAGTGGGCATGGGAGGAAAACAGGTTTGGCGGCAATTAAAAGAATGAAGAAAGTAGATGAGAAAATTAACTACCCTCCAACTGAAAACTACCTTCCACCCCAACACTCTTTACAAAGTTCCCATTATCTCCTGTTTGTTGGCGATCCAAATCATAGAACCTCTAAACTCCCACCCAATAAAATAGGCAAACAAAATCTCTTTTTCTTTTTCACCTTAAATTACATGAAAAAAAGGGAAATAAAACAAGACAAAATAAACGGACCCCAATTGTTGTGGGAGAACAAAAGTCCAAGAAGCGTTGACGGATCATCTAGAACCTCGTCTATACGATCCAATTGAATGACTGATGTATGAAGGGAAAACCTCACTGTTCTTTTCCACCTACCCACCCCCCACCCAACACCCCGGAGGTTCGCGTGTGAAAATATACTCCGGGTTGTGGTAGGGCTTTCCAAATCCAGTTTTGACAATTTGACTACTCTCTAGCTTTGCTTCTCTCCACATTCCATCAACCTAAATTCCAGGTCTGTTTTCTTCAATCTTTTCTACGTTCTTTAGCTTTATGTTTTCCAGAGATGGATTTTTCCCTAGTGTTTTCTTGATTTCTTCCATCGTATAGCACTTGGGAATAGAATGGTTATTTCTAATTTTTCTGGGGGGTTGTAAAGTTGATGTCTTTTGTTGATGAATTCTATTTAAAGGAGAAGTTAAGTTAGGATAGGATAATTGATGCATCAGATCAAGAAAATTGGAATAAAATTTGGGTCTTTTGCGCCTGATAACTTGCGAGTAGTTACATGGATGAAATTGTAATGGACTAGTGGTTACATAGACGATCTTAGCTAAGATGGCCTAAATTTTAGGATCAATACTTAAAAGATGTTGGCAGCTAGTAATTGGTGTCTGGGATTTGGGCAAGAAAATCTAAATATGTAAAAATTGCATAATGGTAGAAATCATTTGTTATTCCAAGTATTTGAGCCAGCCGGATTCATAGCTATACCCATATGAAGTGTTGGATGTTGTGGAAGAGTTTTGTTTCACATTGACTATATCATCATCATCATCATTACCCCAGTGCCGAAAAGGCTCCCATCTACGATGGGGTAAGGGGGTCGGATGTACGCAGTCTTACCCCTGTACTAAAGCACCAGAGAGACTGTTTCCGGATGATCCATAGCGAAAAATGCGTCCAAAATTGCATGGATTGTCTGTTGTTTCATAACAAAGAAGCGCAGACAGTTTAGTGAGCCATTTTGCTTTATTCCATCATATTCTCCAGCCAAAAACATTTTGCACATTGACTATATACGGAGTATAAAATAACAAGCTACTCCCTCCATCTCACTAAATGACAACTTTCATATTTGGCCATTCAAAAAGAACTTTGTTATTTTCTTTTAAACTAACAAACTTGCAGTTAATATTTTCTCTTTTCCGTAGAAACCTGAACTAAACAATATTTACTTTGTTATTCCGCTTGCAAGTCATGTTTGAGCAACATTTATTGATCGAAGGGATCTACGATCTCATTCTCATTAGACATTGCGAGGTTCAAGTTGTGTTCGAAATAAGAAAAGTAAAAATTATGTGGTTGAAATTTATGCAGAGGAGAGAGAAATTAGTAGAACCACAAATTAATTATTTTAAAGGGAAAGTAGTGACAAAGTTTTTGAGACAATAAAAAACAGAAATTTGGCGAAGTCCAATTGGATGGAGGGAGTATGATATTGACTCCTTCCCTTGGTAGTTAACTCGCTACTCGGTAGTAACTCTATCAAGGACCGAGTAGTGAGTAGGACCGATTACTCGGGATTACGCGGTGATTACTCGGCCTTGTATTAATTAAATTTAATAACATAAGTGCCCGAGATTATAGAAATATAGTAGTATTAAAATTATCTTAGAATGCATATAAATGAATAAAATGATAGAAATGCTAAGGATGGTGTAGCAAAAGGCATAAACATTCTAAGTCTTCAAGAAAATCAATCATCTATCAATTTGGTAAGATCTCTGTTTTCTCCCCATGTCCATCCTATATCATCTGATTTTCTCTTAAGTGTAGTATTAGCATATTCAGCAGACTCACCAGAGTAGATGATGTGTGACAGTGTGTATCAATCAATGATGTGCCATAGTAAACAATCAATATAGTAATATTATTTAAAAGTTACGTAGTATAATATATGATGGATAGTGTACCCGGGGGTAGCTTATCCGAAGGGTTATTATGAGAATAACCTAGAGAGAAGTCAGAGCAAACAAGTAAGAGAGAGAGAGTCGACAGTATTAATGAACTCGAGATGTTCTGGTCCTTTACAATGGGAAAAGGGGGGTGCTATTTATAGCAGCAATAAATGCGATGAGAGTACACGTGGCGATAATCCAACGGCCGAGGGGTAACCTCAATCGGGGTGGCACCGGCATATGCATGTGCACCGCATTAATGCGGTGGTTTGGATGTGACGCCGCATTAAATGCGGTGGTTGCTTGTCTCCAAAGGGAATTTTCGATGATTGAGTTGTTAGCCGAAGGCTGCCCCGTAGCCGGGGGCTCTCTGCAGCCGAAGGCTTGGTATAGCCGAAGGCTACTTTTATGTCGAGGGCATGGAGATGCCAAAGGCTCCCAAATTCTGTCATTTTCTCCCAGTAACTTCGTATGCTCAAACCTGGCTGCCCTGTGTGTTTTGGAGCCTTCGACCATGGTGCCGAAGGCATTCCCCGGTGCACCGGGGGTTCCTTTGAGCTTGGGCCGCAGTGTTTTGGGCCTCATACGCTCCTTGGGCTTGTCGGGCCTGTGCTGGAGTAGTAGGAGTCTGTGGGCCGGGGGTCCCTGGGCCATATACTCCATCAATGTATATACTCATACTAGTGAAGAGAATTTATTTATATCAAAATACATGTGTGTATCAATATTAAACAATTAAGATGGTGATATTTTAAGAATGCTGAAAAGAATAACTGGCGAAGAAGTATGGGAGAGTGGAGAGGGGAAGATACAAGAAAGAAGATGACAACTTATTGAGAAATCATAGTCAAAGCTCTAGGGGGATAGTGGATGTCAGAAATTCCGTTTAACCTAGGTTTTGTAACTTAAATTTTCAATTTTATAAGGGTGGACCGAGTTAGACCGAGTAACTCGCCGAGTTGAAAACTTCACCGAGTTGAGAAACTCGCCGAGTAACTCAGAAATAAAACACGGACCGAGTTAGGTAGCTACTCAACAAGGTCAATACCCGAGTTGCGAGTACTCACCGAGTAGATAACCCAGGTCCTTCCTTGAATCATACTGATTTTCTTAGAATGAAATCTTAGGTCCTAACATTTGTGTTTTTATGTGGACACCCGTGGAAGAATTCTCTGATAATCTATAGTTTTTGCCTTTTCATGCTCTCTCACATAAAGAAACCGTAAACTAGTGCTGCTAGAAATGTTGGCCCGTCTTGAATGTTGAAAGTTGGACACTTACATTAGTTGTACTTATATATGTATCTATATTTGTTTTTCCTGCAGAAGAAAGCTCCTCATAAGCTAGTGCATCTGCAATCATGTCAAGCTTGGAGGAGCCTCTTAGTCTAGACAGGTTGCCAAGGTTGACCAATATTGATGGGCTGGATGGTAGATTCTCATCAAATGGCTGTAGGCGGCCAGTGGGAGATGATGGAATGAGGGAACGATGGATTGATGGGAGAAACTGCAGCTCATCTAACAGCTGTGAGTAAGTACCACCACAAGCTCCATTCTCTTTAGCAGTGAGTTATATTGTGTACTGCATGCTTTTTTTCTGAATTACATGTAGTCATGTACCATTGAGTCAAGCTTTCAGGCTTGTTTGGTTCATGGATTTCATAGGGAGGGCGAGGGGTTGTATTTTACTTTTAATTATGTATCTCTATTTGTTAGTTCTAGATTAGAATTAAGTCAATTAACTATAGTACTTTACTCGCAAAAAAAAAAATAACTATAGTACTAGACTACTAGTTAGGTAATGTATTCCCATATAGTTTTTATCTTCACCTTATTTCCAACCTAGATTAGACTTACTACTCTTAATGAATCTCAGTTCTTGTTTTTAGCAACATCCTATTTATCAGATTCCATATTGCTGTTGTGGTGAAAGTGAATGTGTTTAAATGTAGGTATTGTTCAAACATTTTTCTTTCTGATTTTTGTTTTCATTTTTTTATAAAAAAATAGAAAATATGTTAGGCAGTAGTATTTATGTTAGTGTTTTCATTATCTGACAATAATTTACTATTTTGAAATTATTAGAAACATTAATTTCATGTTTTAGATTTAAGTCTGGTTTAGGATTGAAATTAGTCTAAGTAAAAACATCCTTATAGAGTATAGACCCACACACAAGTTTGTATTTTAGAAATTTGAAAATAAGAAATAAAGCTTTTGAAAAATAAAAAGGAAAAAGAAAACAGAAACTTACCAAACAAACCTTAGAGTACATCTGTACATGTGAGTCTTGAATAAAAATAAATAATGCTCGTAGCTGATTTACTTTCATGTTAGTCTTTTGGCTCTAAGGCTTGGATGTTGTATATGGTTTAGAAAATTCGTATTTAAAAAAATTGGTTATTTAGTGCCAGTGTCCAAACATTACATACTTGAGAATCATTTTTGACATCATTGTTTAGCTTCACGATTAAAAATACAAATGAAGGATTGAAGGGAATTTTGATATCAGTCACAAAAAATTGTATTACATCATTAGATGATGATATCATGAAGTATTATGTGTTGAAACTTCTACAGAATCGCGTGTACATATATTTAATAATTTTCCTCATCTGAATTGTATCTATGTGTTGCATCCTTGTGCACATGGATTCATGCATCTCATCAACTTTAAGAAATTGCACTCCCGACTAGTGCATATTCATTCTCCTACACTTAATATAGGCATATAACATGCACTGTTCCCAAGAAATTATATATTTATATCTAATGAAAATTTCTCCTTAGAAATGTGCATGCATGTCAGTTACCAAAAACATCAATGCAAATGGTTACCGAAAACATTTGCTTTTGCATTGCATGTCAGTTTTATACCAAGTGATGGTTCATGTTTCTACTTAATGAGACCTGAATAGGTTCTTTAATGCTATACCAGAGTTTTTAAAAATTATATTTATATGTATTAGTAATTTAATATACAACACCTATTACTGATTACTAATATCTTTTTAAGGGGTACTAATTAGTAATTACTAATATCTGAATGTTATATACATTAGATATATAAATACTACTCCGTATGTATTAGTAACGAGTTGGACATTCCACTGCCTCAGTTTTCATTATTCAAAGAATAATCATGCATATCTTATATCCTAATATCTTTATATATTAGTCTCTTTTATAGAAAAATACAAAAAAGGGCCTATCTTAAAAGAATATTAAAATATTCCCTCTAGCTTTTAGAAATCTTCTTTGAATGGCCTGTAAAAGTTTCAAATCTCTAATGTTAAGTATTCTTGCTTTGTTGAGTATGTTGACTAAAGAACTGTATGATGGTGCTTTTTCATATTTCATCATTCTTTTCTGGCAAAAGGTAGAAGCAGAATATTAAAAAACACCCATAGCTGAAGAATATTATAATTGTCTTAATCATAATTTAGTTAGCATCAAGGCATCAAAAATATCTTGTATTTACTCTCCCAGTTTTCAGATACCTTTCTACCATTATTTTGATGAGTTATACAAGATATTCATTCACACTTATGCATAGATGCTACCCTTGCAGAGAAGATTTTGATGAATATGGCAGAGGAAGTTTTGCAAAGAGAAGACAATTTAGAGATACACCATATAATGGTGTGTCGAACCGGAGAAGTTTGAATGGGGGAAAGAGGCACATGGTACTGTTATAATTCACTCTTTTTATGGATCATCAGCATGTATCGATTCATATAGCAATAACAGATCTACAAAAGAAGTTTTAGTTTTTTATTGTAGATTTGCTGTTGTTTTGACAGTTATTCAGTAGTGTACCGAAGTATGTGAAGATAGTTGAAGTTGGGCCAAGGGACGGGTTACAGAATGAAAAGAATACTGTTCCTACATCTGTAAAGATTGAATTAATTCGTAAACTTGTTTCCTGCGGATTACCTGTGGTTGAAGTAACGGGTTTTGTTTCACCAAAATGGGTACCTCAGGTATATTATATTGTTATTCTTCCTGTATTTTCAGCACAACTGTCACTTCTTTTGTCACTGCAACATAAAATTTCTCAGTTGGATGTTCTTTAAGGGTTTTTTGACATAAATATGACTAAAGGAAAAGCTGAAGAAAAAAAGATACAATAGCTTTTTAAATATTCCAAAAAACATACTTCGTATGTTACTTTTAATATGCCACTCACTCCCTGAGTCCTTGTCAGACCGTCACACCCCGCAGTGTTTACTACTCCAACCCTAATGATACCCACAAAGCTCATCACCGCTAGTGACACCATCCCACCTCTTACTCTAATGGCGACAATAGTTTGCGGGGATTTTCCGGTGACTTTTCAGGAGGATTTTTGTGGAGAAATTCTTGTGACGGCTGGGAAATAGGAGATTGATGGGGGGGGGGGGGAGAAAGAAGATATCGAGATGAATTTAGGGTTAGAGCTATTTAAGTCACTTTAATGTCCAAAATAGTTACTAGTCATCTTTTTATTCATTGAAACTCTAGGAGTAATATTTTGGTCAATAATAAGTCATGCATTTATTATAAACGGTTTTTAGAAGTATGTTTTTAAAGAAGTGGGTCTACTAAATGTTTTATCTTTAGTTCAGGCATATAACATTTGATAGTACAATTACTAAGTTTTTTTTGTTTGATTTTTCTACAAGAAAAAAATATTTATTTTACTTTTAAGAGAAACTGTTAAGTCATCGCAAACTGGTCAAATATATAGATATAAACTCACATATAAAGTCTTGGACTCTTCTTTCTATAAGGTTAAACTTGAAACCGAAATCCCTAATAGAAGCCTCGTATCAAATGCTTCCTTCAAAAACAATTTTTGTTTATTTAGACTTTTCAAAGCATCAGTTTTCGTGTAAAAGCAATTTTGACCCTATACAATCCAAAGAGGCTCTTACACCACATTTGTGAATGGGAATATATTTTTTAGCTTGTATAGAAAAAAAACTCAGTGTTGCCATTTCAATCAAGAACGAATAGAGAAAAAACCTAAGTTCTTTCATCAGCATATCGTGTTTACTGTCTTTTTTCCTTTTTTTGATAGCTATCTGATGCAAAGGAAGTGATGCAAGCAGTTAAGGACTTGGAAGGAGCAAGATTGCCTGTATTGACCCCCAATCTAAAAGTGGGTAAACCCTATTTAACTGCCTTGTCCCCTGAATTTTTTATGTACTTACTATCGTTTTGAATAAATGAATTAGGGCTTTGAATCTGCAATTGCATGTGGAGCAAAAGAAGTAGCAGTTTTTGCATCTGCTTCAGAGTCATTCTCAAAGTTGAACATAAACTGTAGCATTGAGGAGAGTCTTGTTCGTTACAGAGACGTCTTATCTGCTGCTAAAAAGCTCTCAATACCCGTTCGGGGGTATATATCATGTGTTATTGGGTGCCCTGTTGAAGGAACAGTTTCACCTTCAAAAGTTGCATATTTGGCAAAGGAACTTCACAATATGGGTTGCTTTGAAATCTCACTAGGTGACACCATAGGAGTTGGTACTCCCGGTAATTCTCTCTGCATCACTTAATCCTCATAATTGCTATTCCAACGTGCCAACCTCCATTTCTTGCCTCATTAAGGGTATGTTTGGATCACGGGAAATGCCTGGGGAAAGAAAAAGTGCTATGGAAAGTTTTATGTTATGTTTGAATCTAAATATACCAATCATGAAATGAACATGATACTACTAGCCTCAATGCATTGTTGTTTCATGATATTTTGTGTGCATGTGGAGTCGGCCTATTGTGCGTCATCAGTGATGACGGTATCAAATTTTGATCATTATTCCTTCTTGCAAATACAGTCTCTCCGTGCTTTAGTACAGGGGTAAGACTGCATACATCCGATCCCCCCTACCCTACCGTAGGTGGGAGCCTTTTGCGGCACTAGGGTAATGATGATGCTGATGATGATGATGATGATTCCTTGTTGCAAAGAAGGGCATTCGGCAGAAAACATTGCCACTATACCTTTTTGCATAAATTTCTAGTGCTAATTAACTGTATCTAATGAATTGAAGCCATAATATGAGGCGTTTTTTCACAAAACTTGTAGGAAGAAATATGACTACATGTTTACATGGTTACAGCACACAGCAGTTACTACGAAAATATAGTCATTGTCACTGCACAATAAATGGAATGCCATCATGGTCACTATAGTCACTGTCATTATTTCTTAATTTAGTGCTAACGACCTAACTATGGGATTAAGGTGCTGATAATGACTGGTGATTTTCTTTCTTTCATTCTTATTTGCTCTTTGTTTTCCTTCACTTTAATCTTGTTTTCTGGTTTCGAAACGGCCCTAAGTATTTCATCCCATGACTAGCAGTCTAGCATGTGACGCGTGATACTATCTCTCTGAGTGACTATATTTTCCTTCGTTTCAGGAACTGTCATCCCCATGCTGGAAGCTGTGATGGCTGTTGTTCCAGTTGAAAAGCTTGCTGTCCATTTCCACGACACTTATGGGCAATCACTTCCAAATATCTTAGTTTCTCTCCAAGTAAGTTCAGTGTCATTACATGTGCACTGTAACTTAATGTGGTAAACTTTAATTTTGTACTTATAAACTGTCAACGAGACAATGGGTATGATATAAACAACCACGAAACACATGAGCCCGTTCGGTGAGACTTAGAATGGCTAAAGTGGACAATTCAGCTGAAATCGCTAAAGTTGCGAATGAAATTAGCTAGTTGGCTTAATTAACTGAAACAGTTATTTTAAAACATGTGTTTTTTGAAACATATATTGAAATAAGTGAATGAAAACTATTTCAAAAAGCAAAGAAAAAAGTATCAACTTAATACATTTCAGGTAAACAAGTTACTTCTGAATCACAATTTAGTCACATTATCAAGCACAATGAAATAAGCTAGTATTTTTTTTGTTGAGGAACACTGGCTTATATGGAAAAAAATCTACCAAACAGACTCGGGATAGAATAGGATAACAGGCAAAACACCACCTTTCAGTTCCTATGCTAAGAGTCCAGCACCCTGTGCTTTCAAAGAGTTGTGCATGACTTAAACTCATGTCACGTGTCTATTATAAATGCACAGATGGGGATATGCACGGTGGACTCGTCGGTAGCCGGATTAGGAGGGTGTCCTTATGCAAAAGGAGCTACAGGGAATGTGGCAACGGAGGACGTGGTGTACATGCTGGATGGCTTAGGTGTGAAAACTAACGTCGACCTCGGAAAGCTATTGGTGGCCGGCGAGTTTATCAGCAAGCATTTGGGACGTCAGTCTGGCTCCAAGGCTGCCATTGCATTGGCCCGTGTTTCAGCTGAAGCTTCTTGTAAAATATAATTGAAGTATACCACCAGCACATATGAGTATGAAGCTCCCTGGATTCCTTCCAAGAAAATTGGAGTCTCTGGACCCCTTTTTTCTATAGATTTTCTTTCTGTTTTTAAACCAGAGTGGTGTGTCTAAGCCTCTAAGGGTAACAAAGAAAACATTTCTATATATGGATGCAAAACGACTTTCGTATATAATGTTTTCGTATGAATATGAAAGAGTGTAATTTGTTGTATTCAACACAAGAATGAAAGAACCACCCGGTGTGTTAGTTTGCTTTTTTTTTTTTGGCAAAAGTGTGTTAGTTTACTTTAGATGCTGTCTTTGTTCTGTTCCTTTCAAATATAATTTTAACCTATAAAAGTATTTGCAATTTTGGCAAAAGTGTGTTAGTTTACTTTAGATGCTGTCTTTGTTCTGTTCCTTTCAAATATAAATATAATCTATAAAAGTATTTGCAATCCTAAATGAGGACACCCTGTAATTTTGGTAAATTATATGGTACAATTGGTTGTACCATGTGCACGACACTGCCGGGTATTTTAACTTATACCTAATGAGTGTATAGTTAAAATAAAACGAGTACTTGTATTAAACTATATAATTATATGTGTGTGTGTGTAGATCATGTAATGAAATAATGAATAGTGTAGAAAAAGTAGGAGAGATGGTGGAAAAGTATGAAAGAAAGATAAAAAATAGAAAAAGTAAGAGTGGTTGAAAATTTTTAAGGAAAAAACTTACCAAAAAGGGAAAATGTAGCAAATTTTTGAATACATCCAAAAATGGAAAGTGTAGCAAAAAAAAATACGGAGAGAGTAGTAAAAATGCATTATATTCAATTTTGAATCCTATGAATAATTCACAATCTCTATTAGTATTTTTTTCATTTCAATAGATATATCACATTGACGCACTATTGGGCATTGCCTCTAGTTTTACACTAGTACCATGGTATGTGTACGAAGTATGTTCTATTCCTTTTTTCACTTATCATGCTTCATGCGCGTCCAATACTGGAATACCGGTAAACTATGATTTGGTATTTAACATGGCCTTTCTTAACATATACTCGTACATTGTACTAGTGGCGGAGTCAGAGATTTTTCGCAGGAGGGGCATACTTAAGACTAAGAATTTTGTGTATTTGCTCAAAATTTAATAAAAACAATAAAAGCTTAATACATTAGCACATATTATTTCATTACATACTGCTTGACTTATATCTATAATCTCGGTAGATCAATTATGCGAGTTTTAATTTGTTCAAAATGTTGTATAATAACTTTATGTTGGTAAAACACAACCCTAGCCTTTTTCAAGATCACGAGCTCATAGACTCTTGTACACTTATATATCCACACACTCACAATACAAATTCTCGATCTGACAATATCACTTTGTATTATTCTCATTCACTTTTTGTATATGAGACTACTTCATTCCACCTAAGTTGATCACATACACTTAGGGATGGACCCGGGCCGGGCCGGTTCCGGTTCCGGGCCGGGCCCGGGCGGGCTTTTTTTCGGGTTACATGGGCCCGGAACCGGCCCGGGTTGATACCGGGTCCGGGCCTAACCGGGCCGGGCCGGGCCGGGCCCGGTTCAATGTTTTTTTTTTTTTTTTTTTTTTTTGACTTTCTTGTTATCTCCCTACCCCCCCCCCCCTCACCCCCACGCCCCAAACCTCCCTAAAACACCCAGCCCTACCCTAGGAAAAGAAAAAAAATTGAAAAAACCAAAAAAAAAAAAAAAAAATGAACCGGGCCCGGCCCGAACCGCCCGGGCCGGTTCAACAAAAACAGGGCCCGGAACCGGCCCGCCCGACCCGCCAAAACGGGCTAAAAGCCCGGAACCGGCCAACCGGGCCCGGTCCGGTTCGGGCCCGCACAGTAGCGGGCCGGTCCGGTTCCGGGCCGGTTCGGCCCGGCCCAGTCCATCCCTACATACACTACGTCAAACGATATCTTTGAGCCTTCTTTTATCACAAGAAGGCTTTCACTATTCTCTTTCAAGGAGACTCTCACTTTCACTCGCTCAATATATCTCCTCAAAGTTCTCATATAAATGAGAAGCTTCTCTATAAAACTCATCAAAGTTTCTCTAGAATTTTTTATACACCACTAGACATCAAGATTCTTCCAAAAAGTATCCACAAGCTTCTCTTATCTTTTGGAAGGATTTAGAAAACCTCACAATTCTTCAAAATGTTCTAGAGGCTTCCACATGATTTTGTGAGTTCCATATTTCTCTAAAAAAAACTCTACATTATTATTCTAGAACACTCAACACATCTCTACACACATAAATAGAATCTTGGATGCTCTAAAAATTCTAAAATTCTCATGAATTTCTCCACCAAGGAGGGAATCTAACATAATATCGAGAATGTTTTGATGATATTTTTGTTACAAGAAAAGTGACAACATATTCGTCAAACTCAACACTTTCTTGCTCACTATAACCATGAAAAGCTAACACATGCGTCATTTAATGTCTAAAACAATCCGCACTTGCATTCAAATGAGTGTGATATGCTACCGCCAATACTTGTATTCTTAGAGACACATACGTTTCCTAAAAGACTTTTCCTTTTATTTTAACATTTAACCTAAAATTATCCTTAAACAGTATTTATTTTTGACAAAAGGAGGGGCATTAAATATATTATAAGTAGTATTATCGTATACTAAAGAAATTTGCCCGAAGCGGAGGCACTTGCCCCCTCATGCCCCTCCCTAGCTCCTCCACTGCGTAGTACTATCGTATACAGAGTATTTTATTTTTTATTTTACCCCAGAGGCATCAGGGGAGGGGATCAATTTCACTCTATTGAAAATTGAACCCGAGACCTCCCATAAGGAAGAGTGAGTCGACGACCAGCTGGGCTGGACCGCTTTCTCTCGTATACGGAGTATATGTCGTGAACTTTTTTTGGAATTTACCTAATAATTACTTAGTAAAAAAATTATTACTAAACAAAATTTACTTTTTTTTAATAATTACTTAGTAGTTAGTACGGAGTATAATTACTAAGCTAACACACATTATACACAGTTGTGTCAATAGTTCCGCTGTAGCAATTATAACATGATGATTGCAGGACTAGAATCTAACTATAAGCTGAATCGCTGAGTTAGTATCCGGGTTCGACTCCCGGCAGCGGAAATTTTAATTTTTTTTTTACTTTTATTCGCAAGTACGGAGTATTGATTTTATTACTCCGTATATATTTATATGTGTAAGAAGTACCGTATACGGAGCATTTTTTTTAGAATCTATTCGTCTTCCCCCAAAACCAGAGTACAGTTCCTTGCCCAGTTAGTCCGTTTACTCTAGCGTGTTATTCCGACTTTCGCCGGTTTTGCCATGAATGTCGGAAAGTGTCCAAACCAACCGAAAAGGCCTCTAAGCGCTTTCTTCGTTTTCATGGAGGATTTCCGGAAGACTTTTAATGAGCGAAATCCGTTCAGTAAATCATCTGCAATAGTTGTCTCTCGAGCCGGGGGTGAAGAGTGGAGGAATATGTCCGCCGCCGATAAAGCTCCTTACTTACTCAAGGCTGTTAAACTTGAGGCCGAGTACAGCAAGAACATGCAGGCCTTTTATAGTAAGGTGCGCGATTATTATAGAAAGCTGCTCGATAGTAGAGATGCTGAACAGGAACCTAAAACCCCCAAAACTCTTTCTCAAAAGAGCGATGATGGAGGTGAGTAAAGAGCGCATTGATGAACCAATACAACAACAACAACATCCAAGCCTTAGTCCCAAACGATATTGGGGTCGGCTAACATGAATCCATACATGATATCATCCAAAAGAAAAGAAAGGAAACAAAGATAAAAAAGATAAGCTATTATAAAAAAGATAATATAAAATAGATGAATATACATATAAAAGATAAAATAAAATAAATGCAGCAATTTTCCCTCATTTTATTTATTTATTTATTTTAGCGGTCCCTTACATTATGACTAATTACTTACTAATTATAAAGGAGAAACTGAAGAAAGAAGAAAGCACTCTGGTGGAAATGCTGAAACATTTCCGGTAGAAAAAGTTACAGGTATAATCAGAATCGAAAAATGACCTGTGAAGTTAGTGGAGTAATTCGATAGATATCTTTTTTGGGATAATTTTTGCCAGAATTGAAATAAGAATAATTACTTTGATTATATTTGGCAAGGATTTATGGCTCATGATATTTGATTATATGGTTGAGTCTACTCGATTTTTTAAATAAAAGAGTGTAATAGAGTTTCAAAACACAAGTCAAAAGCTACTTATTCAGTTATTCTGCTTAATGTTAAGCAGAATAAGCTTTCAAATGCTACCAAATAGGACCTGTATTTCTATGAAGGAATAAATTGCCAAGAACATATAAATATCATGCAGGTTATTTTTCTAATGACTGGGTAGTATTCCATCTATCTAATTTGTAATTCTTATGTACACACACATATAAATTCATCCTTCTTTGCAGGTCATGTGAATATGTTCAGCACAGCAGACCTTGTTGTCCGTTCAAAGAAAATTCTCAGTCCTGATAAAGGGAAGCCTGGGCAAGCCTCTGATCCTCACTCTACTATAGCTTCCGGGATCCCTAAAACTGTGTTGTTGCCTGATGCCTCTTCCTCGGTAAATAATTCTAAGAGCCTTCCACCTTCATCAGCCTGTCCACCATGCCATGGACAGAACAAAAGAAACTCACCTTCTTCTCCTATTGCCTTGTGTGTATCAAAGAAGCCCCGAGTGAACTTGGGCAATGAACATAACATTTCATTAACAAAGAGTACCATCAAAACTGAAGAAGTTTCAGAGGACACTTATCCTCCGTTTGATATGGAAATACTGGAGAGTGTATTTTCAGAGAAACTGTGCGAATCTGTGATGATATATGCCTTCAAGGTACTTTATATAGTCATTATTTCCCTTGGTTTTTCCTGTTCTAAAATAAAATTTATGAACAAAAATATGACTACATGATACCTACAGTTCCTGCTGAAATACAATCATGGTCACTCCATTGTATAATACGTAGTACTATAATAGAACATCACCATGGCTACTATACAATCACTTTTAAATACTCTATTATGGTCATGTACTGCTCAGTAAAAGTGATAATGTTGTCCACTATTTTTGTCTTATTCATTTGTTTGTCATTATTACTCTTTTAATTTTGATCGGCTTGGTCCCCTCCTCTATATCGCCTCTTGCAGTGTGTTTTGTGTGTCCTTGAATTGAAAAATTATGCCAACACTTCTGCAAGTGATGATCTGAGTGCTTCTAGGAACAGGTTTGATGTTCTGACTTCCCGCGTCTTGCAAATGAAGATCATTCAAAGAGATCTTCACAGAACCAGAAAGTCGATTATAAAAGATTTTCTGGACTCCGATGAGTTTGCAGATATCAAGACTGACTTTACCAATAAGGCCATCCAGGAGTTCAGGGCTTCTAAAATGTTTAAGAAAGAGTTGGATGTCCATTTGGAGGAATTCAAACGTTCTGATGAGCACAAAAAGGTACTGGTTGATCATCTCAAGAGATACAAAAATTCTGAAGATTACAGGATAGAATTGGCTAAGCACCTTATGATGCATAAGGATTCAGAGGAATACAAGATAGACTTGGCCAATCACCTGGAAAACTACAAGTGTTCTGATGAGCACAAAAGAGTATTGGCTGATTATCTTGAGAAATACAAAAAGTCTGAAGAATACTGGAAAGATTTGACAAACCATCTTGTGCTGCATAAGAATTCAGAAGATTACAAGAAAGAATTAGCCAATCACCCGGAAAACTACAAATGCTCTAATGTGCACAAAAAAACCCTGGATAACCACGTTCAGGAGTACAAAGCTTCTAATGAGCACAAAAAGTTACTGGCTGATCATCTTGAGAGATACAAAAGGTCCGAGGATAACAAGAAAGATTTGACTAAGCACCTTTTGTTGCATAAGAATTCAGAAGAATATAAGAAAGAGCTAGCAAATCATCTGGAGAAGTACAAGGTCTCTCAAGAGTACAAGAAAGCCTTAGCTGATCACCTTGAGGAGTACAAAGCCTCCGATGTGCACAAAAGGGTTTTGGCTGATCATCTTCAAGGATTCAAGAAGTCTGAAGATTACCGGAAAGATTTGACTAAATACTTGGTCAGTCACCTGGAAATGTACAAGCTAAGGGTTCTGAAGAGCACAAGAAAGCGTTGGCTGACCATCTTGAGAAGTACAGAGATTCTAAAGATCACAAAAAGGTACTAGCTGATCATCTTGAGCGATACAAAAGGTCTGAGGATTACAAGAAAGATTTGACCAACCATCTGGTGTTGCATCAGAACTCAGAAGAATACAATAAAGAGCTAGCAAATCATCTCAAGAAGTACAAGGGCTCCCGAGAGCACAAGAAAGCTTTAGCTGACCACCTTGAAGAGTACAAAACGTCCAGTCTGCACAAAAAGTTACTGGCTGATCATCTTGAGAGATATAAAAGTTCCGATGCTTACAAGAATGAATTTAATAAGCATCTTGAAAAGCATAAGGGGTCCAAAGCGCACAAGAAAGACTTAACTGATTATCTTGAGAAGTACAAGAAATCTGAGGAGTACCAAAAGGCCTTGGTTGATCATGAAAATACATTTTTACAGACAAAACGATGCAAAGATATTGTTGCCGAGGAAGTGGTGCGGTCTTTCATACAAGGAGTGTCAACTGCTCAATGCCGGATCTATGATGCTCTACGCAAACGCTTTCCAGACTTTGATACTTCTTCCTGGGGCCTTCCAATAAAAATTGAAGACCCGACAGGAGTTCCTCCTCCGCCCAGCCTTATTGATGAGATTCTCCCTGCACATCCTGCTGTTAACAATCTCGTGAAGTAATGAATTCACAATAATGTTTTCAATCCTAGCAAAACAAGAGTGATGCTGACGTGACTAGCAACTTTGTGACACCTTCAAAATGACTTGTTTTAATGTAGTAATTTTAATCTTAATTTCGGAAAGTTACTGAATCACCCCGTCTTTATTTTTGGGAACTTTTGTGGTGGTAGCACTATAGGCGGGTTTCTATGTGATTTGTTTTCCGTAAGATGACAGTGTTAACAGTATTAATACTATAAAACAGTATCTGACCTTTTAATTTATTTTTTCTTGTTTTTTAATTTCTTGTATAAGTTAGTTGGCTTTTTCTTTTATAGCTCAAACCAACCATCTTATGGGTTGGTTTGCAAACGCTTTAAAAAAAAGCACTTCTCAGCTTTTGGCTTTAAAAAAACACTTTTGTTTTTCTCGGTTTTCGTGTCAAACGTGCTTTTACTTTTTCTATTACACTAAAAGCACTTATTTTATCAAACACTACCAACTTTTACTTTTCAAAATCACTTTTTTTTCAAACACTATCAACTTTTATTTAATTATTTTTCCCCATTTCATTAAAAAAAAACACTTTTTTTAAAGCAGAAACTGTTGCAAACAGAGCCTATAGGGCCTCTAACTCTCATTCTTGATTGATCAAAATTTTCTTTTCCTACCGAAATATTTGATGAGCAAGTTGGCTCGAGCACGTGGGCTCTAAGGTATAAACTGGCCATATTTCTTTGACATGGGATGCATACTTTACATTTGAGTCAATTAAGCTCAAACAACAAATTGGTCTGTCCAAGACTTGAGAAGAGCACTTGCATTTCAATATTTGTCTTTCAATGGCCACACATGTAAGAGGAATAAACTCATGTATGTTAAAATATAAATATTATATTTACTGGTTTTTGTGTGGTTGGTTAGTTTTGCTTGAAACACTAGCGTAGGCATCGGGAGTATGGGTGAATTCTAGGGGTGGGCAATTCGGTTTACGGTTCTTTTTTCTTCGGTTTCGGTTCGGTTTTGGTTTATTCGGGTTGGGAGAATTTGTACCAAACTAAAACCATTTGTGTTTCAGTTTGGTTTCGGTTCGGTTTGAAATTCGGTTTACCAAAAAAAAAATTATTATGTTTAATTTAGTTTGGTTTGATTCGTTTGCTTATGTTTATAATTATTTTTTGATCAAGTTCTATATTTTAGAATTAGAAAATGAAAGTAGTAGTCCATATCATCTTTTTAAATCTATTGATTATTTAAATAAAATGTAAAAGGAAATAAAAGATAGAAAAATAAATAATAAAATATTATAAATTAAAACTTCTAACATTTTTTTATCACTACAAAAAATTCACTTCTTACAAAAAATAAGATAGTTGATTAGCATTTGTAATATCACATAAAATATTCAAAAAACCTAAAAGAGCCGGTTGTACAAATGTTGTAATATTCACAATTTTTTTTTTCAAATGACTCATGTAAAAATATAAATGCAATTTTTTTTTCAAATGACTCATGTAAAAATATAAATGCAATTTGCTATTGTTATCGCCAAACATAATAAATACTCCGTACAAATATGTCGTATTAGCTAACTTTGTCATAATGAATGTATGAAATGTGTAAAAATGAAAATGATACGAGTATATGCTTAAATATGTAGATTCATGTCTAAATTACTTATTTATATCTTAAACATGGTTTGAGCAAATGTTTACCAAACGGTTTACTTAAATAAACCCAAACCAAACTAAATCAAACCACCAATGTTAATAATATATGCATTATTTTTGAATTTCTTTAGTTCGGTTCGGTTTTGTTCGGTTTTTATCGGTTTCGGTTCGGTTCAGTTTAATACGGTTTGAAAGAAATAGTACCAAACTCAAACCAAATTACATACGGTCCGATTTCGGTCGGTTCGATACGGTTCGGTTCGGTTAAACCAAATTGACAGCGTTGGCATCGTTTTGAAGAAGATAATCAAAATAATATATTGTCACAACAATGTATATCAAATTATCGATGTCCGTTTTACCGTTTAAATGATGAAATTGTGCAGAGAAATGGAGATAAATACAACCCAAGATGAATATATTGGGCCGGACTGATCTCGCCTTGGTTCTTTTCTTCACAGATCTGGAGAGTCGGAAGAATTGTTTTGTTTTATATATGGACTTATGGAGTAGTAAATACGAGTTATGAAATGCATATTTGTCAATCTCTTGCATTAATACACTAAGCCTCTCGAGTGAGTTAAAGATATTATGAAAATATAATACAAATATTCATATGCACGCATATAATATGAACATCGCAAAATCTTCACAATAAAAAACTTCTTATTTCAAACTTTTATTATTCTTTAGTCATACACAACTCCAAGAAATAATAATAATTACTTCTTTAGTCTCCAATTTTCATGTTAGTTGTAGTTAATAAATATTTATATATCTAGAAACTAGACTAATAGTTATATTGAATCGCAAACACCAAATCCAAAAATTGTTACAAATCAAATTCTTAACTACTTTCAAAGCTTCATATGTTTTTTTTTTCATCTGCAAGCAACATCATCGCAAAACACATGTTGGGATATTGGACCCCGACCTATTATTTTTATTTCATAGGCCCAATACACAGACTCATACTGAGCCCGGTGAGTGAGGTCCACTTCCCAAGTACAAAATCCTAGAATTTGCCACATGGCATCTATATAATGAGGGAGAGAATTGTGGAGAGAATGACACATAAAATTTGTCGAGGGTAAAATTGTATTTTAATGAGCCTATTGCTTTCTTATATATAAATAGATAGACTACGCTTTAATTTATACCGTAGTGACTATATGAAAAACTCAAAAAAATATTGTGGACAAAATGTAACTAAATTGACTATGTGTACACTTTTATAGTTACTTTGGTATAATTTTAAACATAACCATAATCACTAAAAATTAATAAGTTATATTGTTATCCATTATCCTTACTTTTTCTCATATATTACGAAATTATTTATTTATTTAATATGGAAAATAGGATGGTTGAATTGTTTGATAAACCTTCATATTTTAAAAAAATTATATATGCAATATTGATGTCAGTAATATGGGGTGACTCTTCGTTAGAACTTGAGTCAGTATCAGGAGCTAATCCTATTTGTAAAGAAAAACTTGATATGCATATGAAATCATTTTAATCTTAACAATATAGATGATAAAAAGTTTATTCGTACATGTGAACGAATGAATATCACCATCAAGTTGAATCTGTTCATTTCTTGGCAGAACATATGTTTCAGCCTTTCAGGTATGTTTACACTGTGACTTTAAAATATTAGATTTTAAACTATCATAACTTTATATTTCTTACTATTGATTTCGTGTATTATTGGGAAATATGAAGGTTATTTAATAAACCTTAAGATTTGTTCTATATTATATATATATATATATATGCATTATTGCCTTATTGGTGTCATATGAAAGATCATAAAAAAATACTACCGTATAATTTTGGTTTACTTTTTCGTGTGTAAAAATTTGAGTAAAAATGAAAAAGTTATAACACTGTAACTTTTTTAAAAAGTACATATTTTAAACTATCATAACTTTATATTTCTTTCTACTAATCGATGTCTCGCATGACTCTCATTGAACAACTTTAGTAGACCAAGTGAAATTTAAAAATCATGAGCTTATTTTACATTGACAATACTAACATATATTGAACAACTTTTTCCTTTAGAATGTTATCTAGAGACAAATTGGTAACCTTGGAATTGGATGAATCTACTAAAATGGATGATGTTTTAGTTGAATTGGCTGAACGTGCTGAATTATGAAAAAATTGTATTTTAAAATATATTTTACTAGTAAAATACAGAAAATAAATTAAAAAGAACCTAAACAATTTTTATCTATTATTATACGTAGTACAATTTAATGCACGATATACAAAAAACATATTAAAATTCATAAATCTTTATCATCTTTGGTATAACACAAATATCGCTTATATAAAACTTAATTTCTTTGGAAGATTTATTAAACAACTTTCTATTTTCCTACCTTGATACGAATTATTATTTCGTATTAAATAAAAAAATAATTCATAAATTTAGACAAAAATAAGGATGGTGGACAAAAAGATTAACTTTTAGAAACAAAAATGTGACTTATTAACTTTTAGGAATTATAATTACATTTTAATTCATATCTGTTGAGTTTAATCCAACACGAAACAGTAAATATATAGAGTTTTTTTTCGTATTAATGGTAATTAATTAAGTATTTACGAAAATAGGGTTGGGTTAAAAGTATTTACGGATATACTGTTGGGGTTAACCCTGTTCAGGGTAAGTCCCCAAACCGGATGGCGACTTATAAGTCGCCTAACGGTTTGGCGATTTACCCACCAGAAGTCATTGTGAATCTCAAGAACCCACCAGTCCAGTCCAGTATCGAGAAAGAAAGTTAAAAAAAAGAGGGGCAAAATTGTCTTTTGAGACTCGCTGAATTTTACGACTATCGTGTCCGCAAGTCGCCCGCGCAGGGAGGGTGGGAATTTTCGATTCTGAACTAGAAGCCGGAATTCTTGTGTGCGCGAGAGCTCCCCTCTTCTCATTCACCTTTTAATACTAAGTGAAGAGTGGTTCATATTTATAGGCTCAAAAGTTCCCAAGGAGTTTATGTGTGGGAAAGTTTAAAAGATTCATTTTTCTCCTATACCTGAGAAGAGCATTTTTTCCATCTACCTTCTTTAAGAGCTAGTTTTTGAGCCACTTCAAACTTCAAAGTCCAAAACTCCAACACCAAAGGTCAACACTACAATCAAAACTTCCAAGAGTCAACCTTGAGATTTAAAAAAAAAAAGAAAAAAAATCTCAAGGTTAAGACTATTTTTCTCAAACTCCAAGTTACATTTCAAGGTCCAGGAATTTGCAGAAAATTTCAATCAACCTCACGTCTACGGTCAACATTCAACAATCAGAAATGAATGTCTCTAACTCATCAATGTGTAAGAACAAATGCGCTAAAGTTTCTGAAGAGTCTTAGATAAGTAAATCTGACAGTCAACAAATAATCAACAACTTGGAAGACATGTTAGATAACAAATACAGAAACCTACTTAAAAATCTTGACAAAGTTTCCTCCTTGAGTGTACAATGTCCCCAGAATATTTATATCGTGCCTTGCCCAGTGGCCCTGTACATTATCCCGCCAAACCATTCTGATTTTCACGAACAGAAGAGGCCTCTAGGTGCTTCTTCCTTTTCATGGAAATGATGAAACATCTCCAGTACAAAAAGTTACAGCTATGATCTGAACCGAAAAATGGCTGTGAAGTTAGTGGAGTAATTCGATAGATTCCTTTTTGGATGTTTCCTCTTTACTCGATTTTCTGGTTTTGATCAAATATATTTGATGGTTTATTGGTTTTTACTGATCAACGGAGCATCAGAACATGGAAGAAGGTGATTTGGTAATTTTTGTCAGACCTAAAAACAGGAAGAGAATATTGAATAGTACTAAAAAAGTTTGAAAATTCCAAAATAGGACTGTCACGTTTTTATTCTCAAAATAGGATTAAATACTGCCATGTTTTGGCAGTACCAGACTTCAAACATGGCAGTATTTTCCGAACTTGACAGTAATTACTCCTATTTTGAGAATAAAAAACATGACAGTTCTATTTTGGAATTTTCAAACTGTTTAACTTCTATTTCGGGAACTTTCCCATTTAGTTATTTAAAATAGAAGAGTGTTAAAATCGTTTTTCCAAATGAAGATAATTCAAGAGATCTTCTAAATGGTGATCCAACTCTTTCTTAAACATTTGAGAAGCACTCAACTCCTGGATGGCCTTATTGGTAAAGCCAGTCTTGATATCTGCAAACTCATTCGAGTCCAGAAAATCTTTTATAATCGACTTTCTGGTTCTGTGAAGTTCTCTTTGAATGATCAAACTGTTTTAAGAAGTATGCATACAAAAGTGTATAGTACTTTGTTTGTATAGTATGTTCTTAAATAAGTGGGTCTATAACATTTGATAGTACACAAAGTGTATATTTTTCTACAAGCAAAAAAACATATTAAACTAAAATTCATAAATTCTTTGGAAGATTTATTAAACAACTTAATATATTGTAACTTTGATACCGATTATTCTGTATCAAATAAAGAAATAACTCATAAGTTTAGACCAAAATAAGGATAGTGGACAAAAAAGATCAAAATAAGGGTAATAAATAAAATGGTGACTTGTTAACTTTTAGAAATTATAATTACGTTTTACTACCTCCGTTCTTAAATAAATGCAACACATGAAATTTTACACTATTCACATGTTCTATTTTGACTACGTTTGATTTATCAATGTATTAATATTATTTTATGAAAAAAATATTGATAAATTTGTCTCATTGTAAATTTTCAAAATCTATTTTTTTTTATTTTTTTACTAATACAAATTATGTATATTAATAGTCAAGTGTGAAATGTTGACCGTTGCATTTATTTAAGAACGGGGAAAGTAATTTATATCGAATTGACTACAAAGGAAAACATCACAAAAACATTGTGGACAAAAATATAACTTTTATATACACTTGGCTTAGTTGGCTATATGTACACTTGGCTATATGTACACATTTATTAAATCTAACTTTTAATAAAAATCTAACTTTTATGTACACTTTTATGTACACTTGGCTATATGGACAAAAATTGTGGACAAAATTGTAACATTATTACAAAAATGTAATAAATTGGCTATATGTACACTTTTATAGTTATTTTGGTATAATTGTAAACATAACCATAATCACTAAAAATAAATAAGTTACTCCGTATATTTTATCCATCATATATCCATCTTGTGGTCATGTATTAGGAAATTATTTATTTATTTAATATGAAATAATTCGAATTGAGGTTGGAAAATAGGGACGTTGAATTTTTATATATATGTAGTATTGGTTGACGAGCACTTCGTCGTAGTGCATCAAAATAATTCGATACTAGCACTTATACGTAATATAGGTGAAGTAGAGTTCGTATCCACTGGGAAAGAAATAATTCTCCTTTTATAAAACTAGTAAATAAAAGGGGGGTTTTAGGATTGTTGGAATTTAATTAATTTAAACACCAAGATGAACAACTTATATGTGATTTAATTTAAAGATAAAAAGAACTTGACCTTGCTACTTTCAACTTGTTGATATATTTAGCCGATCATTGTTATATTTATAACTTATCCCCTCTCGAATACTCAATCGAAGAGTATATCCAATTCATCGAGGGTAGTTATTAACAACGACCATTCATTAATAACTTTTACTATTAGTCAAGTATAGAACACCGTCATATACCGACTTGATAGTAGCATTTAATCTCTTAACTCCTTGATGAAATCAATTGAGATTGATAACCTCAACACAACGCTTTCAGTTTAACCAACAAAATTAATCCCTCTTAAGTTTATTAACCACGACCGTGCATTAATAAACCGAAATTACTTACTTGTAAAACCATCAACGTTTAACCATTGGTTCGTTGATCGTTTCTAGTAGCAATTAATGCCGAGATGTTAACTAATTGTCATCTTAGCAACACTCCCCAACATTAATATAGATATAGATTAAGGGAAGAATTAATATTCAAGGGAAGAAGTTAAGAAAATAACTCACAACTTTAATAATCAACAAGCTTCAAGAGCAAAACCAAGAAATGGAAGTTTAGCTCCCCATTTGGAGACTAAACACGCTATAAAAATATAAAAGAAATACTATTCTAAACTGAGCTTAAGAGTATGGAAGAAGGAGTGATTAAAAATGAAGGAAAATGAGGCTATTTATAGGTGTTTTCAACACGTATGGCCGGATACCCGTCCGGGTTTTTTTAGATACCCGACCGGATATTGGTCAAAATCAAATATTTTGCCCACAATTTTGTGTTTTTTTGCATGTTTTTTTGTCCGGGTCACTTCATACCCGACCGGGTAAGTCACCAAATCACATTTCTTGTTCCCTTGCAATTTCCTTTGATCTTATAAGATCCCTCCCGTGATTCTATGTTGATTCTTGATTGATTCTTGCTCAGGATGATTCTAAATTTATTAAATTACAACAAACTAGAAAAATAAAATGATTGCACCAGTAAATGTGCAATTACCACAACAACACACCGTAAAAAGTAATTAAAAGTAAAAATATAAACACTCAAAAATCAATGCAATCATAGGTCATAAAAAGTTTTTTTGGCAAAAGAAAAATTATATTAATATTGAAAAAACATACATCCAACAAGATAAAAAAAATCATGCCCCCCCCCTCTAAACTTCTGAAAGCCCACTTGCTCCTCACTCTCTGATCAGACATAGAATAGTTCACCCCAAAAGAGCGAAACTACTCGCTGAATACCTGAGAGCTTCGATGTTAGTAGCGGTGAAAATAGCCTGATTGCTTCCAAATAGAAAACTATCTAGTAAAATAGATCAAAAAACAACCCTACCACCTTTGACAATGATAAAGGTAAAACATACTACGTCCGTCCCAAATTGATTTGCAAATTTGACTTTTCTTTGTCAAACAGTTTCGTTTTGTTCACTTAATTAGGATGTCAATTTTTAATTATATTCTAATTTGGAGTTTACAACTTTGAAGAGATTTTAATGTAGTTTATGAATATGTAAATTTTAATTATTAAAAATTGAATTAAATAGCCATACAGAGCATTGACTTTTATTATTGGTTGACCAAAAAATGTTGACTTTGCAAAACAAATTGGGACGGAGGGAGTAGTACTTTTTTATTTGAACGAAATTGGCTTAACTTATCATAACAGAAAGAGCAGAACCAAAGCAGGTTACAAAGTGACGACAAGTCTTCTGTCTACTGTCCGTCCAAGGACCAGACTTTCAATTAATCACCTCCGAAAAAGCCATATAATTCGATAATTCCGCTTTGGGCTTACCTAAGCCAATGACTTGCAGACTAGAATCCTCATTCCCTGACTTAGGTTCAAAGGTTTTTTGCTGCAAAAACGCAGCACAAACAAAACAAAATAAGCATCCAAAACGTGGGAAATAAAGAAAAACGAGCAAACAAAATAAAAAAATCTCTTGGCTAACATAGCCATCATCAAACTTAGAAACTCTGGCGGGTCTGGGATCCACCATCCGCCCTTGTCTCGTTTTTTGGGGAATCAAGCACCATAGCTTCCTTTGATGCATCCTCCTTGGCATCTTCCTCCCAAGTACGCCTTCTCTTTAGCTCTCCTGGTCCTCCGCCCACTTGAGCCTCACCTGGATTAGTAGAAATCCCCATTCCACTTTGAGCTCTCCCCTATCTCTTGGGTCCAGGGTCCTGACTTCTCCACGCGCGCCTTGTTATTGTCACCTGCTGAGGAGCTCCCTTCCAAAACCAGCCATTTTCTACCCATCAAAGGTTTTGTTTTTTGTCCACCCGCTCTTAGCCACAGACCAAAAGGCTTAGCCAAGTCTTGTCCTCCTTTTATACAGTAGAGGACAAACTTTCTCTGGATGTCTGATAACTCCACAACAAAAACAGAAACTTGGGTGTAAAATCTACCCAGTTCCCTTCTCCTTTACTTTTCCTTATAGTGATCCCAATCTTTAAGGGTTTACTCACATTCATGCGAACTCTAACTTGCATATAAGCTTTCCATTTTTATCAAATTGTTTAGAGATATTACCCGAAATAGGACTAAAAAGGTTTGAAAATTCCAAAATAGGACTGCCATGTTTTTATTCCCAAAATAGGACTAATTACTGTCATGTTTTGGCAGTACCAGACTTCAAACATGGCAGTATTTTCCAAACATGACAGTAATTACTCCTATTTTGGGAATAAAAAACATGACAGTCCTATTTTGGAATTTTCATACTGTTTTAGTCCTATTTCGAGAACTTTCCCGATTGTTTATCACCCTAACTGACAAATTCACCCAGATAATTCCCAATCCTTCTAGTCGTTCCAAGATTATCATAACTATACGACACATCATGAACCTTAACACATAGCTCAACCGTATCTAATGAGACTTTAAGTGGGATATATACCGGTTTAATACCTTTTAACACAATCAAATTCTGATCAAGAGAGTGGAAAAATTTAAAGAGATACCGCTTTTCACCAATCTCCTTTATCGAGACTCCTTTGCCCGGACGCCATAAAGCTGCCATGAGGTCCTTGAAGAACTGAAAACGAACCACTTTGTCTGTGAGAATCGTCCCAACTATCGGGAACTCCTCTGGCTTTGCTGCCCCTACCGCCGTTCCCCCCTCCTCTTCATCTTCGAGCACCAGTTCGTCCTCAACTCCATTGATGCCCAGCCCCATGTACTTTAATTTTCCGCTAGACTATCCACCGGTTCCTCTTCATGCTCTCGCTCTTGTCTATACTTCTCCAATGCCTCGCCATCCATCTTTCACACCACTGCAACGCTTCGAACAAGCCAAGGCGCCATGACTGCGACCCCTGGGTGCTTCGATGATGCTCGTCGCACAAGTGACGACAAAAACTCTCCAAAGCCTAAGCTTAGGGAAAAAGGCCGATGTGTCTTGTACTTGCCGTAAAACAATACTTAATAAAACTGAAAGGAAATAAATAAAATTTGTTTTTTGTCTTCTGGAGTCCCTTTAGATTTGGAATCGATGGCGGAGGCTCAGGAGAGGGGCGGATCACCCTTATTGCCTTTTCCAAATGCAGCGTAACCTCGTCCTCATCATAGACTCGTTCTAGTTCAAAGTCATCGCTCGATTCCCTTCCCAATTTTTCTGAGGTTATGGTTCCAATCAGCAAAAGTTTTTTACTTGTTGTGCTCGAGTTCCTGGCTTCCACTAGTAAAACTTCATGCTCTTCTTCCATCTCCATCCTTTAATAGGCATGAGCCAAACCTTCAATTTCTCGACTATGATTGTCATCCATCTTGCGCCTTGGAGGTGTAAGCGACTGTACTAGAACTCGTTGTAGATGTTCGATGCGTTTCAACTTTGCCGATCTGTCTACCCAACGACTTGCATGTCCGGTATATGAGGGCCACTACAAGCAAAAAAAACTAAAAAACCCTAGAAGAGCTCTAGGGGCCGTCCGCTCTATAACGTAAAAGTTATGATTTGTGATATATTTATAATAAAAATTAGATCAAAGTTGACAAAGTTATAACACTAAAGAAACTTGTTTTTTAGACATTGGGTCCACCAATTGAAACTTCCTTTGTTGTTGTTTTGTATTACGTAGAATATGAGAAATGATCTTGTCTAGCCGGAGGGACAGGAGGCGCCGTCCGGCTGCCGCCATTTGGGGCGGTTCCTGGTAGAATTTTTTGATGAAAAGTGTTTGGCATGTTCCTCATCAAATCTTGTTTTTCCACAAAAAAAATCAGCTAAACATTCGATCAGGAAGGTAGTCAAATAAATGTGTGAAGATAACTGCACCGAATTATACTTATAAAACAAAGTTATTTTCCAAAAATTATTTGACTGTCTTCCCGATCAAATTTTTAGCTGAAATTCTTTATGAACTAGACTTGATGAAGAAAATGTTCAAAAAATTCATCAAAAAAATTCATCGGAAACTACCCCAAACGGCGGAGGCCGGACGGCGCATCCTGTCCATCCGGATGGACAGATCTTTTTCTCATAGAATATTATTCTTATCGAGGGCAAAATAATAGAATTTGCCACATGACATCTATATAATGAAGGTGAGAATTTGGAGAGGACATATATGATTTCCTATATACGAAGTATAATTAGATTTATACTCCATATAATTAGATAAATAGACTAATATCATGAAATTTTTGGAATTAACCTACTTAGAGCATCCACAATGGTTAGCTAAACATGTGGTAGCTTTACTTGCCACATCATTTTTTTCTAGCTAATCCATGTGTTAGTCCAATGGTTAGCCATATTGCTTGCATCTTAAATAGGCTCCACAAATCAATCAATTGATTTATTAATTTAATATTTTGTTGAAATATTTTCAAATCTATTAAAAAGTTGAATTGACAAGGAAATTATAAACATAACCAAACTTTTAACAAATGGATCAAGTTGGTCGTCAACTATGATTTGACCAAGCATTAATTTAGTGCCCAACATTAAGAACCCGTTTGGTAACACTGAAATCAGTTGAATCGCCTGATTTTGCTGAAATGTATGAAGTTCTGGCTGAAGTGGCTGTATTGGCTGATTCTGCTTATTTATGAAAAAGTTATATTTAAAAGGGAAAATGGAAACTAATAATCCAACCTTTTAGCGGTCTTCTTTTAATAGTCCCACCTTTTCGTTATTCATGAATATTCCAAGCTTTGCACCTCATCTTCATTCACTGGTCCCTGACCGGTTGATGACCTGCTATTCCAAGTTATTTTCTTATCTTTGCAAAATATTATCTTTGTGAAAGGTGAAATTTATGGTATAATAGTTTGCAAAGATAAGAAAATAACTCGGAATAGCAGGTCATCAACCGGTCGGCGACCAATGAATGAAGATGGGGTGCAAAGGTTGGATTATTCATGAATAACGAAAAGGTCGGACTATTAAAAGAAGACCGCTAAAAGGTTGGATTATTAGTTTCCATTTTCCCTATTTAAAATATATTTTATTAAAAAAATAAAGAAAAAATAATATGAAAAATAGCTAAATGGTCATCTAGAGTAACTTCAACCAATACAACCAGAAAAGTATCTCCAACTTTACTTTTCTTATAATTACGCAATTCAGCACGTGAAATCAAAAATTACGTGTTTCATTAAAAAGTTCGCTGATAAGCCTAATTAGCCGAAAACAGAATCATCAAACGGGCTCTAAGACGGCAAGGTTGAAAATGAAAATTATTAAAATTAGTACAATAACATGTATTTTGTTAAGTAAAAAATAAGGAATATCAAATTTGACAACACATACATACAGAAAAATATCAACATTTGCTTAAATATTTCATGAGTAATACTTGTTGTATGGATTTTCATAGTCCTCCATTTGAAGACCTTACACATGAAAAATAAGAATACGTAGTGGCAAAAGAGATGGAGTAGGAGTTGAGAAAATATTGTATAACTAAATTTTCAAAGCATTATCTACATATAATAACGGTGTGAGATTAAAATTACTTTTAATTAATTTAATATATCAATTATAAATAAATTAAATATATTTGGTAATTACCATTTTAAATCAAGTTTATCTCCTTTCTAGCAATTAGCTTGTTTTGGCTAATTTGCTTGCCTAAGCTAGAAGGATAGATGTACTCCAATGGTAGGCAAGTAGCTTGGAAATTGCAAACAAGTCCCTAGAAGGAATCATTGGAGATGATCGATATAATTAGGGAAAACTGTCAAATAGGTCCTCGAACTTTCATAAAAAAGTCAATTAAGTCCTTCTATAGAAGATTCTATTCGGCGGTCGCGATTTAGGGCGGTTCCCGGTGGAATTTTTTGATGAAATTTTTTGAGTATCTTATTCATCAAGTTTAGTTTACTCATACCAAATTTTAGCTAAAAATTCGATCGGGAACACATTCAAATTAATTCGAGAACGCAAAAATGCGCAGTTATCTTCATGAATTAATTTGAATGTGTTCCTGATTGAATTTTTAGCTGAAATTTGGTATGAGTAAACTAGACTTGATGAATACGATGCTCAGAAAATTTCATCAAAAAATTCCACCGGGAACCACCCCAAATCGCGACGTCCGGACAGAATCTCCTATAGAAGAACTTAATTGACTTTTTTATGAAAGTTCGAGGACCTATTTGACAGTTTTCCCATATAATTATTATGCTAACAAACACCATTCACAATTGCTTCTTCAGTTCCGCTGTAGCAACTATTATTTGCAATGGTGTTTTAAAATCCAACCATAGACTTTGGGTGTTGGATTAAAATCCGGGTTCGAATCCCGGCAGCGGATTTTTTTTCTACAATTAATGATGAGGGAGTATAGAGCTATTCGTCTTTTCCCAGAATATAGTGCCTTGCGCAGGGGCCCTGTACATTAGCCCGCCATGCCATTCTGATTTTCAACGGTTTTTGAAGGCTGGAAAGGATCGAAACGTACCGAAGAGGCCTCCAGGTGCTTTCTTCCTTTTCATGGAAATGCTGAAACATCTCCAAAAGTACAAAAAGTTACAGGTATGATCTGAACCGATAAATGGGAACCATCTATAGTAGTCTCTCGAGTCGCGGAGTCGGAGGTGAAGAGTGGAGGAATATATCCGCCGCCGATAAAGCTCCTTATTTACTCAAGGAAGTAATTGGATAGAGAGTATATGAGTCCCGTTCGAGTCAGGAAGGCCTGACCGGAAGCCCCGTGCGGCCTTCCCCTTTTGGGGGCCTTCCTGGTGGAATTTTTTGATGAATTTTTTTGAACATGTTCCTCATCAAGTCTAGTTTATCCATACCAAATTTCAGCTCCAAATTCCACCGGGAAGGCAGTCAAATAATTTCTTGAAACATACTGCACTTTATATATGCGCAGAATGCCCAGTATGTTTCAAGAAATTATTTGACTGCCTTCCCGGTCGAATTTGGAGCTGAAATTTGGTATGGATAAACTAGACTTGATGAGGAACATGCTCAAAAAATTTCATCAAAAATTCCACCGGGAAGGCCCCCAAAAGGGAAAGGCCGCACGGGGCTTCCGGTCAGGCCTTCCTGACTCGAACGGGACTCATTGGATAGATTCCTTTTCATTTTAGAGTTTCTACTCATCAACGGAGGCACAGAGCATGAGTAAAATGCATAAACAGTACCTCAACTATCGGTAATGTTTCATACAAAAAAAATTATCGGTAATGTTGCATTTTAGTACCTTAACTCTTTAATGAAGCAAAACAGTATCTCAACTACGTTTAAATGTTGAATCCGGCGGTACCATTCAATATTTCGGCCAAAAATTGCCACTTGTCCGCCGAAAATCCACGGAGTCAAACCCGCGTCATTCACGCGCGCTACTACTTACACTCATTACCACACCCATCTGGCTACAATGCCAATTGTTTACTTTTCACATAGAACAAATACAAGTATCATTCTTCTGTTGTTTTGACTAGTTAACTTTTTTTTTGACAATCTCTAAATATGTTACACGGAGTATACCAAAGTATGTTTACATCATAAATCTGTAGTATATCATATATTTTTAACACCGTCTTGTATATTTTTACTTTATACATTTTTTTAATATCGTCTTGTTAAAAATTATATTTCAAGTATTTTAGTCTAAAATTCCAATAACTCAAATTTCAGACATTCTTCTACTTTATATATGTAATATTTGTGTCACATGAAAAATTATAAAAAATTACTACCTTCGTTCTGAAAAGGTTTGCCAAATTGACTTTTTGCTCAATGAAAATAAGCTTTGTTTGACCAATGATATTTTTTACTAAGAAACTTTTTGAATATGAAAGTTATATCAAAATGTTATTTATTCAAAAATGTTTTAATAAAAGTATATAATTTATAAATTATAAATTAATAATTTTTTAAAAAATTATTTATAAATTTATAAATTAAACATATTGTCCAAAGTTTGTGATCATTGATAAAAAAATTGAACACGGTGAAATTTTTTGGAAATAATTGCATAAATATGACCAAAATAAAGATGGTTTACAAAAATATGATTAGTTACTAGAGTAGTAATGAAATCATAGTAATTCATGTTCAAGTTTTAAACTTTAGTTACCACATCACTACGTTATAGTAATGAATAGTCATATTTATGTAAATAAGTTTTATTGTAGTAATATTCTTGTAAAAAACCCAATTTTTTGAGACTCAGGTAGAATGATTATTGATATATTTTTTATGAAAAAAAAATATAATTATGAAACATTAATAAAGACTCTTTTAGTCCTTATTAGTATTATCAAGAGTACATGTCTTTATTAATGTATTATAATTATAAATTGTTTTTATATTTCATAAAAAATACTTGTATATCAAAATTCATTCTACCTCAGTCTTGAAAAAGTTCACCGTATTCACATTTTTTTTATCAATGATCACAAACTTTGGACAATATGTTTAATTTATAAATTTATAAATAATTTATAAAAAATTACTACCTCCGTCCCGTTGGAATGTTCCCACTTTCCTTTTTTGGATGTCCTAATGGAAAGTTCTCATTTCCCTAAATGGAAAGTTATTCTACGTCAAAACAGTGTCAAACAGTGCAACACAGTGTCAAACAGTGTCCAAACAATGTCCAAACAGTAAAATTTACCCCCTGGTAAGTTTATTTCCTTATTATGTGTGTAGGTCAAACCGGGAACATTCCAACGGGACGGAGGGAGTATAAATTTAAAATTTATAAATTATATACTTTTATTAAAACATTTTTGAATAAAGAAAATTTTGATATAATTTTCATATTCAAAAAGTTTCTTAGTAAAAAATATCATTGGTCAAAGCTCATTTTCATTGAGCAAAAAGTCAATCTGGCAAACCTTTTCAGAACGAAGGTAGTAATTTTTTATAATCTTTCATGTGACACAAATATTACATTTATAAAGTAAAAGAATGTCTGAAATTTGAGTTGTTGGAATTTTAGACTAAAACACGTGAAATATAATTTTTAACAAAAATGTATAAAGTCAAAATAAATAAGACGGTGTGAAAGATATATGATATACTACAGATTTATGATGTAAACATACTTTGGTATACTCCATGTAACATATTTAGAGATTGTCAAAATAAATAAATAAAGTTAACTAGTCAAAACAACAGAAGAATGATACTTGTATTTTTTCTATGTGAAAACTGAAAAGTAAACAATAGGCATTGTAGTCGGATGGGTGTGGTGTTGAGTGTAAGTACTAGCGCGCGTGAATGATTAGGTGATTAGGTGATTCAGACTCGGGCCTTAGGTTTTGTTGTGTTGTGGTAATTTTTGTCAGAATTAAAAACAGGAATAATTACTTTGGTTGTATTTGGCAAGGGTGATAAGGCTCATGAAATTATTATTTAAAATAATTACTTTAAATATTTACACTGTAAAAAATTTAGAGTATAAGGACGTAAAATATGTGGACTTAGAATGACTAAAGTGGACATTTCATCTGAAATAGCTAAAGTTGCGGTTGAAATTAGCTAGTTGGCTTTAATTGACTGAAACAGTTATTTGAACACATGTATTTTTTGAAACATATATTGCATTAAGGCCATCTCCAACAGTTTACACCATTTTTGCACTATAGTGGTGTAAACATCACATCATACAGTACTTCATCTCCAACAGTTTACACCATTTTTATCACTAAAAAGGAATATTCTTTTTTTATTCTTTTTACTAACCTTTTACCATTATTATATTTAATTATCTAATCATCATACATTTATACATTAGCCCCTCATTTAATATGTATTTTGGCATTTCACTCATTATTTTACAAAAACAAGCTAAAATACTACTATAATCAATATTTCACGCATTTCACTCATTAAAATACAATGATATTATAATAATTCGATTTGAAATTTATTTATAATATTGTGTGATTTATTTATTTTTATATCAAATTTACAATTTAAATTTTTTGTTCTAAAAATGGGTCAAAACTATAACAACCAAAACTTTGGGTCACTTTTGCAAATAGAAAAAAAGAAAAGAAGTGAAGATGGCGTATCCCACCTTTGCACCAAATATGGCGTAAACTCTCAAGCCCTCCACCATTTTAGTGAAATGGGGTAAGAGATTTGGTGCAACTGTTGGAGCAAAAAAATAGCAATTCCCCTATTTTGGTGGAGGATTTGGCGATGGTTGGAGATGGCCTAAGTGAAGGAAAACAATTTAAAAAAGAAAACATTCCAAAGAAAGAAGTATCAATTTGATCCATTTAAGGCAAACAAGTTACTTCTGAATCACTATTTAGTCACATTATCAAGCGAATGGAATAACTTAGTATTTGTTGTTGAGGAACACTGGCTTATACGATAGTATGAAAAATCTACCAACATGAAAAAAACATGTATTTTTTGAAACATATATTGCAATAACCTAGTATTTGTTGTTCCGGTTTACTTGAGCAGGTGATGTTGCTTAAGGGTTGGTTTGCAACTACTTTTAAAAAAGCACTTCTCAGCTTTTGGTTTTAAAAAACACTTATTTTCCCAAACACTACAACTTTTATTTTTCTCGGCTTCCGCGTCAAAAGTGCTTTTACGTTTTCTATTACACAAAAAACACTTATTTTACCAAACACTATCCACTTTTACTTTTCAAAATCACTTTTTTTTCAAATACTATCAACTTTTATTTAATCACTTCTCTCCATTTCATTAAAAAAAAACACTTTTTTAAAAGCAGAAGCTGTTGCAAACAGACCCTAAGTGTTGACTGGGGTATGCCCCTTTGATGCTGTATATATTTTTTGGCTAGTTATATTTATTTACCTTTTAGCAAAAAAAAAAAAAAATCTACCAAACAGACTCGGGATAGAATAGGATAACATGTGAAACACCTCTTTTCGGTTTTTATACTAACAGTCCAGCACACCAGGCTTTTGAAGAATTGTGCATGACTTAAACTCATGTGATGTGTCTACTATAAATGGACAGATGGGGATATGCACGGTGGAAGTACTCGTCAGTAGCCGGATTAGGAGGGTGCCCTTATGCGAAAGGAGCTACAGGGAATGTGGTAACAGATGACGTGGGAATTCAGGATTTTAAATAGCGGCCCGCTACCGCTATAGCGGCCGCTATATAGCGGTCGCGGTAGGGGCCGCTACCACTACGGCCCGCTATTCCGCTGTGAATTCCAAATGAAGGGAAAGAGAGGACGTGGTATACATGTTGGATGGCCTAGGTGTGAAAACTAATGTCGACCTCGGAAAGCTATTGGAGGCCTGCGAGTTTATCAGTTAGCATTTGGTGATTTGGGATGTCAGTCTGGATCCACGGCTGCCATTGCATTGGCCCGCGTTTCAGCTGGGCTTCTTCTAAAATATAATTGAAGTATACCACCAACACATTTCAATAGGGAAAACTGTGAAATATGTCATCGAACTTTCATAAAAAGGTCAATTAAGTCCTTCTATAGGAGGTTCCGTTCGGCCGTCGCGATTTGGAGCAGTTCCCGGTGGAATTTTTTGATCAAAATTTTTTAGCATCTTATTCACCAAGTCTAGTTTACTCATATCAAATTTCATCTAAAAATTCAATCGGGAACACATTCAAATTAATTCTTGAAGATAACTGCGCATTTCTGCGTTCTCGAATTAATTTGCATGCGCTCCCGATTTAATTTTTAGCTGAAATTTGGTATGATTAAACTAGACTTGATGAATAAGATGCTCAAAAAATTTCATCAAAAAAATCCACCGGGAACCGCCCCAAATCGCGACGACCGGACAGAGTCTCCTATAGAAGGACTTAATTGACTTTTTTATGAAGCTCCCTTGATTTGCTCCAAAAAAATTGAACTGGAGCCCCTCGATCCCTTTTTTCTACTACCTCCGTTTTTTTTAATCTTCACAGTTTGACTTCACACAAAATAAGGAAAGAAATTTGACTTTACTGTAGAGTACACTGTTGAGGCACTGTTTTGCACTGTAGAGACACTGTTTGGCACTGTTGAGATACTGTTTGGCACTGTTTGACACTGTTTTGATGTAGATTTCTTTTCCAAAAAAGGAAATAAGGAAGTGTGAAATTTATTTTAGACTGTCCCAAAAAGGAAAGTGTGAAGTTTATTAAAAATCGGAGGGAGTGTAGTTTTACTCTGTTTTTAAACATTTACTGGGATGTACAACAACTTTCGTATATAATGTTTCCTTATGAATATACTACGTAAGAGATTGTGTAATTTTTCATATTCAAGTATTCAACACAACAATGGCAGAACCAGAGTACCATTAATAAAATCAATAAATCATCTACTTCAAATCTAGTTCTACTTATTGTTGATAAAATCAAAATCATGGCGGCATATACATTAAAAAAATTCAACTTTGAAATTCAAATACTAGAGTAAAAAGTACTTGCCTATTTTTATAATGTTGCGTATTATATAAAGAAATAATTCATAAATTTAGACCAAAATAAGGACAATGGACAAAAACAGTTTAGAGTAATGGTAATGAAAAAAATGTGATTTATTAACTTTTAGGAATTATAATTATGTTTTAATTTATATTGAATTCACTATAAGGAAAACATCTCAAAAAATTTTGTGGATAAAATGTAACTAAATTGGTTAGAAGTACACTTTTATAGTTATTTTGGTATATGTGTAAACACAACCATATATAATCACTAAAATTTAGTAAGTTATACTTTTATCCATCATCCATCTTTTGATCATATATTAGGAAGCTAAGTTATTTATTTATTTAACACGGAATAATCCGTATCATTGTTGGAAAATAGGAAGGTTGTTTTTTTTTGGAAGAAATAGGAAGGTTGAATTGTTTAGTAAACCTAATTTTTTTTAAAAAAATTGTATATGTAATGTTGGTGTCAAATGATAGATTGTTAAAAAGTTTTTTTTTTGGAAAAAGAAAACGATCATATTAAAAAAATAATCTAACAACGTCAAGAATAGATATCCCCTCTAAACTTTTGAAAGCCCACTGACCTCCCTCACTCGTTGATCAGGCATATAATAGTTCATCCCAAAAAGAGTGAGATTAATCGTTGAACATGTGAAAGTTTCGAGGCTATTAGAATGACGGAATCCTCCACGTGCCTTGACACCTATTGATTAGCGAGACTAATCAATGAACACTATGACGAATTGGTCCAAGTATTCATAAAAGAATTAAATGTTTATTTGCAAAATTTATAAACATTAAATCATAATGAGGTAAAAACGTACGTAGTGCAGTCATATTGTAAAAATTTTATAATCAACTTTCTAACATACGAATATGTGATATGTCCGACAATCCGAAATGAATGGAAAATATTACTCCGATCCGATCCCTAGTATTCATTCATTAGTCAATTCAGAAATATTGTCTTTCTTATTTTTGTCATTGTCGTTATTGTTTTTTTTTATTAATAATAGACCTTTAAAGTGCACTATTGAACTTTTACATGCACCCTTCATTTGCTTCTTCCAATTGCATTCATATTTATTAGGGGTGAGCATGGGACGGTACGGGACGGTTATTTCGAAAAACCTGTCCCGTCCCAAAGTACGGTTCTTTTAAAAATCAAGAACCGGTACCGTCCCGCACATATATAGAACCTGTCCCGTTCCGTACCAATTTTCGGTCCGGTCCGGTACGGTATGGTACGGTTCTTCGATGTTATTTAGTTCCTAAATAATTAACCCTCATGAAATATAAAAAACTTTAAATTTTAACATTTATAAATAACTCTACAACAATTTAAGAGAAGAACTTGCAAGACTACATTTAATTGATCTTGTGTGATCAAATTTAAATACGAAACTAATAATCAAACTATACTAAAGAAAAGTAACATCCAAACTAAAAAGCAAAAGTGATCGTCAAACTGAAAAACAAAAAAGTATCACATCACATGACAAAGAATATGCATGATTGCACATTTGTAATGACATACAATCACTAACATTTACACTTGGTAAAATATATTATACATAATATATAATTACGGAGTATATTATAACACTAGTTTTCGGGACAATTCGGTACGGTACGAGACGGTTCGGTTCAATACGGTTCCGGGACGGTTCCGGAACGGTTCTCACTAAGAACCGGTACCGTACCATCTTATTTAAAAATCTCGGTACGGTACAGTACGGTATTATATTTTTCCGGTTCTATTGGTTCTGGAACAGTTTGGGACGGTTTTTCGGTACGGAACGGGAATTCCCAGATCCGCGCTCAGCCCTAATATTTATTTAATTTATTATTTCATGTGTCAATCAAACGACAAAGCTACAAGAATAAAAAGAGCATGTAGCATCACATCTTCTTACAAACTAGATCACATGTTTCCCTAAAAAAATAGGTAACACAGTAACACTAAACCCAATCTTCAATTTCACAATGTGTGTGGTGCACATGTGTGACATAACAAAGATAGACACATATATAAATATTAATGAGTAGAGTATTTGTCTCCTTATTTGAATAGTCTTATATGTTTTTTATAAGTTTTTTCTTCTCAATATCGATCAAGAAGAGTGACTAAATATGGACATCATGATTGACATTGTTGAAAAGAAATTACTAAAATTATATAAGACCATGAAAAAAAAGAGAGTGAAATGTTATTGATCAATTTGTTTTTATGTGTTAGTATCTCTCATGCCACATATTCATCACTTACATTATATTATTGAATTAGAGATGCTTTAAAGGAGAGAGATAGAGGAGTTTTTTTCCGTAATTAAGTATTTACGAAAATAGGGTTGGGTTAAAAGTATGTACGGATATACTGCTGGACTTAACCCTGGTCGGGGTAAGTCGCCCAACTGTTTGGCGACTTACCCATAAATTTAAAAACCGGGTTAAGCTATATATAAAAAAAAGAGGGACAAAATTGTCTTTTGAGGCCCGCTAAATTTTACGACAATCGTGTCCGCAAGTCGCCCGCGCAGGGGGGGGGGGGGTGATACACTTGTAATTTCCGTGTGTGTGTTTATGTTTTTAGCTAGTTTTGGTTGTTTAATGTTTCGGAAATTACACACTTTTGGTGTAATAGTTTAGTTTGTTAAATCCTTGTAAATTGTTTAGATTAGGATTATTCTGAGCTCAAACAGGTCCATTATCACTCAAAGGATGGTTGGTGAACCCCAAAAGTGGAAAGAAGGTGCAAATCACAAGACAAAAGGGAAAAATCCTGATTTTTACCTTTACTCGGTCGAGTATTACCTATACTCGATCGGGTATAAGGTTGAAACTTCAAATCAAATCGGATCCGAAGACAAAGGAACATGCCGGGAAGATTTTGACCACGATTCAATGTCTATACTCGATCGAGTAGACCGACATACTCGATCGAGTATACCTTTGAATTTAAACCCGAAATCGGTCGAGTATGGCACGAATATCACTTTCTACGCATACTCGACCGAGTATGAATGTATACTCGATCGAGTACACCTTTGATTTTTAAAGCTGAATCGATCGAGTATACCTCGAATCTGGCATTTCACACATACTCGATCGGGTACTATGTATATACTCGATCGAGTACTCGAAGTCCCATCCCAAAAGCCTATAAATACACCCCCTTTCCTTCACAATGAGACACCAATTCCTATACACTCTTAAGCTCAGTTTAGAATAGCATTTCTTTATATTTCTTTTAGCATGTTTAGTCTCCAAATGAGGAGCTAAACTTCCATTTCTTGGTTTTGCTCTTGAAGCTTGATTGATTGTTTAAGTTGTGAGTTATTTTCTTACTTTCTCCTCTTGATTATTAATTCTTCCCTTAATCTCATTCTATATCATTGTTGGAGGGTGGCTAAGTGACGATTAGTTAACGTTCCGACATTGATTATTACTAGAAAACGTTCAACGAACCGATGGTTAAACGTTGAAGGTTTCATAAGTAAGTAACTTCGGTTTATTAATGCACGGTCGTGGTTAATAAACTTAAGAGGGATTAATTTTGTTGGTTAAACCGAAACCGTTGTGTTGAGGTTATCAATCTCAATTGATTTCATCAAGGAGTTAAAGAGGTTAAATGCTACTATTAAATCGGTATACGGCGTTGTTCTATATTTGGTTAATAGTAAGGGTTATTAATGAACGGTCGTTGTTAATAACTACCCTCGATGAATTGGATATACTCCTCGATTGAGTATTCGAGAGGGGATAAGTTATAGATATAACAATGATCGACTAAAATATATCAACAAGTGGAAAGTAGCAAGACCAAGTCCCTTTTATTCTTGAATTTAATTCCATATAAATCGTTCATCTTCGTGTTTAATTTAATTAAATCACTCAACAATCAAAACCCCCCTTTATTTACTATTTATATAAAAAGAAAGTTATTTCTTTCCCTGTGGATACGAACTCTACTTCACCTATACTACGTATAAGTGTTAGTATCGATTTATTTTGAGTGCACTCACAACAAAGTGCACGTCAAATTTGGCGCCGTTGCCGGGGAAAGGCAATTAATTTTTCTTTTTATTTTATTTTAAGAAAAAGAAAAAAAAAATATGGTTTGAATATAAAGATTTCTATTTCTGCTGAGCTTTGTAGTACATGGTAAAATATCGTTCACTGAACGAAATCACATACCACTCAAACCCCGAAATAGAACGAACTCTCGAGCGGTTGAAAAACAAATTTTCAAACTCCGACTCGGGAGAATCATCGAGCACTAGTTCTCAATCTAGTGAAACCGAAGAACCAATCACCATGGCTCATGAAACGAGAACATTAAGGGAGCTCACGGCTCCGAATCTAAATCAACAACCCCTTTGTATCACTTTCCCAACTCTTGATACGGGGGTCACATTCGAGCTAAAATCTGGGCTCATCCATCTACTCCCATCATTTCATGGCCTACGGGGGGAAGATCCGAACAAACACTTGTCGGAATTCCATATTGTATGCACAAGCATGTGCCCCAATGGTGTATCCGAGGAGCAAATAAAGCTAAGGGCCTTCCCATTCTCCTTAAAAGACACCGCGAAGGATTGGCTTTTCTATCTCCCTTCGGGTAGCATCAATACATGGGCTCAGATGAAAAAGAGCTTCCTCGACAGGTATTATCCCGCATCTATCTCTTCAAGTCTCAAAAAGCAAATCAGCAACATTGAGCAAGCCGATGATGAGACCTTGTACGAATATTGGGAGCGCTTTAAGAAATTATGCGCTAGCTGCCCATATCATGGATATTCGGAACAAGATCTCATCCTCTACTTCTATGATGGGCTTGTTGATCAAGATAGACGCATGGTGAATGCGGCTTGCGGAGGGGGTATTGTCAACAAAACCCCTTCTCAAGCAAGGGACCTCATCTCCGAGTTAGCCGAAAACTCGAGGCATTATAATGGGAGGTCATCATCAAAAAGAGTTATGGCAGCGGAATCCAACAATTCGTTGGAAAGTCAAGTGGCCGGCTTGACTTCTTTGGTCAAAGATTTTCTTTTGAATCCAAAAACCCAAGAAGTCAAGGTCTGCGGCATATGCTCAACTCAAGGGCATCCCACCGATTCTTGCCCAACATTACAAGAGGAGAACCCCGAGCAAGTCAATGCTTTGGGTTTCCAAGGTCAAAGGAGGTACGATCCACATGGCAACACTTACAATCCGGGGTGGAGGGATCATCCCAATTTAAGGTACGGAAACTCTCAACCTCCTCAACAATCAAACCCTCCCCCTCAACAATATAAACAACAAGGGCAAACATCAAGCTCGAGCATGTCCACTGAAGACATGATTCGGTCATTGGCCATGAACATGGCCACGATGCAACAAAGTGTGACCCAATTCCAAGAAACAACAAAATCCAGCATCCACAACTTGGAAAATCAAATGAGCCAAATCTCGAATGCCGTGAGTAGGCTTGAAGCTAAGGATTCGGCAAAACTCCCATCTCAAACGGAGCCGAATCCAAGGCAACAAGCCCACGCGGTCACTTTGAGAAGTGGCAAGGAGTTGGTTATGGCTAAAGCAAAAGCAAAAAGCCATGTTGGAGAAGAAGAGGAGGATATCTTGGTGCCAAGCACAAATCCTCAAAATGAAGAAGAGAAAGAGGAGGTCACACCTCAAAGGAAATTCCCACCACTCGATTCATACGAGCCGGTGCCACCTTTTCCGGAGGCTCTCAAAGACAACCGCAAATACAACAATGACAAGGATATCTATGAGACCTTCAGCAAATGTGAGGTAAATATTCCTCTTCTCAATCTAATAAAAGGTGTCCCTAGGTTTGCAAAGTTCTTAAAAGAGCTTTGCACAATAAAAAGGAAACACAAACTAAATGGCAAGCATAAAATCCAAGTTAGTGAAAGAGTTTCAGCCGTTTTCCAAAAGAAACTTCCTAAAAAGTATAGTGACCCGGGAATGTTCACTATACCATGTAAGCTAGGAAATTCTAGTTTTTCTAGGGCTATGTTAGATTTGGGTGCATCAATTAATGTCATTCCATACTCTCTATATAAGTCCCTAGAACTAGGACCTCTACATGAAACGGGGGTTGTTATCCAACTTGCCGATAGATCCAATGCTTACCCAAAAGGTGTAGTAGAGGATGTACTCGTCATGGTAGATAATTTAATCTTTCCCGCTGATTTTTACGTTCTCGAAATGGAGAACGATAAAAATGCAGTCCCGATTTTACTAGGAAGACCCTTTTTAAAGACGGCTAAGGCAAAAATAGACGTTTTTAGTGGAGTATTAACTATGGAGTTTGATGGTGAGAAAGTTGAATTTAATATCTATGACTCCATGAAATACCCCACCGATAACCACTCTCTTTTTGCCATTGACACTTGTGACACTTGGGTCCAAGATGTGTTTGAAGTCGAGGGGAAAGACGAATTGCTAAGCTCAATTGAGAACGACGTAGAGAATTTCACTATGGAATACTCTATGTCAAATAACATGAAGATGATGGTGGCGGAGTTAAATCAACTCCCACTTTTTCCACCGGGCTCTAAAGCCCTCCCACTAACCATTCCGAGCGAGAAGCCGCTACCATCTGTTTTGCAGGCACCGGAGGTGGAATTAAAACCACTCCCTGAAAATTTGAAGCATGTGTTCTTGGGCGAAAATCACACTCTCCTGGTGATTATCTCAAACTCCTTAGCCCAAGAACAAGAGGAAAGATTGATTGCGGTCCTCAAGGAATACAAGTTGGCCATTGGATGGTCTATCGCCGACATCAAAGGCATTAGTCCATCCACATGCATGCACCGGATCCTACTTGAAGATGAAGCGAAGGCGGTAAGGCAACCGCAAAGAAGATTGAACCCACCCATGATGGAGGTGGTAAAAAAAGAAGTGATCAAGTTACTCCAAATGGGAATCATATTTCCCATTTCCGATAGCAAATGGGTGAGTCCAACCCAAGTGGTGCCAAAGAAGACCGGAGTGACGGTCATTGAGAACAAAGAAGGCGAGATGGTACCCACCCGAATTCAAAACGGGTGGCGAGTTTGCATTGACTACCGAAGGCTCAATTCGGTAACTAGAAAAGACTTCTTTCCATTGCCCTTCATTGATCAAATGCTAGAGAGGCTAGCGGGGCACAAGTTCTATTGTTTTCTCGATGGTTACTCCGGGTATTTCCAAATACCAATAGCCCCGGAGGACCAAGAGAAAACAACCTTCACATGTCCATTTGGCACTTTTGCCTATCGACGAATGCCCTTTGGATTATGCAACGCACCGGGCACCTTTCAAAGGTGTATGATGAGCATCTTCTCCGAATTTGTGGAGGTATTTATGGAGGTTTTTATGGATGATTTCACAATCCATGGGGACTCTTTTGACACTTGCCTCTATCATCTCACTCTTGTGCTCAAAAGTTGCATTGAATCCAACCTTGTTCTCAATTCTGAAAAATGCCACTTTATGGTGGAACAAGGGATTGTTCTTGGGCATGTGATCTCCTCAAAGGGCATTGAAGTGGACAAGGCAAAAATTGATGTCATCCAAACACTCCCGTACCCAACAAATGTACGGGACATCCGCTCCTTCCTTGGTCACGCCGGTTTTTATAGGAGATTCATCAAAGACTTTTCAAAAATTTCATCTCCTCTATGCAAACTTTTGCAAAAGGAGGTTGAATTTGATCTCAATGATGAATGCAAAGAGGCCTTTGACAATTTGAAAGCAAGATTGGTGACCGCCCTCATCATACAAGCTCCCGATTGGTCTCTTCCTTTTGAGATCATGTGCGACGCAAGTGATTATGCTGTGGGGGCTGTTTTAGGCCAAAAAGTCGGGAGGGCTTCTCATGTAATCTACTATGCCTCATCGACTTTAAATGAAGCTCAAAAGAACTACTCCACCACCGAGAAGGAAATGCTAGCAGTAGTTTTTGCCTTAGAGAAGTTTCGTTCCTACCTTCTTGGAACGAAAGTTATTGTTTACACCGACCATGCCGCTCTACGGTTCCTCATGACAAAGAAGGAGGCCAAACCAAGACTCATTCGATGGGTCCTTCTATTAAGTGAGTTTGACTTGGAGATAAAAGACAAGAAAGGGGCGGAGAACTTGGTGGCCGATCATTTAAGCCGCCTCATTCCTCACAAAGACATTGAAGACCTTCACTCGAATCTTATCAAAGGTGAATTCCCAGACGAAACCCTTTTCGCCATCAAAGTCACACAACCATGGTACGCCAACATAGTAAATTTTCTTGTTTCGGGCAAATTTCCTCCACAATTCTCAAAATCACAAAAAGAAAAATTAAAAATAGACTCAAGACTCTATGTGTGGGATGATCCATATTTGTGGAAACATTGTAAGGATCAAATAATCCGAAGATGTATCCCCGAATATGAGATAGCTCACATCATAGAGTTTTGCCATTCTTATGCTTGTGGAGGACATTTTGGCCCGAAACGGACTGCAATGAAAATTCTCGAAAGCGGATTTTGGTGGCCAAGTCTTTTTCGTGATGCGAATGGTTTCTGTCGGGCTTGTGACAATTGCCAAAGGACGGGCAACATCTCAAGGAGGAACGAAATGCCACAAAACCCCATGCTTTTCTGTGAGATTTTTGATGCATGGGGTATCGACTTCATGGGGCCTTTTCCAAACTCTCAAGGTAACATCTACATCCTACTTGCGGTAGATTACGTCTCCAAATGGGTGGAGGCAAAAGCAACAAAAACCGATGATGCCAAGGTGGTAGCAAACTTTCTCAAGTCTCACATATTTTCAAGGTTCGGGGTCCCTCGAATTTTAATAAGCGACCGAGGCACACATTTTTGTAATAAAATTGTGGGATCCCTACTGAAGAAATATGGTGTGACTCACAAGATCTCCACTGCTTACCACCCTCAAACTAATGGCCAAGCGGAGACCTCAAATAGGGAGTTAAAATCTATACTCCAGAAAACAGTAAATCCAAACAGGAAGGATTGGAGTATTCGCATTGATGATGCACTTTGGGCATACCGAACCGCCTACAAAACCCCAATCGGTATGTCACCTTATAGACTTGTGTTCGGAAAAGCTTGTCACCTTCCCGTAGAGCTTGAACACAAGTCGTATTGGGCAGTAAAAGAATTCAACCTAAATCTTGACGAGGCCGGTATACACAGGAAGCTCCAATTACAAGAATTGGAAGAACTCCGCCTGGATTCTTATGACAATGCGGAGATTTACAAAAGAAAGACGAAGGAGTGGCATGATAAAATGATCATAAGGAAGGATTTCAAACTTGATGACAAAGTCCTCCTATTCCAATCACGCCTTCGTCTATTTCCGGGAAAGTTGAGATCCCGTTGGGCCGGACCATACAAAGTGGTCAAAATCTATCCACACGGGGCGGTGGAAATTGAAGACCCGGAGACGGGAGAAGTGCTCAAAGTGAACGGACAAAGACTAAAATCCTTCTTTGAGGGTTTTCAACCCAAGAACATGGAGATCATAGACCTTTCTGAACCGGTCTATGAATGAAGGAGAAACGAAGATATCGTCAAGCCACGACGTTAAACAAAGCGCTTCTTGGGAGGCAACCCAAGCAAGGTATGTTTTCTGTATCATTTTATCAATAGAGTGTGTGAGTTTTTATTGAAAAAAAAAAAAGAGAAAAAAAAAAGGTGTATTGGAGACATACTCGATCAAGTATCAGTTAATACTCGGTCGAGTATGTCCAAAAAGGCAAACCCAAAAAGGGCCTGTCTCCAGCACTCGATCGAGTATGGACATATACTCGGTCGAGTATGCCTGGAAAACCAACTTCAAAAAGGGCCTGTCTCCAGCACTCGATCGAGTATGGACATATACTCGGTCGAGTATGCCTGGAAAAACCATACCCGCACCCCCTGCCTCCGGTACCCGATCGGGTATAGGGAAATACTCGATCGGGTACTCCCCCGATTTATACCCCAAAACACCCAAAAAATCACTTCATCTTCTCCAAATATACCCCAACTTCGAACCTCCCTCTCCCAAAACTCCATTTTCACACCTTCTCACTACCATATCTCACTCAATTCCTCACCAAATCATTCCATTTTACCACCAAAATACTCCCCTCACTCCCCTTTACACATATCTACCAACAAATCCCATCTTCCCCAAAAATCACCAAAAATCAGAAACCCTACCCCAATTTCGGTTTTTCTGAATTTTCAAGCTCCAACCTTCAACAATGGCTCCACGAAGGCATAGGGGAGAGACCTCCAACGCATTGGCACCCATCCCAGGTTTTGAGGACATCATTCCCGCCGACACCGAACACTGAACTAGACTCCTATCTACCATATCAAGGCAAGTTAAACCATCTCGTTTTCTTTGCCATGAAACACTCCGTACTTTGGGTATTTTTAAGAGTACTAGGCAATTCTTTCGTGAGTTGAATATGGAACGCATCTTCCGTATGCAATACAACTCCAACGAAAGAATTATTTATGAATTCTTGAGTTCGGCTAGGTTTGAGACCAATGAGGAGGATTTTAGGGACGACACACTCTTGTTTCGTATTTTTAATCAAAACTACTCAATCAAGAAACATGAGTTCGCCGAACACTTCGGCATCCCGGTCCCACATATGAGAGAAAACCCCGACAGCACAGGGGATGGTCATACCCTTTGGAGGAGAATGACGGGAGAGCTGCAATTTAGCTCCTCCCAACTATACATAAGCCATGTCCAACACCCTATTCTTCGTATATTTTTGAAATTCATGGCAAATTGTATACTTGGGCGCCCCAACAATCATCATGCGAGGATAGGAGATGTGTGCTTAATGACACAGGTTTTATTTCGACGCACCACGGAATTTAATTTGTGCAATTTGATGTGGGAGCGTCTTAAAAAGGAAAGTGTAGCTAAGGGAAAGATTGTTTTGGGCGGGATGGTAATGCACTTGGTCTCCAAGTTTGGGTTTAGGGACAACTCCCCTATACCCGAATATTGTTTGATGGACATTACCTTTCTAGGCAATGCAAATTGCATATCCTTCTCCCACACGATGCATGAGTATGACAACTCCTATAACGTGTACAATTGGCATATACACCCACCCCCCATCCGGCACTTTACCTTACCCAACCCAAACCTCCCCAAAATACTATACAACAGAGATATGCCCCACTACTTGTTGCCAAATGCCATTCCACCACATTTTCAAGAACCCCAAGCCGAAGACCAACCACACAATCAACCCGAAGAACAACCTCAAGCCCACCATCATGAAGCCTTACATGACCACATTCCCGAAGAACAACCCCAAGTTCAACCACCTCCCGACTATTTCCGACAACTCCTTGATGGTTTCAACAAGGTAACCGAAGAAGTTGGCCGATATAGGGAAGAACAACGGGCAGGATTTCTAAGGCTAGAAGAGCAAAGGACAGAAGATAACCGGCGTTATGAAGAAGACCAACGTAGGTTCTATGGACCTATGTACTCTTACATGGCTCAACAAGGCCAATTCCATACTATGGCTCAGCCACCCCCACCCCCCTCTTGGTATGACCCCTCTCAATGGGGTAACTTTGGAGGATCTAGCTCCGGGGGTGGAGGTTATGACGGTGGGGATGCTCATATGGGTGACGGAAGCTTCGGAGGCGGATTTGGAGGCGGCTTCTACGGTGGAGAAGGCGGGCACTAGGGACAGTGCTCGAACTGAGTGTGGGGGAGGAGACTCATCATGGGTATGTAATCTTATCTTCTACCTTTTACTATGCATGAACTATTCTTTAAAAAAAAAAGAAAAAAAAAAAATAATAACAATAAAATAAAAAAGAAAAGAAAAGAAATGCTAGTTAGGTTGAAAACCCAACAAAATGGGCAATCTAAGCAAAAGAGGCTTACAAAAAAAACAATGAGTGAGTGGGGAGAATGGAAAATGTAAAGAGATGCTAGGATGAAAACCTGAAAAGGCTCCTAGGCAAAATGAGAGATATGAGAGAAATATTTTTCTGTGTGCAGGAACTCATTTGATCTCTTGGAGGAAGAAGAAGAAAAGAAAAAGAAGAGGAGGAGAAGATGAACACTAGAAGACCATAAAACCCAAGATGATAGTTGTAATATGAGCATTAAAACTCATATTTTAGCCTTGGTGGTCTTTGTGTTGTTATTTTGTAACATTGTTGAAACTCTTGGAAAACTCTTAAACTGTTTGGATGTTTCTGTTTTACTCGAGGTCGAGTAAAGAACTGAGTGTGGGGGAGTTGATACACTTGTAATTTCCGTGTGTGTGTTTATGTTTTTAGCTAGTTTTGGTTGTTTAATGTTTCGGAAATTACACACTTTTGGTGTAATAGTTTAGTTTGTTAAATCCTTGTAAATTGTTTAGATTAGGATTATTCTGAGCTCAAACAGGTCCATTATCACTCAAAGGATGGTTGGTGAACCCCAAAAGTGGAAAGAAGGTGCAAATCACAAGACAAAAGGGAAAAATCCTGATTTTTACCTTTACTCGGTCGAGTATTACCTATACTCGATCGGGTATAAGGTTGAAACTTCAAATCAAATCGGATCCGAAGACAAAGGAACATGCCGGGAAGATTTTGACCACGATTCAATGTCTATACTCGATCGAGTAGACCGACATACTCGATCGAGTATACCTTTGAATTTAAACCCGAAATCGGTCGAGTATGGCACGAATATCACTTTCTACGCATACTCGACCGAGTATGAATGTATACTCGATCGAGTACACCTTTGATTTTTAAAGCTGAATCGATCGAGTATACCTCGAATCTGGCATTTCACACATACTCGATCGGGTACTATGTATATACTCGATCGAGTACTCGAAGTCCCATCCCAAAAGCCTATAAATACACCCCCTTTCCTTCACAATGAGACACCAATTCCTATACACTCTTAAGCTCAGTTTAGAATAGCATTTCTTTATATTTCTTTTAGCATGTTTAGTCTCCAAATGAGGAGCTAAACTTCCATTTCTTGGTTTTGCTCTTGAAGCTTGATTGATTGTTTAAGTTGTGAGTTATTTTCTTACTTTCTCCTCTTGATTATTAATTCTTCCCTTAATCTCATTCTATATCATTGTTGGAGGGTGGCTAAGTGACGATTAGTTAACGTTCCGACATTGATTATTACTAGAAAACGTTCAACGAACCGATGGTTAAACGTTGAAGGTTTCATAAGTAAGTAACTTCGGTTTATTAATGCACGGTCGTGGTTAATAAACTTAAGAGGGATTAATTTTGTTGGTTAAACCGAAACCGTTGTGTTGAGGTTATCAATCTCAATTGATTTCATCAAGGAGTTAAAGAGGTTAAATGCTACTATTAAATCGGTATACGGCGTTGTTCTATATTTGGTTAATAGTAAGGGTTATTAATGAACGGTCGTTGTTAATAACTACCCTCGATGAATTGGATATACTCCTCGATTGAGTATTCGAGAGGGGATAAGTTATAGATATAACAATGATCGACTAAAATATATCAACAAGTGGAAAGTAGCAAGACCAAGTCCCTTTTATTCTTGAATTTAATTCCATATAAATCGTTCATCTTCGTGTTTAATTTAATTAAATCACTCAACAATCAAAACCCCCCTTTATTTACTATTTATATAAAAAGAAAGTTATTTCTTTCCCTGTGGATACGAACTCTACTTCACCTATACTACGTATAAGTGTTAGTATCGATTTATTTTGAGTGCACTCACGACAAAGTGCACGTCAGGGGGGGAGGTGGGAATTTTCGATTCTGAACTAGAAGCCGGAATTCTTGTGTGCGTGAGAGCTCCCCTCTTCTCATTCACCTTTTAATACTAAGTGAAGAGTGGTTCATATTTATAGGCTCAAAAGTTCCCAAGGAGTTTAGGTGTGGGAAAGTTTAAAAGATTCTTTTTTCTCCTATACTTGAGAAGAGCATTATTTCCATCTACCTTCTTTAAGAGCTAGTTTTTGAGCCACTTCAAACTTCAAAGTCCAAAACTCCAACACTAAAGGTCAACACTACAATCAAAGCTTCCAAGAGTCAACCTTGAGATTAAAAAAAATCAAGGTTAAGACTATTTTTCTCAAACTCCAAGCTACATTTCAAGGTCCAGGAGTTTGCAGAAAATTTCAATCAACCTCACGTCTACGGTCAACATTCAACAATCAGCAATGAATGTCTCTAACTCATCAATGTGTAAGAACAAATGTGTTAAAGTTTCTGATGAGTCTGAGATAAGCAAATCTGACAGTCAACAAATAATCACGTCTACTTTAATGAGTCTTGAAATCGTCTTCACATGTTCATATCCAAATTCGTTTCAACCATCACACTACCATTAGCATGACCTTGAACTGTTTACTTACTGAGAGATTGATGTGAAGAAAACTCTTACTCTACTTAAATGTAAACATTAGGTTTGAAAGTTCATAAACCACCAAGGCATGAATATACATGAAAATAAACTCCTTTAATTTATCAAAAACTAACAATGATGCAGTTAGTAAGCATTAAAGTAAACATATTTTACTCTTGTTAATTGGTTTATCGAAAACTAACGATGATTATATGAAAAAATAAACTTATTTGGTGAGGGGAAAGAAAATACCAAAAATGATAGACATGGATTTGATTCCCACTTTGTAAGTTCCCTTTATCATGACATCCATGAAACAAACTGAATAAGCCCAGAAGTGCACGCTTCTTCTCCTGTAAAAAGAACTACCTTTTTCATTATATCATATAATGAAAAAGGTAGAAAATTGGATAACTAAATTGACAGTGTTTCCCTTACACCTGTTTGCCCAAATGAAGAAAGATATTAAATATAACTCAATCTATGCTCATTGATGTATAATTCAGGTTTAAAAAATACATCCCATTTTAACAGAGTTCAAAATTCAGGCTCATTCTTGGAGGCAAAACTTTAAATCTAGACATTCAATCAGTTTTAATGGGGCCAATGCAAATTAGAAATGATTGCAAGGGTATAGCTTTGAGCTATTGAAATAAAGGTGAATATCTTAAATATTTGTCTCATTAAAGTAGACGTGATTATTTGTTTGTCTAATTAAAGTAGACATGATTATTTGTTGACTGTCAGATTTGCTTATCTCAGACTCATCAAAAACTTTAGCGCATTTGTTCTTACACATTGATGAGTTAGAGATATCCATTGTTGATTGTTGAATGTTGACCGTAGACGTGAGGTTGATTGAAATTTTCTGCAAATTCCTGGACCTTGAGATGTAGCTTGGAGTTTGAGAAAAATAGTCTTAACCTTGATTTTTTTTAATCTCAAGGTTGACTCTTGGAAGCTTTGATTGTAGTGTTGACCTTTAGTGTTGGAGTTTTGGACTTTGAAGATTGAAGTGGCTCAAAAACTAGCTCTTAAAGAAGGTAGATGGAAAAAATGCTCTTCTCAAGTATAGGAGAAAAAAGAACCTTTTAAACTTTCCCACACCTGAACTCCTTGGGAACTTTTGAGCCTATAAATATGAACCACTCTTCACTTAGTATTAAAAGGTGAATAAGAAGAGGGGAGTTCTCGCGCACACAAGAATTCTGGCTTCTAGTTAAAAATCATTTTCAAAAGACAATTATGAATAGGAGATGCCTATTCCCATCACCACCACCAACTCGATCCCAAGTAGTATCATCCATTATGATTTTAATTTCATATGTTTATTAGATAGGAGTACTAACCTATTTATCCAGAATTATTATTGATTTTATAACTACTACATATTTGGGACTATTGGATTCAAACTTGAAAATGATATACATGTTCTACAAACACTATAAACCTCAACATTCACCACACTCTTTTTAGAATGCTTATTACCACGATTAGGGGTGGCCCGGTTCCGGTCTGACCATCCCGGGAACCGGACTGGACTGCCATTGTGCGGGACCGGTCTGGTGGATTTTAGGGGGCGGTTCTGGGACTGGGGAAATAGGGACTGGCCGGTCCGGGTCCGGTCCAGGCCTTTTAAATTTTTTGTTTCGTTTTTTGGGTTTGGACCTCTGGTAGGTGGGCTGGGTTGGGTGTTTTGGTGGGTTTTGCGGGGTGGGGGGTTGTAATAAATAAGAAAAGCTAAAAAAAAGAATTGGCCTGTCCCGGTGGATTCCCAGGCCAGTGCCGGGCTTCACCCCAAAAAAAACCAAGCATGTCCGGGCCTGACCCGGAACCGGACCAAGTCCGATCCATCCCTAACCACAATGTTAATATTTTATTCCTATAGGTTTTTATGGAATCGATCCTTGATCAAGATAAAAGACACCTTATATCTCTTTTTGACTATGTTATTACGAAAAATATTTGCGCATAAAGCTTGTGTGTAATTTCAAACAACTCATATATATTATGTTAATTTCATTGAAATAGCATTGGGCATTTTCCCCTCGTGCATCGCGCGTCGTACAACTAGTCATGTAATAAAAATGGTTGTAATCAAGACAACTATTATATATAGATTTCATTTAAATTTATTTATATCATTTTCAGATTTATTGCTACCTCCATTCCACTAATATTGCTATGTTGGGAGGTGTGATTATTAAGTAAAGTGAGTTTAAGTGGTTAATATTGAATTAATAAAGTAAGAATTATTTAGAACCTCATATACTTTAGCAAATTTGGTATGCGACAATAATTAGCCAGACAGACCAAAAAAAGAAGATTAAATAATCTTAGCGAGACGAAGAAACTTTAAATAAAAAGACCAAGTTTTTTGACATAGTTAAATAAGGAAAGTTGAAAGGTTTTACAAGCGAATGTTTTTTTTTGTATTGTGGTCGAAGAAGTGAAAAATAACTTAAAATAAATCTTGAATGAAGCATGACTATTATGAATGTTTTTAATTGGAATCGTTTCAGTCCTAGAACAGATCAGATCAAATCACATCAGACCAGACTTGACCAAATCGGAATAGACTTCAGCAATGACAAAATGCACAGAGACCAGACCAGTCCAATTCAGACTAGACTAAACTAAACCAGACCAGACAAGATCAAACCAGACCAGAAAATTTAGTATAAGTAAGAACATCCTATGATTATTAACTAAATACTCCCTCCGTCCCCTTTTAAATGTCCCAGAAGAGTGTGACACAAGTTTTAAGAAAAGTAGGTTTGTGTGGTTGATATTAATTGATAAAGTAAGAATAAAGTAACAATGATTTTGAACCATACAAACTTTACTAAATAGTGTATGAGACAATTAAATGTGGACATCTCAATATGGTAAAACGGGACATTTAAAAGGGGATGAAATGAGTATTACGGAGTAGCAATTAAACTATCGTGTCATTTCATTTTCATAAAGAACTTATTTTTACGCCTCATCATTTTTCCTAATTTACTCGCAATGTTCATCTACAATTACATTTTCATACAAACTATCATTATATAATCAAAGTTACAATTTATTGTTCTATATTGTTCTATTGGGAAAATTGTCAGATAGACCTTTTATTATTTCCAATTCATCACTTAAGCTTCTACTTGAAAAAGTACGGAGTATCATATAAGTACACTTATTTTTTAAAATACAATCAGTCAACCAATTTTGACCTCTATAGCAGATTTTTTTAAAATAAATTAGCACTATTGATAAATCTTATAAAAAGTCATATAGATTTGAAAAATAATGTAGAAATATTAGAAAAAAATAGTATACATGTAAAAATTGATAAATAATTTAATTATATTAAAAAAAATAAAAATAAAAAACGGAAAACTTAAAAATGAAGTGTAATGTAAAAATATAATAATACAAAATGTAAAAACCTATCAAATAATGTAGCATATACACATATTTTCAAAATGAAAAGAAATATTGAATTTTACATTAAGAATTATTTCCCATTTTTATCTATATTTCTTCAAATTTAAACAGTTTTTGTAGTTTTTAAAATAAATAAAAAACCATTTCTACAGGTTAAAAACCGATTTTTTGAGTAGAAGAGCTTATTTGATTCTTTTTACCATTTTTATTTAATCAAATTACAGATTACATACTTGTCATTATAATAAAAGATAATTTTTAACAAGATATTATGGTAATCTAGATGTATCTGGTCCCGTGCATCGCACGGGTACTTCGTGTAGTGCAGGGGCGGAGCCAGGACACTGGGTCAGGCTGGGCCGGTACAAAGATTATTTTTGAGAAAAAAAAATTACACAAATTTTTTTACTCTAAAAATTTGAACATTTTTAAAATTTGGGCTGAACGGGGCCAAGGTTGACCCTCTCTCCATTGCAGAAAATGATATTTCTGTATTGCGTAAGCCTCAAAGTGCATTGAGGCGTAAGGCTACGACGTAAATCTTAATGCATGAGAAATTTTAATATAAAAATTTATAATCAATAAGAAATAAAAATTCCTTCTAAGTAACATACTTAATTACCAAACTAACAATAATGTCATAAAATTATGGAAATCTTAGTTGAAAATGTCATCATAGAAATTCTTTAATCTAAACTTTAAGTTTTTTATTTAGTAATGCAAGAGAGAATTAAAGAGAATTGCTAATGGTAATATGAGTACACAATTTTATATTTTAATCTAATCCAAATTAAAGAATATATGCGATTATACTTTAAACAAAAATTCAAATATTATGAAAAAGTAAAACTTCACTAATAATAAAGGAAAAAATTGAATATAAATAATTAAAAACATTGCCAGATACATAAACAACATCCGGAGTAGTAAAATTCGTGGCAACAACTAATTTATTTCAAGCCTAAACAAACATTAAACCAAAATGGAATCCAGATGGAATCCACTCAAAAGTAAGGATTATCCGTTATCTGTCTTGCTGCTATGCTTCTTTCCTAAGATTAGCATTGGACCGTTTTTTGCACTGGGCCAAAATGGATCTACACTGGGCCAATGTTTTTCTTGCAATAGACCAATTCTAAAAAAAAATTAAAAACTAAATATATGATACAAAAATATAAAAAATTACCCTGGGCCATGGCCCAGCCAGGCCACCCCCTCCCTCCGCCCCTGGTGTAGTGTATATATATAATACAAATAATAAACAAATAGAATAAAGCTAATGAGCAGCTCATACGTTGGGCTTTATTTGATCTTCAAAATACTATAGATGGCTAATAATAAAACAAAATGTTTAGGAATAAATGAGCTTTAATAGCAATTATAAGTAAAAGAACGTATAGGATAATGGGAGTTGGAAAATGTATGTTTTTTTTTGCTCGAAGAAGGCTTAATTCATAAAAATAGCATTCAGCAAGGTATTAAACTAGAAAAGAACCATAAATAACCATCCGCCCGTGGCCGAGACTGAGATCTAACCACCTGTAAAAAAGCAGTATAACTCGCTAGACCAAAATTGGGCAACTTAAAGCCAATGACGGTTATCGCAGACTTTCCCTCCCCCAACCTTAATGCAAGAGTCTTACATGGAATAAAATAACAAAAGTAAAACATAACAAAGCAACCTAATTTAAAGTAACCAAAGCAGCCAATAATAAAAACACCATTGTACATTTTCTTCCTTACCACCGCCCAACAGAGATAAGGCGAGTCTAGGAGACCTAACCCGCCCCCTTCCCATTTTTTGGCCCATCCAGAGTCATCCCTTCGCCATCTACACCCCCTTCAGTCTGGTCATCCCATATTCTTCTACGCTTTGGATCTCCAGGAGCCGCTTTCCTATCCTCACTCTCCTGCATTGCCGGCTTACTTGCCTTGGACTCAGCCGAATTCTCTACCCCGAGATCAGCCTTCCTCGATCCTCCAAATCCATCTGAGCTAGAGACTCCATCAGATAACCATTTATTAAATCCTGTCGGGCTAGTCTTCACCCTTCCTCCTGCTCTAAGTTCCACCCCATATATTATTTTAGCTACAAAGTCCTCTTCGTACTTCAATGGACAGAACTTGTCTGAATGCCCAATAAACCACAAATAAAGCAAAAACTGGGTAGTTTTTCATATTTAAAATCTACCCAATGTTTCACCCCATCCTGTGTTAGGTTGGTACCTTTTTTCAAAGGTGTACGAACATCCAAACACACTCGAATTCGCAGATAAGAACTCTGCTTTCCATCAAAGTGGCACATCTCAAATTTAATAAATGAGCCTAAAAAATTACCAATTTTTCTGGCAGATCTTAGATTCCTATAATTAATAGGAGCATTATGAACATGTACCCAAAAGCTAGCCTCAAACAAATTCATGGATTCCGGTATATCATCTGGTTGCACAGCCTTTAGCAAAATTAAATCACGCTAAAAAAGCCAAGGGCCATCCTCATCACACGGTTCATATCCAAAACATGATTAAAATTTAGCAAATACCTTCTTTTGCCGATTTCTTTGATAGACATACCTTTCCCTGGCTTCCAGATAGAGGTCATCAGCTCTTGAAATCCAGGTAATTTGACCTTGCGGTCAGTGATGACAACCCCAACCACCGGAAAAGTCGCCGGTTCCTTCTCCTCCTCGCTGCAATCCTCTGGCTCCTCGTCAAAATTAAGCTCCGAAGCCGCCTCCTTCATTGACATCTTCCTGTACAAAGCTACTATATCCTCCATGCAAAACCTTCGTCGGCCGAGACCAAACTCCCCGCTCTAAGCCTTGTCGAAGCCGTCCGCATCACGCCTGAGGTCTCCGCCCTGTACCTCGTCCGAAACCTCTTCCTTGCTAAACCGATACCCGATCCCCGGCCAAGAGCCGAGATCGGAGATGCTAACCCTAGCGGCCGAGCCCTAGGAGTACCGAAGCTTTAGAGAGAAGAGACTCTTTGGAAAATGTATGGTTGGAATAGAAAAATTAATTAAAAATAATTTTATTCATTTGAAATATTCTGACCTTTTCCAACATCTGGCGGTGGTTTCTACTTTCTAGTGATGGATCCTGCTGCATGCTGACCGGGCAGGTGTGGGGGGGGGGGGGGGGGGGAGGGGGTTGAGGCCTAGATTTGGTATAAATTACAATGAAAAAATGATGAATTAATTAATTATTATATCATTTATATTTTTTTGATAAAAAAGAAAAGTAGTCACATTTTTGTATTTCACAAATTTATTGGTAATATTTGTGTCTTTATTCCATTTGAAAAACAATAAAGCTAAATTATGAAACTAATTAAAATTATAATGTACATATTGCATACCCAAAAAAAATCTTCAAGACATTTAAACATATGATTTATAGATAAGCGTATGACACTTTTATGTTAAATTAAAAGTGATAACATCTTAATAAAACAGTAACAGTAAACTTTGATTTAATAATTAGAAGGGAAAACTATCAAATAGATGAGAGCCTTTGCGACACTGGGGTGATGATGATGATGATGGAAACTATCAAATAGATCATTGTATTTTTAATAAAAAGTCAATTGAGTGTTAAAAACAATCAAACTAGTCACTTTGCAGCAAATTGTTTTTCAATTTCACGTTTGATTGACTTTCCGATCGTATTTTAAGCTAAAATTTTATGGAGGTAATTAATAACATGCTCAAATTTTATTCAAAAAAAAAAACCACCGGGGATCACTTCTCTAGAGTAATACTCCATATTGTTTAAAGAGCAGAATCTGAAATTAAATCATTTTGAATCGGTCTTTGTATAACTTTATTTCCTTTCTTTTAATCATTTTCTAGAGTAATACTCCATATTCTTTTAATCATTTTCCGCAATTAATTTTAATCAATTAATTTGTATTTCTAAATTGCCAAAATTAGATAGCACCGAATTATTTATCATTCATTCTCGTATTATTTCGTTTTATAAATAATTTCATAACAAAATATATTATCGATCAAAATTTAGCATCATTGACTATAAAAGTTAAAATTGACTAACTAAAAAGAGATTGAGAAAATATTTAATAACACATTTATGTTTACAGTTTGTAATCTACAAACATAAAAAATCAACAATAACATTATATTAATTATATTTTTTCTTAATATACCAATGTTAATGGGAATTTTCATCATTAACAATGGAGTCAAAGATTCATTATTTTTTGGCTTGATAATATGATGGAATAAAGCAAAATGGCTCACCAAACTATCTGCGCTTCTTTGTTATGAAGCAGTAGTCAGTCTATGCAATTTTGGACACGATTTTCGCAATGGGTCATCCAGAAACAATCTCTTTGTGATTTAATATAGGTGTAAGACTGCGTACATGTGGGGAGCCTTTACGGCACTGGGGTAAATGATGATTGATATTTTTTTTTTACCAATGTTAATGGGAGTTAGAGCATCTCCAATGCAAAACTTTTAACATTGAAAAAATTATGACACATGTCAATTAATGTGTGGTATGTCTATCCACATGGGATGAATGTCAAAACCCAAATAATGAAATCCTCAAAAACCTCTCCAATGCATCTTGGTTGACGTCCACACTTTTAATTAGAATTCAATTAACCATGCCTATCTTCCGGAGATTCTACAAGAAACCATGCCCTATTCTCAATTTGTTAAATAATTCATTTATACAATAATTAACTTTAAATATTTCTTTTAATGTGCAGGTCATCCTCTAGCAGTCTAGCGTCAATCGTATCATCTCAGCAAATACTTCTAGGGAGGTTAAAAGCCGCTACTGAATCGAGCAAGGTTAGGGGAAAAGGGTTGAGTATGATAAATGGCAAGTTGTTTGAAGAGGATTTGCATTTCGATGTAGAATATAGTTGAGGCGGTGGTTTTTAGGAGATGAGCACCATTTTTCCCCGAAATTTCCGAAAATGCAGCACTTCATACCCACGATCAATTTATTTGATGACTCAGCATGTTTAACAGACCGTTTAGAATGAGAAAGTGGGATTCACAGCGTTAACATTTATTTTTGACACTTCAGCACCACATGACCGAAGAAAGAAAGTATTGGAGTAGAAAAATAAGAGCCACTTTCTTACCGTGTGACATGGCCATCTTTTTTTAATGTTAACACCAATGCATTGAAGATGCTCTTATTGGGAGGTAGTATGTCAGTATGTGTATGTTCTATTCATTTTTCCTCGGCGTAATTGTTTCTTGAACTTATACTCCGTATATGTATCCTCAAAAGTTTGGAATTTACTTAATTACGTACAACTTAATAATATAATTATTAGGCTAACGAAAATTGAACACAGTTGTGTCGACAGTTCCGCTGTAGCAATAATAACATGATTGCTGGATTAAAGTCTAACTACAAGCTCGACAAGCTCGATTGCTGAGTTAGCATCCGGGTTCGAGTCCCGGCAGCTGAATTTTTTTTTCCATGTGTTGATGAGGGGATTATTGATTGATTTAGAGCTTGTTTGGTAGCACCAAAATCGGCTGTTTTGGCTGATTCTGCTGAAATTTATGAAGTTCTGGCTGAAGTGGCTGTTTTGGCTGATTCTGCTGATTCAAGAAAAAATATTTTAAAAATATATTTTATTAATAAAATAAAGAAAAAATTATATGTAAAAATAGCTAAAATGGTCATCTACAGTAACTTCAGCCAATACAGCCAGAAAAGTAACTCCAACCTTACTTTTTCTGCTTATTACACAATCCAGCACACGAAAGTAAAAATTACGTGTTTGGTGAAAAAGTTAGTTGATAAGCCTGATAAGCCGAAAAAAGATGTCTCCAAACAGGCTCTTAGTTTTTGAGTATTAAAATTTTATTGGGTGTAATAAATACCGTATGCGGAGTATTTTTTTTAAGAATCTATTCGTCTTCCCCCAGAGCATAGTACCTTGCCCAGTTACTCTGGCCATTCTGATTTTCACCGGTTTTGGCCATGAAGGTCAGAAAGGATCCAAACAAACCGAAGAAGCCTCTAGGTGCTTTCTTCCTTTTCATGGTGGATTTCCGGAAGAGTTTTAAAGCTCGGGCAGGTCGGCGTCCGTACGAATCAGCTAAAGTAGCCTCTCAAGCCGGGGGTGAAAAGTGGAGGAATATGTCCGCCGCCGATAAAGCTCCTTACTTACTCAAGGCTGATAAACTTAAGACCGAGTACGCGAAGAACATGCGGGCCTATTATATAAAGCAACGCGATAATGGAGATGCTGAACAGGAACCTAAAACCCCAAAAACTCTCTCTCAAAAGAGCGATGATGGCGGTGAGTAAAGAGCGCATTGATAACCAGTGTACCACCACATAAATGCAACAATTTTCCCGCATTTTTTATTTATTTATTTTGCGGTCGTTTACATTATGACTAATTACTTGTAATTTTAAAGGAGAAAGTGAAGAAAGAAGAAAGCAATCCAGTGGAAATGCTGAAACATTTCCGGTAAACAAAGTTACAGGTATCATCTGAATCGAAAAATGGCCTGTGTTAGTGGAGTAATTCCATAAATTCCTTTTTTGGATATGTTCCCTGTTAACTCGATTTTGTGGTCTTGACCGAATATGTTTTATAGTTTCTACTCATCAACTAAGCATGAGAACATGGAGTAAGGTAATTTGTTGATTCAAACTCGGGCCTTAGGTTTTGTTGCATTGTGGTAATTTCTGTCAGAAATAAAAATAGGAACAATTACTTTGGTTGTATTTGGCAAGGGTGATATGGCTCATGGTATTTGGGTTTATGGTTGAGTCCATTTAATAATATTTGAAAGGATGGTCTATTTAATTATTTAAAATAAAAGATTGTTAAAATTGATTTTCCGACATGCTTAATGTGTTAAGCAGAATAAGCATACTGAAGCTACCAAATAGGACCTGTATTTCCAATAAAACATAATATCATGCGTGTTATTTCTTTATGGACTGGATAGTATTCCATGATTCCATCTGTTCACTTTGTAATTCTTATGTACTAATGTACACACATTGATAAATTCATCCTTTTTATGCAGGTCATGTGAACATGTTCAGCACATCAGACCTTCTTATCCGTTTAAAGAAAATTCTCAGCCCTGATAAAGGGAAGCCTGAGCAAGCCTCTGATCCTCACACTGGAATAGCTTCCAGGATCCCCAAACCTGTGTTGATGCCTGATGCCTCTTCCCTGGTAAATAATTCAAAGAGCCTTCCGCCTTCACCAGCCTGTCCACCATGCCAAGGAAAGAACAAAAGAAACTCACCTTCTTCTCCTATTGCCTTGTGTGTAACAAAGAAGCCCCGAGTGAACTTGGACAATGAACAGAACATTTCATTAACAAAGGGTACCATCCAAACTGAAGAAGTGTCAGAGGATGCTTATCCTCCGTTTGATATGGAAATACTGGAGAGTGTATTTTCAGAGAAACTGTGCGAATCTGTGATGATATATGCCTTCAAGGTACTTTATATAGGTTTCTCTAGGTTTTTTCCTGTTCTAAAATAAAATTTAAGAACAAAAAGATGACTATGATTTCTGTAGTCATTGTATAATAGAAGTAATAGAACATCACCATGGCTACTATACAATCACTTTTAATTACTATTATGGTCATGTACTGCTTAGTAAAAGTGTTACTGTTATTGTCCACTGTTTTTGTTTTAGTTTAATTCTCTTTTAATTTTGATCGGCTTGGTCCTCCTCAATCTCGTGTCTTGCAGTGTGTTTGTTGTGTCCTTGAATTGAAAAATTATGCCAACACTTCTGCAAGTGATGATCTGAGTGCTGCTAGGAACAGGTTTGATGTTCTGACTTCCCGAGTCTTGCAAATGAAGATCATTCAAAGAGATCTTCACAGAACCAGAAAGTCAATTATAAAAGATTTTCTGGACTCCAATGAATTTGCAGATATCAAGACTGACTTTACCAATAAGGCCATCCAGGAGTTGAGGGCTTCTAAAATGTTTAAGAAAGAGTTGGATGTCCATTTGGAGGAGTTCAAACGTTCCGATGAGCACAAAAAGGTACTGGTTGATCATCTCAAGAGGTACAAAAAATCTGAAGATTACAGGAAAGAATTGGCTAAGCACCTTTTGATGCATAAGGATTCAGAAGATTACAAGAACGACTTAGCCAATCACCTGGAAAACTACAAGTGTTCTGATGAGCACAAAAGAGTATTGGCTGATTATCTTGAGAAATACAAAAAGTCTGAAGCACACCGGAAAGATTTGACTAACCATCTTGTCCTGCATAAGAATTCAGAAGAATACAAGAAAGAGTTAGCTAATCACCTGGAAAACTACAAATGTTCTTATCTGCACAAAAAACTATTGGATACCCACATTCAGGAGTACAAAGCTTCCAATGAGCACAAAAAGTTACTGGCTGATCATCTTGAGACATACAAAAAGTCTGAGGATAACAAGAAAGATTTGACTAAGCACCTTTTGTTGCATAAGAATTCAGAAGAATACAAGAAAGAGCTAGCAAACCATCTGGAAAAGTACAAGGGCTCTCAAGAGTACAAGAAAGCCTTAGCTGATCACCTTGAAGAGTACAAAGCTTCTGATGTGCACAAAAGGGTATTGGCTGATCATCTTCAAGCATTCAAGAAGTCTGAAGTTTACCAGAAAGATATGACTAGATACTTAACTGAATGCCTTCTACGGTATAAGAATACAGAAGAGTATAAGAAAGCGTTGGCCAATCATCTGGAAAAGTACAAGAAAGCCTTTGCTGACCACCTTGAAAAGTACAGAGATTCTGAAGATCACAAAAAGGTACTGGGTGATCATCTTGAGCGATACAAAAGGTCTGAGGATTACAAGAAAGATTTGACTAACCATCTTGTGCTGCATCAGAACTCAGAAGAATACAAGAAAGAGCTAGCAAATCATCTGGAGAAGTACAAGGGCTCCCGAGAGCACAAGAAAGCTTTAGCTGACCACCTTGAAGGGTACAAAACTTCCAGTCTGCACAAAAAATTACTGGCTGATCATCTTGAGAGATATAAAAGTTCTAATGCTTACAAGAATGATTTAAATAAGCACCTTTTGCTGCATAAGGATTCAGAAGAGTACAAGAAAGATCTGGCAAATTACCTTGAAAAGTATAAGGGGTCCAAAGCGCACAAGAAAGACCTAACTGATTATCTTGAGAAGTACAAGAAATCTGAGGAGTACCAAAAGGCCTTGGTTGATCATGAAAATACATTTTTACATACAAAACGATGCAAAGATATTGTTGCCGAGGAAGTGGTACGGTCTTTCATGCAAGGAGTGTCAACTGCTCAATGCCGGATCTATGATGCTCTTCGCAAACGCTTTCCAGACTTTGATACTTCTTCCTGGGGTCTTCCAATAAAAATTGAAGACCCGACAGGAGATCCTCCTCCGTGCAGCCTTGTTGATGAGATTCTCCCTGCACATCCTGCTGTTAACAATCTCGTGAAGTATTGAATTCACAAGAATGTCTTCAATCCTAGCAAAACAAGAGTGATGCTGACGTGACTAGCACCTTTGTGACACCTTCAAGATGACTTGAATAAATGTAGTAATGTTAATCTTAATTTCGGAAAGTTACTGAATTACCCCATCTTTATTTTTGGGAATTTTTGTGGTGGTAGCACTATAGGCAGGTTTGTATGTGATTTGATCTCTCTAAGATGACAGTATTAACAGTATTAATACTATAAAACATTATCTGATCTTTTAATTTATTTTTCCTTGTACTTAATTTCCTTGTATAAGTTAGTTAAGTTTTCTTTTATAGCTCAAACCAAACCATCATATAGGGCCTCTAACTCTCATTCTTGATTAATCAAAATTTTCTTTTCCTACTGAAATATTTGGTGAGCAAGTTGGCTCGAGCACGTGGGATCTAAGGTATAAACTGGCCATATTTCTTTGACATGGGATGCATACTTTACATTTGAGTCAATTAAGCTCAAACAACAAATTGGTCTGTCCAAGACTCGAGAAGAGCACTTGCATTTCAATATTTGTCTTTCAATGGCCCCCATCGTAAGAGGAATAAACTCATGTATAAGGTGTTGACATGGACCGACCCGAATTATGATCCCGGTCCGGGTTTTTTCTTTTTAACCGGCCCGAATTAAAAAAAACCGGACCGAACCCGAAATTACGGGCTCATTAACGGGCCTTAAAATCTATAACCCGACCCGAACCGATAAAAACCCGAAACAATTAGCTTTAATATAAAATTAATATAATATATGAATATAATTTTATAAATATTTCCTAATATATAATTATAATCATGGTGCATAAAAACCGATTTAGCAACTTTTAGTGACTACAAATATGTTCAATTTGTTTAGCTAATGACCATGAAAATATATTTATAGCAACTCTAGTCACATTTTATCTAGGATTATTGGCTTATTTTATCTCAAACTATCATCAAATTCACAAATCTATCTTCTTCTTTCACACTTATCAAAACTAGGCTCAAACTTCATCTTCAAAACACTTATCTTCATCTTTTCTTTTTTTGTTTTTTCAAAATTACACATTCTTATCAATACCAATAAGATATAAGTAATTCAAAATTGTAAACTAAAAACTAGAAAGAAGTGAAGAGTATGAAATATAATTATGATTTTCTTCTTAAATTCTACCAATTCATCCATTGAAAGTGTAATTGTGAGAAAAATTGAAGTTCGAGACTTTTTTAATAAAAGTCAAAGTCTAGGATAGATTTGTGAATTTGATGATAGTAAATGATATATTTAGCTAATAATCCTTTTATCTATAAATTTTATTTCGTAATATTTTTAAGAAACCTATGTTATTTATTTACATGCATCTTAAATAAAATATCAAGATAATTATTTTCTTTGGATTTGAATTGTTGGTGATTTTGGAGACTATTATTTGTGTTATTATTTGCGATTTGTAGTTTTGATTAATTTTGTTTGAAAATAGGTGTTAAAATATAAAAGAACAATGATATATTTCAAGTTCGGGCTTTAACCGACCCAACCCGAACCCGAACCGAACCTGGGCTACCAAAAACCCGATGAGTGAGGCCCACTTCCCAAGTACAAAATCCTAGAATTTGACATGTGGCATCTATATAATAAAGGAGAAAGTTGTGGAGAGAAGGTCACATATGATTTGTAGAGGGTAAATTGTATTTTAATGAGCCCATTGTTTTCTCATATATAAATGTAATAGGTAGATTACATTTTATTTGTATCTTTCTGACTGTATGGAAAACCTCTCAAAATATATAGTGGACAAAAATGTAACTAAATTCACTATGTGTAGACTTTAATTTTACAGTTACTTTGGTACAATTTAATTTAAACATAACCTCAATCACTAAAAATTAATAAGTTACTCCCTCCGTCCCGGAAACAAGTTCACACTTTCCTTATTTTGATGTCCCAAAATAAACTTCTCATTTCCTTTTTGGCAAATTATCTATATCAAAAAGTGCAAAACAGTGTCAAACAGTGCAAAACAGTGCCAAACAGTGTCGAAACAGTGCCAAACAGTGTCGAAACAGTGTCGAAACAGTGCAAATGTTTACTCTTGCTAAGTTGTGCTTTGATTTTGAGTATTCCACATGCGCACTGTTTCATTGCTCACCTATGTGTTAAAGATTCAGCTTGGCAATGCCAATCTTGCTACTTTAGCAGCCTCACCGTATTGCAATTATTATTTGTTTAAAGATTGGGAAAATGACACCAGCCTTCCATAGTTCCATTGTCATATGAATACCATGATATCATCATAGGTCATCTTACATTTAAATTATACTGTTTCTACTAAATATAGACTTTTAGTGCAGTGGTGCCTCTGTTAGGAACTCAACCAAAGCAACATAAATCAGTAGTATATGGCGTACAAGGAAAGAAAGAGAAGAAACAGGTTGGGACACTTTGAGAGGTCCCTCTCTCCCAGCCCGATTCTCCTGAATTCCAGCCTCCCCTCTCCCTCTTCTATTTATTCTTTTCCAATGAGGCTTCCCTTAACATATCTAATTACTTGCCCCAGCCCACTATTACATTTTATTAAAATATTCAGTATTATTTCTATTATATCTCACGCCATAAGCTCATACGTCTAGGTCTCTAACAGCCTCCACTTGTAAGTAGAATCATTTTATAGACTTTGCTGCTGTACGAGTAAGTTTAAATGTAGATTAACTACTTTCTTTTATACAATAGACTCCTTTTATTCTCTCAAACGTTTCTCCATACTGATTTTTTCAGACTTTGTTGTCGTATGACCAAGTTTCAGATATACGGTGAGGTGGAGTCACTGGAGGTAGATGGTTACCCAGTTCATGGCAAGTCTAGTGGCATGGTAATGCTTTCAGGAATGCTATAAAAGTTGTCACTTTGGTAGGCATTTGCACCATTATTTTTTATAAACGTTTTCACTCCAATGAAAATTTGGTTTTCTTTGAGGTACAAACTGTTTTTGTCCTTAATATGCAGTATGCCATTCAACTATCATTTAAACTATCTCAGTCATGGCATTGGAAAGGTTGATTTCATCCCATACACCATTATTTTTTATAAACATTTTCACTCCATTGAAAATTTGGTATTCTTTGAGGTTCAAACTGTTTATGTCTTTCATTTGCAGTATACCATTCAACTATCATGTAAACAATCTCCGTCATGGCATTGGAAAGGTTGATTTCATCCCATGCACATGCAGATTAGTTTGGTTAACCGTTCAGTATTATTAGATGTTTTTCCCTATTCATTATTATGATTTGTAGTTTCAGTAGTTAGGGTTAGTTTCTGAATTATGCAATGCCATACTGCCCATACAGGTTCTGGCCTAAGAAGTTTGAAGCTGTTGTTGATTCCCTGGATTCCTGGAACATTGATATTATGGAAAGGTTTATCCATTTGAATCATTGAAAACAGAGAACCTGAAATATCTTTCATCAAAGCAGGCACTTTTTGACCTTGCTAGTTTCCGTCAATATTATCAGGTACCTTGAACCATTGATGCTTGTGATGCATGCTAAAAAGAGCAATGAAATAGACTAATGAAGAGTAATAGTTAAATAGGTGATCATGTAGTATATTGCTATTATGTTAATTAATAATCCTGAAATTGCAGGTGTTCATTGTAATATATGAGGAGTAACATTGCTGCTAAAAAAGCTGGAGTTAATTAATAAGTGATGGTGAATGTACATAATGGTCTTATCATTCAGGTGGTTTAATAATGTCTTACTACTATCCATGCTTAAACTTGTAACAGTTGTAAGATGCATCCATTAATGTTAGGTTTCTTGCATTGTAATGATTCCTTGCATCATATACATATGGGTTAGACATGCATTCTAATATATGTGTATCCCACTCCTCAGGCTCAAGAGATGACCAGAGATTACCAGAGAACTTGATGAGCTTCTACAGATGCAGTTGACTTGCATAGTCTTTTACTTTAGCTTTCTTAATGTGCTAATCTCGCTTAATGTGTTAACTTGTTGGCTGGATGCACATATAAACATGCTTTAACATCTTTAAAATTGGGTAGTGTTTTGTTATAAATATCTTGCAGTTACACGTGCTCATATAATTGTTTAAGTTGTTGCATTTCATGCAATATGAAATTCAGTGGATGTTGTTGTACTTTATAGTTTGAGGCCTGAATATACTGATAAATATGACGTCGGTAGCAATCTAACTGACGTTGTATGTATTTTTTTTTATAAAAAAAGTGGACTTATTACGACGGTTATAAAGGAAAACCGCCGTAGTACATGTGTATATAAATTGGAATTGACGTCGGTTTTGTATAGGGGAGAGCAAACCCGACCCTACCCGATTGACCCGACCGAATATATCCGTTTTTTTTGTTTGGGTCGGAAAACCCGACCCGAAATACCCAAACCCGACCCGATTCTTGCAACCCGAGACTTAAACGGGTAGCGGGTAGGGTTACTAATTATGCAACCCGACCCGCCCGAAAAACCGAACTAGCGTAGTATATATACTACTTTGAATTATTATTATTATGCACGTTCAAATATCTCAATTATTGTATGTCAATTACGATATTGTGCATGTTCAAATATTCCAATTACCGTATTTGTACAACTATAATTTTGAATGTTGTATTGTTATGACTTTGAATGATATTTTGACTAATTATCATTTTATTTATCACAATATCAAATATGTCAATCACCGTATATTATTATTTTATATGTTCAAATATGTCCATTACCACAATTATACAACTATTACTTTGAATGTTATACTAGTATAACTTTAAATGATATTTTTACCAATTACAATTTTATTTATCACAATTTCAACATTAAAAAATTAAAATCCGAATGGACCCGAAACCCGACCGCAACCCGACCGCAACCCGAATTCCTTCAACCCGAAAAACCCGATAATTTTTTTAATAGGGTAGGGTTTGAATTTATCAAAATGATACCCGAACGGGTTTACCATTTTTGAACCCGACCCGCCCGAACCCGACCCGTGCTCTGCCCTAGTTTTGTATAATAACCGACGTGGTATATTTATTTTTTTCGGGAAAAAAACTTTTCACAAATGTTGATATCTATAACTTCTCTTACTTACACGTCACTTACAAAACCGACGTGAAAGGGTGAACTTAACCGACGTGAAATGTCCATTCTCTAGTAGTGTCAAAACAATAAAATTTACCCCTCAATAACTTTATTTACTTTTTTTATGCTCGAAGAGGGCTTAATTCATAGAAATAGCATTCAACAAGGGTACAAAAGCAGAAAAGAACCACATGTAACCATCTGCCCGTGGCCGAGACTAAGAGTTAACCACTTGTAAAAAAGCAGACTCGCTAGACCAAAATTCGGAAACTTAAAGCCAATGGCGGCTACCACAAACTTTCCATCCCCAAAACCTAATGCAAGAGTCTTACAAGGATTACAAACACAAAAGAAAAACAGAACATAGCATCCTAAAAAAAAACAAACAAAACAAACAATAAAGATAACACCATCACTTGACTTCTTCACCAACACCACCATATGAAAACTCGACGGGTCTAAGAGAATTGACCCGCCGCCTCCCCATTTTTTGGCCCATTCAGAGCCATTCCTTCACCAGCGGTACCCTCTTTGGTTTGACTATCCCATATCCTTCTGCGCTTTGTGTCTCCAGGAGACTCTTCCTTGTCTTTTGTCTCGTGCTGTGATGGCCTGCTGGCCTTGGATTCAGCCGAAGACTCTCCCCCGAGATCAGACCTCCGTTGAACTCCATATCCACTTGAACTAAAAGCTCCATCAGATAACCACTTGTTGAGTCCTGTAGAGCTTGTCTTCACTCTATTTTCGTTCTTTTCTTCATAGATTTGGAGAGTCGGAACAATTGTTTTGTTTTATATATAGATTAGCAAATACAAAGTTATGAAATGCAGATCGTCAATCTTTTGCATTAAGCTGTTAAGAGCACGCGTACACGATCTCGTCCAAGGTCTAGAATGAGATAACGGAAGTGAATTCCGGTAAAGAGATGACTGAATTTTTGGATCTAGGATGAGCAGAGAGAAATCGGAAATAAAAGACTTTATTGGAATTAATTCGGTGCCCGACCTTGTCAAGACACAATAATTAATTCTCCAGAAAAACCTCCCCTTACATCCACTGAGGACCCCTATATATAAGTCATATAAGAGCCCCTAAAGAGAATAAAGTAAACCTGCTAAAACTGAATTAGGAAACTTGCTAAAACTGAATTTAGGAAACTTGCTAAAACTGAATTTAGGAAACTTGCTAAAACTGAATTAAAGCAATAAAATAAATAAAGAAACTTGCTCCCAAAGTCAGCCACTTTCAGTGGCTTTACTGGACTGAATTCCTTCGGGCCGATCACTCCTTTGGCCCATCCTGCGCCTTTGATATGTTTGACCCCAAAACTTGTCCATAACATCACTCCCCTCGTCGACTAGGAGCTTGTCCTCAAGCTCAAAATCTGGATATGAAGCCCGAAATGTATCTGCAGGTTCCCAGGAGGCTTCTTCAAGTGATTTTCCCTGCCATTGGACCAGGAATTCTAAGCAGCCATGACTCAGACGGTTGCGGATAATAGCAAGCGGCTTACTCTCTTCAGGTGGGTTAACTAGCAATGGTAGAGTCCCCCATGGTTGCTGGTGGATTTCCCTTGTGTGGCTTTAAAAGAGAGACATGGAACACATCGTGAATGCGGCTCTCAGGTGGTAATTGCAATTTGTATGCTGCTTGTCCAACTCGTGACTGAACTTGAAATGGTCCATGGAACTTTGGAAGTAATTTATGGTTACCACGACTTAGGGAGAGTTGTCTATGAGGATGAATGCGTAGCTAGACCCAATCTCCTACCTCGAAGGACAGATCGCGGTGAGTTTTATCGTACTGCAGCTTCATATGCTGTTGTGCTTGAGCTAGTCGTTCTCTAGCCTTAGCTAAGAGTTGATCTCGGCTAAGAAGCGCCTGTTCCACACCCTCTAATCTCGCTGTCCCAGGAATATATGAGATAAGTTTAGGTGGATCCCGACCATAAACAAGGCGAAAGGGTGTATCACCCAGCGAAGTATGATAAGAGGTGTTATAGCAATATTCAACCCGTGGGAGCCAACGAACCCATTCTTTTGGATAGTCACTGGTGAGACATCGCAAAAACATTCCCAATGTGCGATTTACTACCTCGGTTTGCCCATCGGTTTGAGGATGATAGGCAGACGAAAATGCTAATTTAGTTCCAGCCAACCGAAATAGTTCTTTCCAAAAAGAACTCACAAATATATTATCACGGTCAGAGACGATGGATTCTGGCAGTCCATGTAGGCGGAATGTTTCCGCAAAAAAAACCCTGCAACAGAAATGGCAGTGAATGGGTGTGCTAATGGCAGGAAGTGTGCTGCTTTAGAAAGACGATCAACAACCACCAATATTACTGTCTTTCCTCTAACCTTGGGCAACCCTTCTACAAAATCCATCGATATATCTGCCCAGATATGTTGTGGAATCGGGAGCGGTTGAAGGAGCCATGCCGTGTACACGATCTCGTCCAAGGTCTAGAATGAGATAACGGAAGTGAATTCCGGTAAAGAGATGACTGAATTTTTGGATCTATGATGAGCAGAGAGAAAACGGAAATAAAAGACTGATAAGTCCGTATTTAGACATGCATTTGATGCGTGTTGAGATCGGCTTTTGATGGTTTTCCCAGCTTTAAGGTGTTGCAAGTCTCAATTTTAGCCCAAGTTATGTTTACCGGGCGTTGGTTCGAGTTTTGTGTTGTTTGCAGTCAAAATCAGGGAATTTGAGCCCAGTACCGGCACTTGAGGAACAATCAGGATGATTTGAGAAGCATTTGAGAATGATTTGATAGCTTTGGAGGTCACCGGAAGATTCACGATGAAGATTTGAAGGAAAAAGAGCTCTAGGATTGGCTTCGGGATCAAAAGAAGATGAATGAAGCTTGAAAACGACGATCAGGATGACCTTCTGTCAATCGTTCAAGATTATCTATTTGTAGGAACAACCAATGGACACGATTCAAGTTGCATAGGAAAGCCAACTTCAAGGGCTACAAATCATATGAAGACACCTTTGCGAGAATCTGAGAGGAAGAAGGTGAAAACAGACGATGAAGTCAGATGATCTCTGCTGCGATTTCAGAAAGACATCTTCTTTTGATCATATCTCTTGATTGGATGATTCAAATCACATTCGGCAATTTGGGGTGGATAGAGGACTTCATTATTTACAACTTATATGAAGAAAGTTTTGTCAAATTCGGAAGTTAAGTACGCACGATCGTGCCCTCAAAGTCAGGCACGATCGTGCCTGAAGAGAAAAGCACCGCGGAGCTACTGCCAGCCAGGCACGATCGTGCCTGGAGGGAGGCACGATCGTGCCTGCCCAAAATGCGCGTTTTTGCTCCGGAGGCACGATCGAAGGCACGATTGTGCCTGACATCGTGTCTGGCTCCGAAAATCCTAATTCAGCTCAAATTTCACCCGATTTTTCTATTTAAACAGCCTGTAAACCCCCGTTTTCAAGGGGGAGCTTAGAGAAAGTGCCTGACACGAATTTTAGAGGGCTTTTCAGCCTTGTTCATCAATCTTTTGGTATTCTTTGTAAGTTCCACCTTTTTAATTAATGACAATTAATTCTTTTTATTCCAATTCTATTGATTCTTCAATTATGAATTGTGAGTAGTTTTAATTAGATTTGAGATTAATGAAGGGGTTAATCATGATGTATGGCTAGATTCTTTTCGGTTTAATTGCATGAATGCCGTTTAACTTGTGTTTGAATAATTTAATTGATATCTTTTGTAACCTAGAATCGCGACTAGAATTACAATTGCATGTAGAATAAATTAAGAGAGATCTAATTTGTTCTAGGACACATTCACACACACTTAATCGTTCGCTAAGAGATTAGTAGCGATTAAGGGGCTGTAAGCTCGCTCGTCTTGGCAATAATTTAGGATCCTGTCGCATGAGAGATCAGCCTGGTCCCCTAAATTATTGTACTCTACGCCGCGAGAGCGGTAAGAACTTAGTAATGATTAGCTAGGCTCAATTAAATTAATTTCATGTAATTAGGCCTGATCTGCCAGAAATCTGGTAACCCCGGAATCGATCCCTGTTCCCTTCGTCATTAATTAGAAAGAACCCCCTAGTTTAATTGTTCGCATTAGTTTTATTTTCCAAACCAACCAATCTCGCACGACGCATTTATTTTATTATTTTTAATCGATGAATTTAGTTAATTCTTAATTTCCTTTTGTCCGTTCCTGTGGAGACGATACTCGTACTTACACCACTATATTACGATCTAGTTTAAGTGCGAGAAAACTCACATCAAAGACTTTATTGGAATTAATTCGGTGCCCGACCTTGTCAAGACACAATAATTAATTCTCCAGAAAAACCTCCCCTTACATCCACTGAGGACCCCTATATATAAGTCATATAAGAGCCCCTAAAGAGAATAAAGTAAACCTGCTAAAACTGAATTAGGAAACTTGCTAAAACTGAATTTAGGAAACTTCCTAAAACTGAATTAAAGCAATAAAATAAATAAAGAAACTTGCTCCCAAAGTCAGCCACTTTCAGTGGCTTTACTGGACTGAATTCCTTCGGGCCGATCACTCCTTTGGCCCATCCTGCGCTTTTGATATGTTTGACCCCAAAACATGTCCATAACATAAGCCTCTCTACTGAGTTAAGATATTATGAGAATATAATACATATGCATATAATATGAACACCGCAAAATCTTCATAATAAAAAAATTCTTACTTCAAACTTTTATTATTCCTTAGATGTACACAACAACTCCAAGAAATAATAATAATAATTACTACGTACTTCTTTAGTCTCATATTTTCAAGTTAGTTATAGTTAATAAATATTTATATATCTAGAAACTATACTAAAAGTAATATTGAATCGCAAACACTAGATCCGAAATTGGTAACGAATCCATTTTTCTACTCCGGTTTATAGGGTCATGCTCCGGGAGTCTGGATATAAAACTAATTGCTCCCATTTTCTACTTCAGTTTCATTGTTCTGTTATTCAATGAGAACTAATGCTGAGGAAATTACACTGCTCGGCATTGACAACTTGCCACACCTCATGCCTATTAGAACACTGCATATATGCTCAGGTCTTCTCACGCGGCATGGTAATAACAGCATGACAAACAAATTTCTAGAGTAGTGCCCTAAGTCTTAGTTCTAATTTCTTTCAAAGCTTCATAAGTTTTTTTTCATCTGCAATCAACCCCGTCGCAAAACACATGTTGGGATATTGAATCCCGACCTATTATTTTTATTTCATAGGCCCAATACATAGGCTCATACAGAGCCCGGTGAGTGAGGCCCACTTCCCAAGTACAAAATCCTAGAATTTGCCACGTGGCATCTATATAATAAAGGAGAAAGTTGTGGAGAGAAGGTCACATATGATTTGTAGAGGGTAAATTGTATTTTAATGAGCCCATTGTTTTCTTATATATAAATGTAATAGGTAGATTACATTTTATTTGTATCTTTTGTGACTATATGGAAAACCTCTCAAAATATATTGTGGACAAAAATGTAACTAAATTCACTATGTGTAGACTTTAATTTTACAGTTACTTTGGTACAATTTTAAACATAACCTCATCACTGAAAATTAATAAGTTACTCCCTCCGTCCCGGAAATAAGTTCCCACTTTCCTTATTTGGATGTCCCAAAATAAACTTTTCATTTCCTTATTTGGCAAATTATTATCTATATTAAAAAGTGCAAAACAGTGTCAAAACAGTGCCAAACAGTATCGAAACGATGTCAAAACAACAAAATTTACCCCTCAATAACTTTATTTACTTAAAACGTGTGAAAGTCAACCCGTGAACTTGTTTCTGGGACAGAGGTGGTCTATTTTTATCCATTATCCTACTTTTGGTCATATATTGGGAAATTATTTATTTAATATGGAATAATCTGTATTATACCAATGTGTACAAGTAGCATTATTGGTTTTACATTGACAATATGAACATATATCGAACAACTTTTTCATTTAGAATGTTATTTAGAGCCCGTTTGGTAACACTCGAATTGGTTGCATCTATGAAAAAAATTGTATTTAAGAAATAATTACATGAATATGACTAAAATAAAGATGATTTACGAAAATATGACTAGTTACTAGAGTAGTAATGAAATCATAGTAATTCATGTTCAAGTTTTGAACTTAAGTTACTACAACACCACGTTGTAGTAATGAATAGTCATATTTATGTAAATAAATTTTATTTTAGTATTATTCTTGTAAAAAACCCAAATTGTATTTTAAAATATATTTTACTAATAAAATAAATAAAATAATAATAATAAAAAGTAGCTAAAATGATCTTTTATTGAAACTTCAGACAATCCAGCTAGAAAAATAACCACAACCTTACTTATATATATTATTATACAATTTAATAATAATAGATATAATAATAGATATAATACAACTTAATGCACGATATACAAAGACACATATTAAAACTCATACATTTTTATGATCTATCATATAACACAAAATTGCTTATAAATAATTTAATTTCTTTTGAAGATTTATTAAACAACTTTCTATTTTCCAACCTTGATTCGGATTATTCCGTATTTAATTCAGAAATAATTCATAAATTTAGACAAAATAAGGACAATGGACAAAAATGATTAAAGTAATGGTAATGAATAAAAATGTGACTTATTAACTTTTATGAATTATAATTATGTTTTAATTTATGTCGAATTGACTATAAGAAAAACATCTCAAAAAATATTTTTGGACAAATATGTAACTAAATTTGTTAGAAGTATACTTTTATAGTTATTGTGGTATAATTGTAAACATAACCATAATCACTAAAAATAAGTAAGTTATACTTTTACCCATCATCCATTTTTTGATCATATATTAAGAAATTATTTATTTACTTAACACGGAATAATCCGTATAGTGGTTGGAAGATGGGAGAGTTGGTACGTGATGTTGGTGTCAAATGATAGGTGGTAAACCTTAATATTTTTTTTAAAAAATTTATATATGTAATGTTGGTGTCAAATGATAGATCCGGAAAAAGTTTTTTTGACAAAAGAAAACTTATATTAATATTCAAAAAAGCATCCAACAACATCAAAAATCAATATCCCCACTAAACTCTTGAAAGCCCACTGACATCCCTCACTCCCTGATAAGGCATATGATAGTTCACCCCAAAAAGAGCGAGACTAATCGTTGAACATGTGAGACTTTCGAGGTTATTAGCATGCATGACAGGTATCAGAATCGCTGATTACCTCCCAATAGAAAGCCATCAAGTAAAATAGACCAAAACACAACCCTACCACCACTATCAATGATATAGGTAAAATATAGTTCTAAATAAAACCGAAAGGGAATAAATATAACATGTTGTTTTTCTTCTGGAGTTCCTTTGAAATTGGAATCCATGGCGGTGGCTCAGGAGAGGGGCGGATCACCCCTATTGCCTTTTCCAATTGCAGCGGCACCTCATCCTACGCATGGACTCGTTATAGTTCAAAGCCATCGCTCGATTCTATTCCCAGTTTTCCCGAGGTTGTGCTTCCGATCAACGAAAGATTTGTACTCGTGCCCGAGTTCATGGTTTCCACTAGTAAAACTTCATGCTGTTCTTTCATAGGCATGGGCCAAACCTTCAATTTCTCATTGACTGTGATTGCGGTGTAAGCGACTGTTCGAAAACTCGTTGTAGATGTCCTGAACCTTGCCGATCTGTGATGCCTAACAAATTGCATGTCCGGTAAGATGAAGACCATTGCCCGCAAAAAAACTAAAAAACCCCAGAAGAGCTCTAGTGACCGGCGTTTCAGCCGAAGCTTCTTCTAAAATATAATTGAAGTATACTACCAACACATTTCAATATGAAGCTCCCTTGATTCGTTCCAAGAAAATTGAACTAGAATCCCTCGACCCCTTTTTTTCTATAATTTTTCTATGTTTTAAACATTTATATGGATGCACAACGACTTTCGTATGAAATGTTTTCTTATGAATATAAGAGTTTGTGTAATTTTTCATATTCAACACAACAAACTAATGTACCATTGTTGGACACTCGTTTCCGATCCTTCCAGATAGGGAGGGAGGAGATCACCATACAAACAATGATTCCCATACAAAATGCAAATCAATCATGTCCGTCCAATTTAGGCAAATCAAGTACGTGATGAAAACATGTTATACATCGTAACATGTTGTTCGCTGAGCAGGAGGGGATTGAAAAAAAACATCCAGTTAGTAATTAAGTGATGGTCCCTGATAGAGGTAAAAGTTTAGAGGGGGAGTGAATAGACTTTTAAAGTTTTTTCAACTTTAAAAATTTTCCCTACTAGATATGATGATCTTTAACCTTTTGGAAGATTAAAGATGCACAACGGAAGTCTTAACCTCTATATAAACTGTGTATGACAACTTTCTATTTAGTAAGTGAACAAAGGTATTTGAAGGACAATCAGATAAGTCTCAAGATGTCTAAATAAATCAAAAGAAGTATTTGAATGAGATTTAAACTTATCTAGAAAGGAAGTTGCCTTGGGAGTTGTGTAAGCAGTAGTCTGGGCAGTAGAGTAGTTATCAGAGAACTGTTGAGGCTACTGTGAAGTAAAAAGATGATTGTCTAGATTTTGATTGATCTAGGATGTTTTTGAAGATTTTATAAGGCTTTAGCGATATGGAGATGTTTCACAAAGAATATGTAGAAGGGCAGTGAACTTAGCAGTAGGGTGAGCAGTAGACTGCTACTGATGTAGAACGGCAGTGAACTTAGCAGTAGGGTGAGCAGTAGACTGCTGGTGAGATGACTGCTAAGCTTACTGCTTAATTTGGTAAGTGTTTGGTGTGTGCTTTGTTTACTGAAAGTAAATCAACACACGATGTATCCTGGTTCAGAGGTGGTGTAATCCTCCTACGTCCAGTCCCACCCTTTTTTAGATGGATTTCCAAAGTATTAACCCAATACACTTAGTGCAATCTAGCCTTTTACACAGAACTGGCCTAGATTGAAGGTGTTTCACAAGGAGTACACACCACTCCAAGTTACTCAAACCTTTATATTTTCTCAATTGATGGAGTGGGGATCAAAAGGTACTCTATGCATCCACACTTAGGACTAGATAACACTGTCCTTCTAAGTGTTTACAACAGTTTATGGTATAACAAAAATTCTAGCCTCCAATTATGAACTAAACTTCCAGAATATAGCAATGAGAAATTCTAACTTGGAAGTTTAGTGAAGCATGAGTCTGAGCAGAGAGCAAAGTTAAACAAACACTTTATCTTTTGCTAGATATCCCTTAAATGCTCAATTAGATTTTCTCTACTTAGAAGGCTCAAAAACTTGGCTTTAGAACTCATGCTTTTGCCTATACTTATAGGCCTTTCCAGTTGATTAATTTCATCTGTTGGTTGAGATGAAATAATCTTGAATGTGTTGAAATATGTCTTCTTGTGTTAAAGCAGATATTGTTGATTTCTTTGTCTTCACTGATGAGCCGCTGAGAGATCAATTCAGAATCAATCTTCATGATTTGGTGTGTGCGTCTCATACTCTTAGGCCCATGTACTATTGAGCATTAAATGCTCTTTAGTTTTGTCTTCAATCATACACGTATAGTGCATGCTGTGTACTGCTTTGGGCTTCACTTAATTTGTGACTTCAGCTTTTTGTATCAAATAAATTTGTACTGGTAGGATCTTAAATATCCTCTTAAGGTAAAAGAGAATTACCTTATTATATTTTTAATTTCCAGTGCAATTTATTTGGTACAAAAGTTGTACATTTCAATTTTGTCACTTTTGACTAGTTGATAGTATACTTTTGTGACTTATTAATTTTTGTATCAAATATAGTTATACTGGTAGGATTTAAATATCCTTTTAAGGTAAATAAAATTTACCTTATTGCATTCTAAATTTCCAGTAAAATATATTTGGTACAAAAATTGTACATTATTAATTTGTCACTTCTGAGTAGTTGATAGTGTACTCTTTTCTTTTTAGTACATCAATCAACTTTTGACATGGTCACTAAAAATAGGAGCACGAATCATACAAGAGCTTAGTATAGTGGCATCATCAAAATCTATCAAAATTGGGTACTAACATTAAGGATAAAGAATTAATTTGACGATTCTTATTTGGGAACCGCAAGAATACGAAAAGGAAGGAAATCAGACAATTTTGCTAATCCTCACTACAATTCGAACCGCCAATGAATAACATTCCAGAAAAAGGATGCAGAGGTTGTACAAATAGTTAATGCACCAAACCAAATAGTCAATTCTTATTAGTCTTTTCTATCCCCAAAATAGGCTTTAAAATCAAGGATCTGTCCGTTATCAAACCAATTTGAAAACTTTGATAATAATAATAAAAAAAGTGAAAGTAAATCCATAGAAGGGTCTTAAGAAAAAAAGGAACACTTTTATGGAGTGTTCTGCACATTACGGAACATAAATCTCATATACCCGAAAGCACACCAATTCACTCTCCCTAAAATTCCCCGCTTCTCTATTCTAACTCCTTAACCATTTAATGCGCTCTTTAATATCTTTCCTTTCAATTCTTCGTTTCACCGGACGCAATAAAACAATTCATTCATTCTCTTGGACTCACCGGATTTCTCGCCCTGTAGATTCCACTCTATTCTCTATGAATTCATCGGCCATCGCAACCTCCTAAGCTTCCTTTCGCAATCTCATCTTTCAGATTTCGCCCAGTTCCATGAGAAATTATGACATCCCCGTTCCTGGCCATCGCCTCTTCTAATGTTATTCTTCTTCCGTTCACCTAATCACCATCTCCCCCAGTCCATCAACAGTATATTTTTTGGTCGCAATCGGGTAACTCAAGAGTCAAGGTGCACTCAGTTATGTACATAGCACATCACAAGATGATAATTTTCAAGTTCGATCTCCAATTTTAAAGGCTTTCTTAACTCTAATTATCACGAAATGTTTTAATCATCATTTTCTAGGATATGAGAACCATTACACACTCAAATGGTTTTTGTAAATTTAAATTATCATGGTAATGGTGATAATTTTATCTACCTGGTTTGATGTGTTGGTCGTTTTAGGTAGAGCCCCTTGCTTTTGATAGTTGTGACATGATCAGTGTTTTTTTATGCTTTAAGCTTTATCATTTCTGAAACAGGACATCCAGTTGCTTTGAGTGTATGTGCAAGATTGTCAATGGGCTGATGACCTCTCTTTTTTCTAAGCCATTAAATTCACTAATGAGCATGCATTTGAGAACAAGCAAGGCCGGGTAGAGTCCATATGGAACATGGAAAATAGTAGGTTGAACTGGGAAAGGAAAAACAGAAAATATATGCTATGGAAAATAATTTATCTTTGTTTGATTTTACATTAAGAATAGAAAACAGATTTGATCAAAACTTTTGAAATTTTATACTACGTACTTCGTACATATTCAGACATTTTAGTCGTAGTTATAATACATGTATATAAGTAAAATGAGTTTGCAATAAGAACAAACCTAAGAAAAAATTTACAACTAAATTGCTTTATTGACTACTTGACTTCAACAACAAAAAATATTTTCTCCATGTTTTCCCACCACTATCCTTCATATTTTCTTCCCATAGACCATAGTCGTGGCCAGATTTCAAACAGACCCTTTAAGAAACACTAAAGAATTGGGGGTTACATGCACAAATTGCAGTTGCAAATTAAATGCCTCTGCATTTTGGATAGAGTCAGTCCTCCTTTGTTACAAGTTTTTGTGCCTTCTCCCCGTACCTGATATGGAAACACACAATTATAGAAACTAATATATCTCTTGATGAACACAAGATAGAAACAACTATTACAATATAGAAGTGACACAAAATAAAATGAATTCACCTATTCAAAAGGCATTTGTGGCAAAATCGAATGGCATATGGCTTAAAATCCTTTGGATTCTTACATCCTAACATAAAGTCCATGGTTTTTTGTCGACACTTCAAAGTATCATGTTCAAATATTAGATATGGAGTATATTGCAAAATGATGAGGAACATATGAACAAAGTTTTTATCGACACTTTAAAATTTCATGATTTTTTTTAGAATTCATTAATCATATCCACAACAAACCATGGTTTTTTCCATGGTTTACTTTGTTGTTATGTTCCTCATCATTTTGCAATATACTCCATATCTAATATTTGAACATGATACTTCAAAGTGTCGACAAAAAACCATGGACTTTATGTTAGGATGCAAGAATCCAAAGCATTTTCAGCCATGTGTCATTCGATTTTGCCACAAATGCCTTTTGAATAGGTGAGTCGGTTTTATTTTGTTTTACTTCTCTATTGTAATAGTTGTTTGTATCTTGTGTTCATCAATAGAAATATTCATTTTTATAATTGTGTGTTTCCATATTAGGTACGGGGAGAAGGCAGAAGAAGTTGTAACAAAGGAGGACTGGCTCTGTCCAAAATGCAGAGGCATTTGCAACTGCAGTTTGTGCATGCAAAATTACCCCCAATTCTTTAGTGTTTCTTAAAGGGTTTGTTTGAAATCGGGCCACGACTACGGTCTATGGAATGAAAATATGAAGGATAGTAGTGGGGAAACATGGAGGAAAATATTTTTTGTTGTTGAAGTCAAAGTAGTCAATCAAGCAATTTAGTTGTATATTTTTTCTTAGGTTTGTTCTTATTGCAAACTCATTTTACTTATATACATGTACTATAACTACGACTAAGATGTCTGAATATGTACGAAGTATAAAATTTTAAAAGTTTTGATCAAATCTATTTTCTATTCTTAATGTAAAATAAAACAAAGATAAATTATTTTTATAGCATGTATTTTCTGTTTTTCCTTTCCCAGTTCCCCTACTATTTTCCATGTTCCATATGGACTCTACCCGGCCTTGCTTGTTCTCAGATGCATGCTCATTAGTGAATCTAAGGGCTCAGGAAAACGAGAGGTTGTCAGCCCACTGGCAATCTTGCACACACAGTCAAAGCAACTGGATGTCCTGTTTTAGAAATGATGAAGCTTAAAGCATCAGAAAACACTGATCATGTCACAACTATCAAAAGCAGGGAGGCTTTACCTAAAACGACCAGCACATCAAACCGTGTAGATAAAATTATCACCATTACCATGATAATTTAAATTTACAGAAACCATTTGACTGTGTAATGGTTCTCATATCCTTGAAGATGATGATTAAAACATTTCGTGATAATTAGAGTTAGGAAAGCCTTTAAAATTGGAGATCGAACCAAGAATATATCTTCTTGTGATGTGCTATCTACATAACTGAGTGCACCTTGACTCTTGAGTTACCCGACTGTGACAAAAAAAAATACCGTTGATGGACTGGGGGAGATGGTGATGAGGTGAACGGAAGAAGAATAACATTAAAAGAGGCGATGGCCTGCAATGGGGAAGGCATAATTTCTCATGGGACTGGGCGAAATCTGAAAGATGAGATTGCGAAAGGGAGGATAGCTTAGGAGGTTGCGATGACCAATGAATGTACAGAGGATAGATTAGAAAATGCAGGGCAAAAAATCCAGTGAGTCCAATGGAATGAATGAATTGTTTTATTGCGTTCGGTGAAACGGAGAATTGAAAGGAGAGTATTAAAGAGCGTAGTAAATGGCTTAGGAGTTAAAATAGAGAAGCGGGGAATTTTAGGGAGAGCGGATTGTGCTTTTAGGTATATAAGATTAATCTGTTTGCATGGACAATTTGTTATTTTATATGCACCAAGAGGATTGTATTGATGCATCTGTGCTCGACGTCAAATTTAGTGAACTATTCTGATCGTTGAATTTTGTAATGTTTAATTTATTTGCTAATATGGAGTTACACTTGAATGAAGTTTGTATTTTGGTTATGAATGTGGGTTTTTGCGTTCGTGATTGGTGTTCCTATTTTTAGATATGTACAGTTGAGCGTGAGTTTTGTGATGAAATTAATGTGAGAAATAGTTTAGGTAAAGGTGCAATTCAATTTTGAGTGAGGACGTTGTGTATGGAGGTCAAAATGCAGACTAAGAAAGGTAGGGTGCAATTGAATAAAAGGCGCGGTGTATGTAATTGAGATTTGTTCATATGCATGTTAATTTTTTTTGTGATGGAGTTAATATGCATATGAATGTTCATTTTTTTGTGATGGACTGATTAAGGGGATTTAGTGATGAATTCCAGTTTTGGAAAACGTTGTTGCAGTAAAGTGAACGTGCATTTGAATATGCTCTTAAGTGCATTCTGTGTGGCCAAGCGTTCATATGAATGTTGATTTTTTTTTGTGTGTGTGATGGAGTTAAGATGCACATGAATGTAGTTAAATATGCATTTTGTGTGCTATTAAGGTAGAGTGCAGTTGAATAAAAGGCGTTGTACACTTGAGATTTGTTCATAAGAATGCAGCTTTTTTTTTGTGATGGAGTTAATATGCAAATGAATGTTCATTTTTTTGTTAGACTTATTAAGTGTATTTAGTGCTGAATTCCAATTTTGGAAAATGAATTTACGGTAAAGTTAAAGTGCATTTGAATGTCCTATTAAGTGCATTTTGTGATGGAATTAATGTGCAAAATAGTTTAGGAAATGGTGCAAATCAATTGTGAGTGTGCAACATTTGATTTGTTTGTGATGAAGTTAATATGCATATGAATTCCATTGTAGTAACTAATCTAACAAATGAAGTAGGAAGTGGAGAAACCCGCCAAACAGTGCCACAAAAGAGAAAGATAGCAACAGCGTGTGGGAGTAATATGATAAAGAAGAAGGGAGTGTTTGCAACTGCTTCTGCTTAAAAAAAAGCACTTTTGGAGAAGTAATGAAAAAGTGATTGGTAGTAAAAGTTGATAGTGTTTGAGAAAAAAGTGATTTTGAAAAGTAAAAGTTGGTAGTGTTTGGTAAAATAAGTGCTTTTTGTGTAATAGAAAAGGGAAAAGCACTTTTCACACGCAAGCCGAGAAAAAGTAAAAATTGGTAGTGTTTGGTAAATAAGTGCTTTTTAAAGCCAAAAGCTGAGAAGTGCTTTTTTTTAAGCAGTTGCAAACACTCCCGAAGAAGTTGATAGGGGAAACAAATAGAAGTGATGCCTGACTGTGAAGGTTAGAAAATATATACTTTCATTGTTTAAATTGGGTTTGTACTACTACAATTGAGTTTGACATGTGATTGTAATTTTAGGACACAAGATTTGTGGTCTCATTCAATTGCATTCTAAACTTGAGAAACAAAAGGAATTGAACATGTAGTGACAAGAAATTAGAAGCAAAATCAGACACGAATTCCAAGGTGAGAAATAGTAATTATTTAGTGTATTGATTCTGTTGTGGTGTATTTATGAGAAAGAATTGTCCTCAACTGCAGGTTCATTTCTGGAAGACACCATGGGTCTTGATTTGATGCAAAAAGAGGTTTAGAGAAGGTTAAAAAAGGAAAAGGCAAAAGTTCATGTAAGGGAGAAATCAAGGAGTACATCAAGGGGTCGTGGTAAAGGTTTGCTTACGACTAAACTGCATTACACTATATGTATTAGTCATCCGTATTTCCTAGATGTGAACTTTGATAAAGTTACATGCATTTAAAATGCATGTACTATGCAGTGAAGTAAAGGAAAACGGTGCAATTACTTTTAACATGATGTGCTTATTCATTTAATGCCATTTTCAATGAACTGTACATTTAAATGTGCAGGAATTAAGGATGCTTGTGGAAAAGCAACGATGTGCAACATAGTAGGGAAAGAAGGAGTGGAAGGTTGAATAGGGGAAGGGAAGTGTGTGAGCAAAAATGCAAGGATGTGGTGTTGAATGATACTGAAGAGGGTAGTGAAGTGGACTTGGATGAACATGAACAAGGTGTTATTAATGAAGACTTTGCTAATATACCAAAAGAAAGTGGTTAGAAATGATAAGGCATGTGCGCCAGAGCAAAGAAGAAGGACAAGTAGGCTGTTTTGAACGAATTGAAGGTGCAATACAGTAACTAGCCTCTACACAAGATCATCACCGAAAGTGGTGATGAATGCAATTGCAAAATTGAATGAAAAACAATGAGAAAAGGTCCATAAAGTGGGGTTTGGATTATTGTTAGACCTAGGAATCCAAGAGTTGCCTTCTAAACTTGGTATTTGGAATGTGAACAACTTCGACCGCATTAGTTGCAGACTTAAGTTAGGTGAAGGAAGTTGAGAATGTTGAGAAGACGTTGAGAACGTTTTGGGGTTTCCGCGTGGTCATACACCAGTGTCAAAAAAGGGGAAATGTGAGAAAAGTGCACTGATGAATAAGTGGAGGGCTTGTTTCGGCGGAAAGGATAAGGTAACTCCAATAGAGTTGGCACGTGAATTGCGAGCAAGGAGGAACTTGGTTTGTGAGGAACTTCATCATCCTTATTATATCTACCTTGATATAGAACACAAGAAACGGCTACAACAACTGCCAGTTCATAAAGGACACAGATAAAATCAAAGATTTGAATTGGTGTGAGTACGTGATAATGACCCTAGTTGAGAAGAAAAGGGAATGGGATTAATGAAAGGAAAAAGCATTCACCGGTCCACTTATTTTCTTGATGGTAAGTACACCACAGTTTTTATATAATGAATACTACGTCTTTCCGTTGATAAAGTTGAACTAATTCTTGTATTCATATATTTTGTAGGTGTTTTATGTGGACTAGATTCTCACCCGTGCGATGCACGGATCAAAATTAAACATCAATTATCTTTTATTATCTGTTAACGTTATTAGTGAAATAAAGTTTTTGTATATATTGAATGTTTAAATGTATAAAAAGAATATATAATTATCAGTGCAAAAAAAGTTTTTGTATATATTGAATGTTTAAATGCATTAAAAGAATATATAGGGGGTGTTTGGAACTGATTCTGATTATGCTTCTTTTTTAAAGTAGAAGCAGAATCAGTTTTCAGAAGCTGGTCTCCCCCAACTTCTAAAAAATATGATTCTGAGAGTAAAATAGACACCAGAATCACTTCTGCATTTTCATCCAAACACTCTAACTTCTGCTCCTGCCCCCTGAAGGAGCAGAAGCAGTTTTAAGAATCAGATCCAAACACCCCCATAATAAATGTAAAATGTGATAAAGTTATAATTAGGAATAGATTGGTCAAAGTTGGTGTAGACAATGTTTTAAAAGAACAATAAGTGTATACTCCGTATTACAATATGGTTGCATTAGTCTAAAGTATAGGAGAAGCAACACCAAGTCTTCTATCTTTTATCATACATCTAGCCTCCGCAATTAAGCATGACATTTTAGAGTAAGCTTCAAATCCAAAGTTTAATTGTGATGCTTCGTTTGAAAACCATTCCTTTACAATTGATCTCTAATCGAAACTGGGTGTACTTCTTCTGTGGCCTGCTTCTTGATATTAAGATGTAGAAACTGTAGAGTAGTAGAATATATCAACCCCATTTATTGAAAAATAGTATATAAAGCTCTCAACAATGCAAGTTAATTCAAACACTACATGAATGAAAAAGAAATTACCAAAAACAATTGAATAAATTCAACCATTAAACACAACGGCAAATTGAAGTGATGTGGCATATTCAAGAGGAGGCTGCAACAAAACCAATCATATTACCTCCATGTGTATCACTTCTAAATTTGAGGGGAAGTTCAAAACTACAAAAGATTTTTTTTCAGCCATCACAATGCATGCATTGGATCTTAACAACGGGCAGAATTGGTATACAAAAAGTAGCTAAATATGTGTACATACATATATACACATAGAAATACATACACTCATCACACACACAAACATGTATATCTAAATAGCTAGCAAAGATAGGAAAACAAACTCATATGGACATGTATCTTTTCACAGTTTGTTTGTGGTCACTCCCAATCCAACCACAGCTCCGCTTATACGTACTCAGGCCATAGCTGCGGACTTCAGCCTTGTGGCCGCTCTGTAATACGTGCAGTCCCTAGCCCCACTACTACACTGTTGATGATATCGCCCGTATCTAACCACCACCATGATACTCTCCATCTCAACATAAAGCATCCCTATCACACTTGCCTGGTTATCAAATTTGATGTCGGCGTGACCCAACCCATTCAGGACCATATTGACCCGAAGCTTCAAGCTCTCTTGCACTCCTGCCTCACAAAATCAGAATATGAGAAAAACCAATGCCGTCATCACTAAAATAAGCATAAAACTTTATTACCTTCTAGGATACCACTTCAACCTGAAAGAGGAGATAAGCAAATGAGATAAGCAAATATGTAGAAGCTACACGCATAATTAAAATCATACAAAATTTGATAAAAACATATATCCTATTATTAGTAAAATAATACTCACATATGCTAGTTTTCATAACATACAATGCATTAATATACTAAATAAAATGAAGGATAATGCATATCAAAATGTTATAAGAATTTAGAAGAATAAAAGCACTTGACCTCCTTTTATTCTTTTCTTTTCTAATTGGAGAATTTAAAAATCCTTATTTCAATTTAGACACATACATGAGTGATTCTTCTTCCACGATGTATATTGATCTAGTGCCTCTTAATTCCTGGTTCAAAGGGTAAAGGAGGTGTGGAATATTTTTGTCAACTTCAAGTTTCTTCTTGAAAAATCTGAATAGTTAAGGTTGTTTCAAGACATGCTGAAAACATGACGATGATCTAAAAAATATACATTTCTTACCCAGCTTTATATTTTTTCCTAACCAACAAAGAAATGAACCAAAAGAGCAAATGACTTCATACCCCGTATTAAAATAATGCAGGAGCCAAAGCTCTACTGACTTTGCAATAGTACGAACAAGAATTGATCGTAAATGAAGAAGAAAGAATATAACAATTGAGAAGGGAGAGCAGATTAAGAATTGAGAAGAGAATGGAAATGTTTATTCATTGATTCAGTTCTGCCAACAATTACGTATTATATACACTTTAAAGCTCAACAAACAAACAAACTATTCTAACAGATCAGTTAGGCCACGTGTAATATCAATGGAAACCCCACATCCATTTTAGTTATGAGTTGAGGTGGCATATGAGATGTTTATAACTGTATCATCCCTTCCCCCTTCAAAATTAGACTTATCTCCAAGTCTAATGTTGCATTTTGAGCTCTGAAATCTGGAAACTGATTATCAAAATCTTCAGCAATTTCCCAGGTAGCCTCATCTTCAAAAAAAACTTCCCATTGAACCAAATACTGAGTTTGTACTTTGTTCTGAAATTTTTTCACTCTTCTACCCAGAATAGCTTTAGGTGTTGGAGAATGATTAGATGACTGTCCTTGAAACCATGGGGGAATATGAGCTGCCATTGGTAAAATTCCATGAAACTTTTTGAGCTGAGATACATGAAAAACATCATGTATTTTAGAAGAAGAAGGCAATTTGAGCTTATATGCTGCTTTTCCAATGACTGCAGAAATCTGAAATGGACCATAGTACTTGTGAGCTAGCTTCTGACAACTTCTTTGCTGGACTGATTGTTGTTTATAAGGTTGAAGCTTGAGCCATACCCAATCAGCTACTGAAAAACTTCTTTCAGTCCTATGTAAGTCTGCAAATTTCTTCATTCTTGATTGAGCTCTATTCAGATTCTGTTTCAACTCCTTGATCATCATCTCTTTTCTTTGCATTGACCTGTCCACACTGTCAACTTTTGATTCTCTAGGCAAATAAGGTAAATGCAATGATGGAGGCTGATTATATACCACTTCATAGGGAGTCAGACCTGTAGCAGTATGAAAATGGGTATTGAACCACCATTCTGCGAGAGGTAACCACGTGCTCCATTCTTTAGGTTGATCCCCACACATACATCTCAGATAAGCTTCAACACATCTATTAACTACTTTAGTCTGGCCATCAGTTTGAGGATGATAGGCTGAAGATAGTTTGAACTCTGTGCCATGCAAAGTGAAAAGAGATTGGCAAAACTGACTAAGAAAAATAGGATCTCTGTCACTAACAATGCTTTGAGGCCAACCATGTAGTTTAAACACATTATCCAAATATGTTTGAGCTACTTGTTCAGCAGTAAATGGGTGTGATAGTGTCATAAAATGGGCAGTTTTACTCAATCTATCAACCACCACTAAAATAACTTCCTTCCCTCTAGACTTAGGTAATCCTGTTATGAAGTCCATAGATATGTCTACCCATACCTCTTCCGGAATTGGTAATGGCTGCAAAAGACCCGGATAAGTTACATTTTCATGTTTGGCTGCTTGACATATTAAACAATTCCTGATGAATTTGCTGATATCTTTATTCAATCCCTTCCAGTAAAATAGAGCTTTTATTCTCCTGTTTGTGGCATCTCTGCCTAAATGTCCAGCTTCCTTTGAAGAATGATGCCAAGTAAGTATTTGTTGCCTCACATTCTCATCCTTTCCTACCACAATCTTGCCTTTTCTCCTCAACAATCCATCAAGAAAAGTATAGTGATTTACTGGTTGATGGTTTTGTAATGAAGTCAAAATAGCAGTCACTTGACTATCATTAACATAACTATCTGTTATTCTCTTCACCAATTCTGAACTGATGATTGAAATGGCTAAACACAATATTTCAGAACCTTGAACTCTAGATAATGCATTTGCAGCTAGGTTCTCCTTTCCACTTCTATAAACGATTTCATAATCAAATCCCATTAGTTTTGATAACCAAAACTGTTGAAATGGTGTTGAAATTTTCTACTGCAGTAGCCATTTAAGACTTTTTTGATCAGTTCTGATTATAAAATGCTGACCAGACAGATATTGCTCCCATTTTTGAACTGCAAATACAATAGCCATCAGTTCCTTCTCGTATACAGACAGCCTTTTCCATTTGGTACCCAATGTTCTGCTAATATAGGCCAATGGTTGCCCTGATTGCATTAAAACAGCTCCAATACCTTCATTTGATGCATCTGTTTCCACTATGAAGGTCTAATTAAAATCTGGTACAACTATTACTGGTGAAGATGTGAGAGCTCTTTTCAATGTTTCAAAAGCAACTTGAGCTTCCCTATCCCAGTTATAAGATCCCTTTTTTTAACAGATTTGTTAAGGGCTTACTGATAACTGCATAGTTCCTCACAAACTTCTTGTAATACCCTGCTAGTCCTAGGAAACTTCTTAATTCCTTGATTGACTTAGGTACTGGCCAGTCTGCTACAGCTTTTATCTTCTTTGAATTAGTTTCCACCCCTTTTCCAGAAATGAAATGTCCTAAGTATTCCACTTTTTCTATAGCAAAAACACATTTAGACATCTTAGCATACATCTGGTTCTGCCTCATAAGCTGGAATACCAATTCTAAATGTTTGATGTGATCCAGAAGTGTTTTGCTGTAGATTAGAATATCATCAAACAAAACAAGAACACGTTTCCTGAGAAGTGGTCTGAATACTGAATTCATCCAACTTTGGAATGATGCAGGTGCATTAGTAAGCCAAAAAGGCATTACTAAGAATTCATAATGTCCATCATGGGTTTTAAATGCTGTCTTATAAACATCATCTGAATGGACTCTAAGTTGGTGATATCCAGCCCTTAGATCCAACTTTGTAAAGACTGTTGATCCTGTCAATTCATCAATTAGCTCATCTATGACAGGAATAGGGAATTTTTCTTTCACAGTCCTCTTGTTTAATTCCCTGTAGTCTACACATAGCCTCCAAGACCCATCTTTCTTGCCTACTAAGACCACTGGTGATGCAAAAGGGCTAGAACTATTCTGAATAATTCCACTCTCAAGCATTTCTTGAATTAGTTTTTCAATAGTATCTCTTTTGCACAAAGGATACCTGTAAGGTCTGATGCTAACAGGACTTGCACCATTTTCAAGGGGTGTTCTATAATCAAATATTCCTCTAGATGGAGGAAGGGCCTTGGGATCCTCAAAGATTGAAGCATATTCCTCAAGAAGATGATGTAACTCAGGATCATGGCTATTCAATTTTACACTTGCTGCCTTACAAGTTATTTCAAAGTCAGTAGATTCCTTCTCCATTCCTTTTGGAATTAACTGAATGAAACAGAGTTGAGTGGCCTCCTTCAAGGGTTTTTCCATACTATATCCTTTCATCAGTTTTAATTTCTTGACTGGGATTCCTTTCAGTTCCAGTGTTGTTCCTTGCCAATTGAACTTCATTGTCAAGTGCTTAAAATCACATTGGACAGGTCCTAGAGTGCTCAACCACTGTACTCCTAATACCATGTCACATCCACCCAAAGGAATGAGTAAAGCATCAATCATAAAGCTTTGGTGTTGTAGCTTCCAGGAAAAATTTCTACAAATATTTTGGCATGCTAGATGATTCCCATCAGCAACTGTTACTGCTTGGGGTGAAATATGATCTATCTTGAATCCCAATTGTTGTGCCAAAGCTCCATCCATGAAATTATGGGTGCTTCCCGATTCTATCAAGATATGGATTGGTTTTCTTCCCACAAAACCAACAACTCTCATAGTTTGATAACCTTGAATACTTGATATAGCATTGACTGAAATGCATGGTTCATCCAATGGTAGGGTTTCATCATCAAATTCTTCTATAAATTCCTGGACATCACCATCATCCATACCCTGTACCTCAACTGTAAACACTTGTTTCTCCTTGAATGGGCACCTATGATCTTTATTATAAGGTTGATTGCAGTAATAACAATCACCTTTTGCCATTTTCTCAGCCCTCACAGAAGCAGGTATATAGTTTCTTTGACCATTCCTAGAAACGTGACTGGTAGGAATGATAGGATTTTTAAGAGGTGCAGTTTTTGGAGTGGGTAGGGGTGGAGGTCTGTTATCTACCATGCTTCTTGAAGAACTTCCAGAACCTGTGGGGTGCAACAGATTACTATGGTTGGATTTTCCATAACCATTGTTACTCTTAGAATTGGAAGAGATGGATTCTTCCTGACATCTAGCAAGTTCAATAGCTCTTGACATATTCCGTGGTTTGACATAATAATAATAATAGTAATAATAATATTAATATTAATAATAATAATAATAATAATAATAATAATAATAATAATAATATTAATAATAATAATAATAATAATAATAATAATAATAATAATAATAATAATAATAATAATAATAATAATAATAATAATAATAATAATAATAATAATAATAATAATAATAATAATAATAATAATAATAATAATAATAATAATAATAATAATAATAATAATAATAATAATAATAATAATAATAATAATAATAATAATAATAATAATAATAATAATAATAATAATAATAATAATAATAATAATAATAATAATAATAATAATAATAATAATAATAATAATAATAATAATAATAATAATAATAATAATAATAATAATAATAATAATAATAATAATAATAATAATAATAATAATAATAATAATAATAATAATAATAATAATAACAATAATAATAATAACAATAATAACAATAACAATAATAATAATAATAATAATAATAATAATAATAATAATAATAATAATAATAATAATAATAATAATAATAATAATAATAATAATAATAATAATAATAATAATAATAATAATAATAATAATAATAATAATAATAATAATAATAATAATAATAATAATAATAATAATAATAATAATAATAATAATAATAATAATAATAATAATAATAATAATAATAATAATAATAATAATAATAATAATAATAATAATAATAATAATAATAATAATAATAATAATAATAATAATAATAATAATAATAATAATAATAATAATAATAATAATAATAATAATAATAATAATAATAATAATAATAATAATAATAATAATAATAATAATAATAATAATAATAATAATAATAATAATAATAAAAATAATAATAATAATAATAATAATAATAATAATAATAATAATAATAATAATAATAATAATAATAATAATAATAATAATAATAATAATAATAATAATAATAATAATAATAATAATAATAATAATAATAATAATAATAATAATAATAATAATAATAATAATAATAATAATAATAATAATAATAATAATAATAATAATAATAATAATAATAATAATAATAATAATAATAATAATAATAATAATAATAATAATAATAATAATAATAATAATAATAATAATAATAATAATAATAATAATAATAATAATAATAATAATAATAATAATAATAATAATAATAATAATAATAATAATAATAATAATAATAATAATAATAATAATAATAATAATAATAATAATAATAATAATAATAATAATAATAATAATAATAATAATAATAATAATAATAATAATAATAATAATAATAATAATAATAATAATAATAATAATAATAATAATAATAATAATAATAATAATAATAATAATAATAATAATAATAATAATAGGACACATATAATGTAAAACAAACATCTAACAAGAGCATATTGCTTCAGACCAAATCAAACCAAAAAAATTAAATTCAATTAAAAACGCCCTTATTAATGACGGTTTGATGTGATGAAATAATGAGTTAAATTTAAAAAAAACACCATTTTTATATTTTTAATGTGACAAAATAATGAGTAAAATGTAAGATCTTACTACTAAAAGTTAAAAGTATAGTATGTACTCCATATTTCATACCTGGTTGAATGAGGAATATTAAATAAAATATTTTGAGATGCATAATATAGTAACTTAGAGGATGTGAGATTAATTAAGGAGTTTCTTTGTGAATTCTGTAAAATCATATTTAAAACAATTATGTTTACATGAGATGTTTATGTAGAAGACCATTTTAACTATTTTTCATTTTTTTTATATTCTACACAATTGGAATATATTTTAGTTTTTTTTCTTCATGATTCGCGACATTCCGCCTATTCAGCTCATTCAATCAGAATTTAATCTAGTTCAGCAAAATGAGCTGATTCGACTTATTTTAGTATTATCAAACGGACTCTATATTAAGACTAAGTGTCTGAGTTTATTTTGCTTTTGCATCACTACATTATATATGATTCTGAAAAAATCAAATTTAAAATTAGCTAAATTATGTAGTGCCCGTGCATCGCACGGGCTTGAAAACTAGTAGATAATGATATAATAAATCCTGAAAATTTTGGGATTTACCTAATTACTAATCCGTTCTTACTAATATAATAATTACGCTAACACAGGTCATACACAGTTGTGTCTATAGCTTCGTTATATTAAAATCTAACTACAAACTGGATTGCTGAGTTAGTATCTTCGAGTCCCGATAGTGGGAAAAATGCTAGAGGTAAACGTTTTGTGTATTTGGTGTACACTTGTCTGTCCTTCACAGACAAATTGTCTGTCATAGACAATTTGTCTGTGAATTCACAAAACAAGTGTACCTCTAGCATTTCTCCCACAGACAAGTGTACACCAAACGCCGTACACAAAACGTGTACCTCTAGCATTTCTCCGGTAGTGGAATGTTTTTTACATTTATCGATGAGGGAGTATTAATTTAAGTGGAATGTTTTTTACATTTATCGATGAGGGAGTATTAATTTATTTTGTGAGTATTAAACTTTTATTTTATGTGTGATAAATACCGTACACGGAGTATATTTTTTGATTTTATTCGTCTTCCCCCAGAATATAGTCATATAGTGCCTTGCCCAGTTTTGGATTTTTCTATGGCCCTGTGCACAGTGGCGGAACCAGAGAATAATTTGAGCGGGGGCTCATATATATCGAGATTTTGTTTTATATATTTTTTATTAGAATTAAGGGGAAACGAATAAAAAGTAATCATTAGATATATAGAGTGTGGTTCCAATAAAAAGAGTTGTTCTCGTGAAAAATGCGAATGAGTGCACTTTTTATTCATTCTGGTACACTGATAGAACTTTGATTTAATTACAAAATCGTCACCACGTTTCCGATAACATGTAGTGCATTGTTGGCTAATTTTGAGCCATTTAATGCACAAAATTTATTCTCATTTTTCATGAGAAGAACTTTTTTTACTTGATCCAAAACTTATATATTATATATATATGTATATATACTGTGTTTCAAATAAAATTGCTATTATGCTAAGGAAAAAGTAAATAGTTATGTTAAAGTTAAACTATGATTTGAATTATTCTTGATAATTTACACACATGGGCGGAGCTAGGGGTGGGCCAACCTAGGCCATGGCCCACCCCAAATTTTAAAAATAGCTTAATTTTTAAGGTAAAAAATTTCATGTAATTTTTTTTCTAAAAATATTCTTTATACCGGCCCAATCCAGTCCAGTGTCCTGGCTCCGCCCCTGTTTACACATGAAATGATATACGTAGTACTACGTATGTCATTATTTAAAGAAGAAATACATGATTTTTTTATCTAGGAATAAAGAAATGATTAAAAACTCGTTTTATTTATTTTAAAATAATTAAAAGTTGCGGTATAGCAATAATTTGAGGCTATTGAACCATTTTTGAGATAAAAAGTGCCAATAAATTGACAAGTAATTTGAGGCCATATAGTGACAAATAGTTTATATTCAAAAAATAAAAAATAAGAATGTAAAGTAAAAGATATATAAATCTAGTGTGATTCACTTGACCGAAAATTAGTAGAGTCGCTATATCTAAAAATGCGAAATGGACTCCGCGACTAGAAGAAATTGCAAGGCTAGAAGGAGAATATGAAAGCAAGGCTTAATAGAAGTAAAATAAAATGCTGCCGTGGGGAATTGAGCCCGTGACTTCATTATCCGCACCAGGATCTGTAATATATGATTTTTTTGAACCAGGGCTGAGATATAAACATATACTACCTCCGTTCTCTTTTAGTTGCAACATTGGACTTTTTGCACTATTCACATGTTCAACTTTGACTACATTTTATTAATTGATGTATAATAAATTAAATTTTTAAAAAATATTTTTAAATTCTTCTCATTCTAAATTTTCAAAATATAAATTTTTTTAATTTTTTTACTAATAAGGAATGAAAGATATTAATGATCAAACTTGTGCGTTGGCAAACGTGAAATGTTGACTGTTGCAATTAAAAAGGAACGGAGGAAGTATATATGTACACAACCGCCACCGGCGAACGGGGGGCGGCGGCACCGGCTAGACCCCCCTAGTTCCGCCACTGCCTGTGCATGAGCCTGCCAAGCAGGGGCGGACCGTAGTATAGACCCAGGGGGGTTACCGCCCCTCCAACAAAATTTATTTTTAGGGTATATATATAAGAAAAATAATTTTCACCCCTCGAAATAATAATTTTCGCCCCCAAAAAATATTTTGAACCCCCCAATATGAATTTCCTCAGTCCGTCCCTGCCGCCAAGTCATTCTGTTTTTCACTGGTTTTGGCTATGTCGGCCGCCGATAAAGCTCCTTACTCACCCAAGGCTGTTAAACTTAAGAAGATCGCATAGAGTGACTCATCAATTTCTTTAACTAACGTTGAATGCAATAATTAAATGAGCAAAAAAAATGTTTGTACCCACTCTTTTACCTACTTTAGTACCCACCATGTCTGTGAAGAGTTTTTTTTGTCCGTGAATCCCGGTCACTATTGATGGTGCATTTGCATCATTCGATTTAACAACAATCCATTAAACATAAATTAAACCCCAACGATTGCCTAAAATCCACCAATGCGTTGGAGAATATTCTCCTAAGGTAGGCCTAGAATTAATAATTTTAGGCCTAGCCTCTTTCATTTGAGGTACTTACGAATCAAATTTTTTGATGAAATTTTGTGACCATATTCTCAATGAAGGGTAGACTATGTCTACTGAATATCAATTTACAGTTCAATAGAGAAGTCAGATAAATAAATTATTGAAAATTGTACAGTTATATACTCCGTATATAAATAAGTTTTCTCAACATTTTATTTAAGTGACTTCTCGTTTGAGTTTTAATCTGAAATTTGGTAGACGTAATCTATATTTCATGGAGAACATGCTTTCAAAATTTTCATAAAAATATTCGACCCGGAAGCATCACAAATGAAAGAGGCCTAAAACTTATAAATAAATATTTGAAAGAATATCTTTTTAATGGGATTATTAAGAGAGGAATAGGAACAATTTGAATTATTTTGATCAATTCTTCATATAAATAGTTTATAAAGCAAATGAAATTTCAAGAGGAAACATTATTGAAGTATGGAGGAAATTCAGAAAAACAGTTAAAAGTTGTTAATTCTCACATACCGGGAGGAGCAAGGTTAAAGGGAAATTCATAGTAATATATATAGCTTATCACGTCAAAGCCCATAAATTTGATAATCGGTAGAGTCGTCCAATATCATAAAGACAATTCTCATGACACGCCGCAAGTTATTAGTTTGATCACGAGTTAAGAGTTATTAGCTCATGAGTGAATAGATGTAAGAATTTGTGTTTGAACATAATTCAATCACAAATAAATACAAATAAGCATGATGTTTACATATGTATCATAATATATGGATTTATATACTCAAAATCGTTATTGTTTATTCGAATTAGAAAAATAGCATAAGAATTAGTCAAGGAGAGTTAACATTGTGTTGACACGTGACAATATTTTCCCAAAATGTAACCATGAAATGTATTACTCCGTATTTACATACAGGTTAATAAAACTTTCCAAGAATTAAAATTCTCTATCAAAATACATCAAGGTTATATTAGTATTTACAAACTAAAAATAACTTGATTAGATTAATTGACTATGTATATATCATGAAATTTTGGAATTAACCTAATTACAATTGGGTAATACGGAGTATAATAACAACGCTAACATACACAATAAACAATTATTTCTGTAGTTCCGCTGTAGCAACAATAAATGGGAGCTGAGTTTAAAATCCAACCATTAACTTGAGCGTTGGATTAAAATCCGGGTTCGAGTCCCGGCAGCGGAAATTTTAAGTTTTTTACATTTACTGATGAGTAATACTCGTATTGATTTATTTTTTGAGTATTAAAATTTTCATTGCGTAATAAATACCGTATACGGAGTATTATTTTAGAATCTTCCTTTTCGTCTTTCCCCCAGAACCAGAGTACAGTGCCTTTCCCCGCCAAGTGTCATTTTGATTTTCACAATTTCACCGGTTTTCTCCATGAAGGTCGGAAAGGATCCAAATAAACCGATGAAGCCTCTTAGCGCTTTCTTCCTTTCCCTGAAGGAGTTCCGGAAGACTTTTTATGCGCGGCGGCTAGCGGCGGCAAGAGGAAATCATCTGTAGCGGCCTCTCAAGCCGGAGGTGAAGAGTGGAGGAATATGTCTGCCGCCGATACAAAGTTTACCAAATAAGGTATGGGGCAATTAAATAGGGACATCCCAATATGGTAAAACGGGACATTTAAAAGGGGACGGAGGGAGTATTGTTTATAGAAAAATTTATAAAATTTTCCAAGAATTAAAACTCTCGATCAAAATATATCTAGATTATATTAGTATTTACACGATGCTAAAAATAACTTGCAGACTATGTACTTCATCCGTTCTTAAATAAATGCAACGGTCAACATTTTACACTTTCCGAGACACAACTTTGACCATTAATATATATAAATTTATATTAGTAAAAAAATTTAAAAAATTAGATATTGAAAATTTACAATGAGACAAAGTTAACAATATTTTTTTCATAAAAATGTATTCATACATTAATAAATAAAAAGTAGTTAAAATAGACCATGTGAATAGTGTAAGATTTCATATGTTGCATTTATTTAAGAACAGAGATAGTGTATATCATGAAAATTTTGGAATTAACCTAGTTACAACTGAGTAATATAATAATTACCCTAACATACACAGTAAACAATTGTGTCTATAGCTCCGCTGTAGCAACTATAAACGGTATAGCTGGATTAAAATCCGGGTTCGAGTCCCGGCAGCGGAATTTTTTGATTTTTTTTAGGGGTGGGCACGGTCCGGTCCGGTCCAATATTTGGCCAAACCCGTACCCGTACCGTTACTATTCAAACGGTTCGGTTCGGTTCGGTCTTAGGCCTAAACCCGTTCGGTACGGTTTCATTTTGAAACGGGACGGTACCATGCCATACCAATACCAAACAATGCCACTTTTTTCAAGTGCTTAAGAGGAAATTGAAGTTTATTCATCCTCCAAAAATCGACACAATTTATCAATTTTCATACTCATTTTATCCCAAATTGACATGCAAAGTCAATAATTTTTTTGTCAACCATGTTAAAGTTAAATTCTCTTTATTGATAATTGACTTATTTTTTAATAATTAAAATAAACATATTCAGAAACTACATTGAAATCTCTTCAAGGTTGCAAGCTCCAAATTAAATATAATTAAAAAGTGACATTCTCGTTAAGTGAATAAAATGAAACTGTTTGACCAAGAAAAGTTAATTTTGCAAATCAATTTGGGATGAATGTAGTATTTTACATAATTAATAAATTTCAGATAAATTATAGTAGTACAAATATAAATAATTAAACCATACATCGGTTCGATTCCAGGCTTCCTATGAATTAGCAAAGACGGTGAAAGTGTGAAGACAGTAGTCAAAGTAAGGGTATAAATGTAAATTTAAATCATTGAATCATACTTCGGTCCGGTACCGGTTCTCATTTTATGAGAACCGGTCATGGCATTGTTTAGAATCGGTACGGTTCGGGACAAAAAAATTGAGATCCGTTTCAAACCCCATTTTTCGGTCCGATACCATATCGGTTCGGTTCGGTACCATGCCGGTTCGGTATTTTTGCCCGCCCCTAATTTTTTTCCATTTATTGATGAGGAGTATCGATTTATTTTTTGAGTATTACAATTTTTATTGTGTAATGAGTATCGTTTACGGAGTCTTTTTTGAGAACCTTTTCGCCTCCCCCAGAACCAGACTACAGTGCCATGAAGGTCGGAAAGGATCCAAATAAACCGAGGAAGCCTCTAAGTGCTTTCTTCCTTTTCCTGAAGGAGTTCCGGAAGACTTTTTATGCGCGGCGTCCGTTCAGTAGGGAATCATCTGTAGCAGCCTCTCAAGCCGGAGGTGAAGAGTGGAGGAATATGTCCGCCGCCGATAAAGCTCCTTACTTACTCAAGGCTGATAAACTGAAGGCGGAGTACAAGAAGAACATGCGGGCCTATTGTCGAAAGCAGCAGCTCGATAATGGAGGTGCTGAACAGGAACCTAAAAACTCTGAAAGTCCTTCTCAACAAAGCGATGATGGCGGTGAGTAAAGAGCCCATTGTTGAACCAATATACCACCACACAAATTCAACAATTTTTCGGCATTTTTTAATTATTCGCCGGTCCTTTACATTACGACTAATTAGCAATTACTTGTTACTTGTAATTTTAAAGGAGAATGTGAAGAAAGAAGAAAGCCCTCTAGTGGAAATGCTGAAACATTTCCAGTACAAAAAGCTAGAGGTATGATTTGATGAACACAATGATTCCTTTTTGGATATGTTACCTATTGAGTCTTAACTCGATTTTCTTGACTTGATCGAATATATTCTATAGTTTCTACTCATCAACGAAGCATCAGAACATGGAAAAAGGTGAATTGGTGTTTCAGACTGGGGACTAGATTTTGTGTTACTGGAACTTTGGGATAATTTTTGTCAGATGAAAATAAGAATAATTACTTTGATTGTATTTGGCAAGGGTTTATGGCTCATGACATTTGATTATATGGTTAAGTCTACTAGATTTTTTAAATAAAAGAGTGTGAAAATCGATTTTTCAAACATATAAGTAAGTCAAAAGCTACTTATTCAGTTATTCTGCTTAATGTTAAGCAGAATAAGCTTATTAATGCTAGCAAATAGGACCTGTATTTCTATGAAGGAATAAATTGCCAAGAACAAATAAATATCATGCAGGTTATTTCTCCATGGAATGGGTAGTATTCCATCCATCTATTTTGTAAGTGTACACACATATACATTCATCTTTTTTGCAGGCCATGTGAATATTTTTAGCACAGCAGACCTTCTTATCCGTTCAAAGAAAATTCTCTGTCCTGATAAAGGGAAACCTGGGCAAGCCTCTGATCCTCACACTGGAATAGCTTCCGGGATCCCTAATACTGTGTTGTTGCCTGATGCCTCTTCCCCCGTAGATAATTCTATGGGCCTTCCATGCCACGGACATAACAAAAGAAACTCACCTTCTTCTCCCATTGCCTCGTGTGCTACAAAGAAGCCCCGAGTGAGCATGGACAATGAACAGAACATTTCATCAAAAAAGGGTACCATCAAAACTGAAGAAGTGTCAGAGGACGGTTATCCTCCGTTTGATATGGAAATTCTGGAGAGTATATTTTCAGAGAAACTGTGCGAATCTGTGATGATATATGCCTTCAAGGTACTTTTTATAGTCATTATTTTTCTAGGTCTTTTTCTGTTCTAAATTCATGAACAAAAGTATGACTGCATGATTATTGATTACTACAGTTGTATGATGAACATCACCATGCCTACTTTACAATCACGTCAAAACACTATTATGGTCGCTGCTTAGTAAGAAGCTGTTCCGTTCGTCTTAATCTTATTACTTATTCCTTAATCTTATTTTATTCAGATCAGATCAGATCAGATCAGAAAGATTCAGATCAGATCAGATCAGATCAGAAAGATTCAGATCAGATCAGATCAGATCAGATCAGATCAGAAACATTCAGATCAGATCAGAAAGATTCAGACCAGATCAGACCAGATCAGAAACATTCAGATCAGATCAGAAACATTCAGATCAGATCAGATCAAAAAATTCAAACATGATTTATCACTTTTATTATTATAATAATTATGATTATTATATTATAGTTATTGTTAATAATATTAATATATTAATAATAATATAATAATAATGTTAATAATATAAAATTATTATTATATTATAATAATATAATATAATATAATATAATATAATATAATATAATATAATATAATATAATATAATATAATATAATATAATATAATATAATATAATATAATATAATATAATATAATATAATATAATATAATATAATATAATATAATATAATATAATATAATATAATATAATATAATATAATATAATATAATATAATATAATATAATATAATATAATATAATATAATATAATATAATATAATATAATATAATATAATATAATATAATATAATATAATATAATATAATATAATATATTTATAATTATAATTATAATTATGATTTACAATGTAATTATAATTATAATCATCATTATTATTAATATGATTGTTGTTCTTGTTGTTATTTTTGTAATTATTATTACTTCGGAGTAATTATATATTTAAATTAGTAATTATAGATATAATTATGATAATAGAGATAAATATTATAATTATAATTACAAAAAAATAATTATAAAATTAATCATAATTAAAAATATAATTACATTTATAATTGTATCTGTATTTATAATTAGTGTAATTGGTATAATTATTATAATTTTAAATTTAATTTTAATTATTATTTTTTTATAATTATGATTATAATTGTAATTTTATTTAAGTTATATTTTTAATTACAATTATAAATCTAATAATTATAATAATAATTACAATTATAGAAATATTCAAATCAGATCAGAAAGATTCAGATCAGAAGAATTCAGATCAGATCAGAAACATTCAGATCAGATCAGAAAGATTCAGATCAGATCAGATCAGATCAGCAACATTCAGATCAGTTCAGCAACGTTCAGATCAGATCAGAAAGATTCAGATCAGATCAGAAAGATTCAGATCAGATCAGATCAGATCAGAAAAATTCAGATCAGATCAGATCAGAAAAATTCAGATCAGATCAGATCAGAACTTAAAAAATTCAGATCAGAAACATTCAGATCAGGTGAACGGAACCGCTTCTAAAAGTGCTATTCTTTCCTGTCCACTAATTATGTTTTATTCATTTGTTTGTCATTATTTCTCTTTTTGTATGGTTTTGTCCTCCTCACTTTCTTGCCTTGCAGTGTGTTTTTCGCGTCCTTGAATTAAAAAATGATGCCAACACTTCTGCAAGTGATGACAAGAGTGCTACTGGGAACAAGTTTGATATTCTGATTTCACGAGTCTTGCAAATGAAGATCATTCAAGAAGATCTTCAAAGAACCAGAAAGTCAATCATAAAAGATTTTCTGGCCTCCAATGCCTTTGCAGATATCAAGACTGACTTTATTAGCAAGGCTATCCAGGTGTTGAGGGCTTCTAAAACGTGTACGAAAGAGTTGGATGACCATTTGGAGGAGTTTAAAAGTTCCGATGAGCACAAAAATGTACTGCTTGATCATCTCAACAGATACAAAAAGTCAGAAGAATACAGGAGAGAGTTAGCCGATCACCTGGAAAACTACAAGCATTCCGATGAACACAAAAGTCTATTGGATGATTATCTTGAGAAATACAAAAAGTCTGAAGAACACCGGAAAGATTTGACCGACCATCTTGTGCTGCATAAAAATTCAAAAGAATACGAGAAAGAGTTAGCAATTCATCTGGAAAAGTAAAAGGACTCCCAAGAGCACAAAAAAGCCTTAGCTGACCACCTTGAGGAGTACAAATCTTCCAATGCGCACAAAAAGGTATTGGCTGATCACCTTGAAGGATTCAAGAAGTCTAATGCACAGCATAAGAAGTCAGAAGACCATACGAAGGAGTTGACCAATTACAAGGGCTCAGAAGAGCACAAGAAATCTTTAGCTGACCACCTTGAGAAGGACAGAGCTTCTAAACTTCACAAAAGGGTACTGGCTGATCATCTTGAGAGATACAAAAGGTCAGAGGATTACAAGAAAAAATTGGATGACCATCCTGTGCTGCATAAGAATTTAGAAGAATACAAAAGAGAGCTAGCAAATGTTGAGGAAAAGTACAAGAAAGATCTGGCAAATTACCTTGAAAAGTATAAGGGGTCCAAAACACACAAGAAAGACTTAACTGATTATCTTGAGAAGTACAAGAAATCCGAGGAGTACCAAAAGGCCTTGGTTGATCATGAAAATACATTTTTACAGACAAAACGATGCAAAGATATTGTTGCCGAGGAAGTGGTGCGGTCTTTCATACAAGGAGTGTCAACTGCTCAATTTTGCATCTCCGATGCTCTTCGCAAATGCTTCCCAGACTTTGATACTTCTTCCTGGGGCTTTCCAATAAAAATTGAAGACCCGACAGGAGTTCCTCCTGTGCCCAGCCTTGTTGAAGAGATTCTCCCTGCACATCCTGCTGTTAACAATCTGGTGAAGTAATGAATTCACGAGATTGTTTTCAATCCTAGCAAAACAAGAGTGATGCTGACGTTAGCAACTTTTTGACACCTTCAAGATGACTTGTTTTAATTGAGTAATGTTAATGTTAATTGGGAAAGGTTACTGAATTACCATGTCTTTTATTTTGGGATTTTTTGTGGTGGCAGCATTATAGCGAGTTTCTATGTGATTTGATCTCTCTAGGGCTGGGGAAAAATACCGAAACGGCCGAAATACCGCTCTTACCGTACCGAAAAATACCAATTTTACCGAATTTTTTCCTTACCGAAAATTTTGGTAAGGTATGTTACCGTACCGAAATAGTTCGGTACGGTATCGGTATATACCGTATTAATTTTCGGTATACCGAAAAATACCGTAATACCGTATCTATATATATTTATTTATTATTTACATATACTTATTAATTATGCCTCTTCAGTAAAAAAATAGCCCACTGCCCCAATACACCCGTCTAATAAGAGTATTAGCCCAGTTCGGCCCAAAATCCACTTCTCCAAAGTCCTAATCCAAAGTCCAAAGTCCAAACTAGTTGTGTTGCCCTGTGGAACTGCGATTTGCGAAGGCCGGCACTGGAAGAGTCAAAGAAGAGATAGGGTTTCACAGTTTCAGAGAGGTGTTCAGTCTCGGCTCTCCATTACCTAATCGCTATTCCTGGCTCATGGAGGCGAATATTCTTGAAGGGTTGAGCGAACAATGAGTTCTAATATGCGACGAATAGGAGAGGCAGCCGGCTGGTACGAATAGGGTTGAGCTAACAAAAATTAGGCCTGCTCAGTTCCATCTGTTTGTTCTTCTACAAAACCACCCCTTTGATACGAAAAGGTATTTATCAATTATCTCCTCTGAGTTCTAATATGGAAACATGATGTTCTCTTGCTTCTTGAATATTTGAGTGATTAGGGAGTCAGTTCTTCGTAGTAGTTCTCTAGCATTTCTAGGCTACACCTGCAACTTTTAATATTATTTATGTAATATTTGGTCTAAGTTAGAATCTGTGATGATTTATAGAGCAACTCATTTGTAAATTGTAATGAATGAGCTGCATATATTGATTTCTAATAGGTTGCTACCTTGTTTTTCTATATACAACTTATTTATCTACACCTTGTATCACCTCATATTTTTCTCTATGTTTCTAGTTTTTTTCCACTTTCTTAATTGTTTGCAGTTTGCTTTCTGATAGCTTCTTTAGCTTCTTTATTGGATGCATTACTCGTTTGCTTGCCAAACTGCAAAAAGTTCCATATTTTATTTTCCATGGACTTTTCCTTGGCTATATAGTGACTTGCATAATACTACCTATTCTGCTTATTTACTAGAAAATTATTATACTTTAGGAAAAAGCCTATTGAATCAAATTTATGAATTTCAGGTGCCATAAGAATTATTTTTAGAACTTACAGTCAAATGCACTTATTAGTATTGATTTAAAAACCCAACAGTGTATGATTGTAGATTGGGTATTGGAAATTAGCTTAAGTAATGTTGTTGTCTTGTTACTCTTTTATTCTACAGGCCGGCGGTAACATAAAGTATCAAGAAAGCATCAAGTTTCACCTCCACAGGCTTAACTGGGTGAGGAAATAAGGTTTTGTTATGGTTTATTTCATTCACCTCGGCAGTTTCTGGCTTTCTGGCTTTTTGTTGATATTTCTGCCACTCTTGTCTTGAGTTCTGTTCATGCTAATGAACTTAAATGGCATAAAATAATATGATCTGGTTTACTTGTTACTACATGTAAAGAAATTGCTAGGAAAGATAGCATTTTTATGCTTTAATCTTCGAGGGTGGAAATTTTGGTACTACCATCACATTTTTTAGCTACCTGTTGGGTTAGAGATGATGTCTATGTGTTTGTAACTTGATTCCCTTCCGTAACCTATGTTGTTTCTGCTATGCTAGTTATTTCTTTTGATTCACAAATATAGAATAGCAAACAGAAGTAAAGCAGGGAATGAGAATTGGTCATCCTTTGGAATAACATGTGATCTCTATTAATCTAATCATCTGTCTCATTCGCTAAAAGAGTAGATCTGTGAGTCAATAAGTTTTATCTATATAACTATGTTTTTCATTTTGCATCTTTGAATTTTATTTCATCTAGCATCTATTATTATTATTTTGCATCTTTTAATATTATTTCTGTAAATTGTAATGAATGAAGTGCATATATTGATTTGTGATAGCTTTTTTAATGGATGCAGCACATAACTTACTCTGCCAGAAGGGATAACCTGGTAAGTGATTTATCTAAACTCCAACTCCCAGTATGAATGCAGGTCATATTAATTTTATATATCTACATATATATATATATATATATATATATATATATATATATATATATATATGGTTGTTTAGCATCACAAACTAATGATTGTTTTGATTTCAGAAGTAAGAATGGAATCCCAATCATCTCATTCTCTTCCAACTCCATCCGAATCACCAGAAATGATCGACTCTGAAACGCGAGAAGCTGCTACTAGCCGCAAACGAGCAAGGAACAAGTCAGCAGCACTTAAGCCTCCTGTTTCTGAACCTCGAAGCATCTTTTGGAATCATTGTGTAAAAGGGTCAAGGACCTTGCTGGATGGCACCATCCAACCAATTGGAACTTGCAAGTATTGTCAAACACAGATCCCAGCGAGTCATGGAAGCACTAGCGGCTTGAAAAACCACTTAGAGAAGAGGTGCAAATTAAGTCCCCTATACAAAGCAAGTGAAAATGACAAGAATCAGCCTGTATTGACAAATGTGACAATGGGGCAGGTTAGTGAATTAGTTTCTCATACTTTCAATCAAAAAAGGTGTGAGTTAAAGCTTACTGAATATGTTATTATCGATGAGATGTCATTCCGAGCTGTTGAAGGGAAGGGCTTTGTAAGTCTTGTGCATGAATTGCAACCAAGATTCAGAATCCCAGATCGTAAGAAGGTGGCAGGTATGGTTTACGACTTATTTTTAGTTGAGAAAGCTAAAATAAGAAGTGTGATTAGTGGGCAAAGGGTAAGTATCACAACTGATACATGGACTTCCATCCAAAACATAAATTACATGGTGGTCACTGCCCACTTTTTGGACAATGATTGGAAACTGCACAAAAGAATAATTAACTTCACGAAAATCACAAGTCATGTTGGGGAAGATATTGGTAAGGTGGTTGAGGTTTGTCTAAGAGAGTGGGGGATAGAAAAAGTATTTTCGATAGTAGTTGACAATGCTTCTTCTAATGATACAGCAATTGACTACTTGAAAAAGAGAATGAAAATTGAAAATACATTGTTGTTTGAAGGAACCTACTTTCAGTTTGAGGTTTGTCTAAGAGAGTGGGGGATAGAAAAAGATATTTTTGCAATACCAAGTTCAACGGTTGCAAGTGAATCTGCTTTCAGTTTAGGCAAAAGGGTTGTCGATCCATTTAGAAGCAGTTTAAGTCCTAAAATGGTTGAAGCTTTGGTTTGTACGAATGATTGGTTAAGAGCAGAGGATTTCAGCTTTTATAAGGATCCAACTGATGATGACCTTGCCTTGTATAAAGAGATTGAAGAAATTGAAAAGAGTAAACCTTTTTTATTGCATTAAGTTTAGATTTACATGATAAATTTTGAATAATAATTATTGCATCTTTATGTTCCTTCTACAGATGCAAATGCGACTCAGGAACATTCTCAGACCTCTTCTCAGGCATAGGCATGTTCCAGTTTTCAGCTGGCAGTATGATTACCAATGGGTAAAATCATTTGTGCATCCAGTAAATTACTAAATCATTATCTTTTGTTGTATATGTATGTTCTTCCATCTGTGATATCGATTTTAAATGGCTTCAGTTTTTTGCATATTAGATTTGTATTGCTTCATTTCCTACCAGTTTATCAATTGGTTTCAGATTATATATTTTTTTTACTAAATGGAAAAATATGATTGGAGCTGCAGAATAATATGGCGGGTAAGGACTTGTGTGTTTAATATGTAGATTATTCTGTTTCAGTTTTTTTTTTTGCATATTATCTGTTTGCCTGAGTTTAAACGGGATGTTAAAAAATGCACTGGAGCTGCAGAATAATATGCCTAGCAAGGGCTTGTGAGTTGATTATGTTTTCTTTGCATCATTGTTTCCTGAGCTTTGTACACTTTACACTTTACATTTATCCCAGTTTACCCATTTGCTTGCGAAAAAAAAGTTCCATATTTTGTTTTCCATTTATATGGCCTTTCCAGTGGCTACATAATGACTTGCATAACACTACCAGTTCTGTTTAACACTACCAATTTGAGGACCTTATAAAATTCATCTATATCTTGCTTTCCTTGGTGAAATGATAAACCAAATACTAGAATCACTTTTCAGCCCGTCAAAAGAATGTAATTGATTTTCTTCAAATCACATGTGTAATTCCACCAATCTCAACTAGTTTGGACTTTGTACTATGGAACTTCAGATGATGTTAAGGATGATTCATGCAAAAAAGCATAATGAAATTTTGGGTTGCATGCTCTTCCTGTCACAATCTTAATGTCTGATTTTGTTTTGTTTATTCTCCATGAATTGTTTTTTCCACCCTTTTTTCTTCCTCTTTTCAGAGCTCAAGGAATTCAAACGATAGCCCACAAGTGCAGTGATCATGTGGATTTCACATTTCAGGCTCCATCTTTATTGCTTTAATGAATTCTATGCTAAATATGTATTTGAAGTTCAAATTGTAAACTGATATTTTGTTGGAATTACTCTGCTTTGACATTTTAAAGGGATGCCTTGAAGCCTTTATTCTTGAATAGCCATTGACTACTCTTAACTGATTCTGTGTGGCATCAATATCTATAAGTGATGTTTTTTTAAGTGGACAGTTAATCCAAATGCTCAAGATTTAGATCGAGACACAATACATCTATTTTCAGATTGCCTTAAACATCCCTGAAGTTAGGTTTTTGGATCCCTAACATGGAAGTCTATGATAGTTGCAGGTTTTTGGCAATAATTTTTTAAGTTTCGGTATACCGCTTGTTTTTCGGTATACCGAATATACCGAATATTTGGTACGGCATCAATATGCCATTTGGTGTTACCGAAATTTCGGTATACCGAAACATCGGTATACCGAAGTTTCGGTACGGCAACGGTATGCCATTTTCATATACCGGTATTTCGGTACGGTATACGGTATGGCAGAAAATTTCCGGTATGCCATACCGAACCAGCCCTAGATCTCTCTAAGATGACAATGTTAACAGTAGTAATACTATAAAACAATATCTGATCAATTAATTTATTGTTCCTAGTATTTAGTTTCCTTGTACGGAGTATAAGTTAGTTAACTTTCCTTGTACAGTGTATTGACGGAGTCTAAACATTGTTTTCATATGAACGGAGTCCAAATTTAACAATTTGGACTCTTCACCACTACAAATGGTCTTAGAGTCTTAGGTATAAACCGGCCATATTTCTCTGACACGGGAAGATCCCAACTATTCACTAACCCAACTTACTTTGGCGTGATTCCTATACATTTCAGCTCAAACAAGTAATTGGTCTGTCCAAGAGCACTTGCATTTCAATATTTGTCTTTCTATGGCCACCATAGGCATGGAACTGGGTCGGTCTCGGTTCTATATAATTGAAGCCTAGTACCGACTGGGTTTGGTCCGGTACTGGTTCCTGTCCGGGTCCGGGCCGGTTTCCGTCCAATAATTACATTTTTTTAAAAAAGTAGCAGTTGGTGCCGGAATCGAGCCCGGCCGATCCGGTCCCAAGAATTTCAGCACGTAGCCCGATCCTCTTCTACACCGTTCCGGGTACTGGGCCGGTCACGGGTTGGGCTGCCAGAACCAGTCCATCCATAGGCCACCATTGTAAGAGGAATAAACTCATGTATAAGGCGTTGAAATATAATTCTTATACGGAGTATTTAGTGGTTTTTTTTGTGGTTTGTTAGTTTTGCTTGAAACACGAGCATAGGCCTCGGGCTGTATAGGTGAATTCCTTGGTACATGAGTGTGACAAACAATGACAATGTTGGCATTGTTTGGAAGGTGAAGATCAAAATAAGTTATGAAATTCATATTTGTCAATCTCGTGTAGACTTGCACAAAAGTGGGTTCGGGCCGTGCTTTTCATAAATTTTATGTCCATCATATGTGGGCGGGCCCAGCCCGGCCCGCAAAACGGGCCTAACTCCA